>VZRZ01005093.1:166960-182139 GCA_013398175.1 Climacteris rufus | reverse complement strand
AGAACCGCATTGATGGGTCAGGGAACCATTTGGGGAGGCTCCGGGGCTGGCTGTGATGGAAGGAGAACGCCTGGGGAGTCCCCTCAGCGCTCACAGCGCCCAGGAGTCCCCCAAAAAGCTGGCTCAAATAGTACAAAATAACGACTACCAGCACAAAATAACCGCATTTATGGGTCAGGGAACGATTTAGGGAGGGTCCGGGGCTGGCTGTGATGGAAGGAGAACGCCTGGGGAGTCCCCTCAGCGCTCACAGCGCCCAGGAGTCCCCCAAAAAGCTGGCTCAAATAGTACAAAATAACGACTACCAGCACAAAATAACCGCATTTATGGGTCAGGGAACGATTTAGGGAGGGTCCGGGGCTGGCTGTGATGGAAGGAGAACGCCTGGGGAGTCCCCTCAGTGCTCACAGAGCTCAGGGAAAGCTGGTTTCAGAGCCAGAGATCGCCCAAAAAATAGGATGAAATGATACAAAATAACGACTATAGTACAAAATAACCACATGTATAGATCAGGGATTGCTTTAGAGAGGGTCCGGGGGTGCCTTGTTAGAAGGAGAACGCTTGGGGAGGCCCCTCCATGCTCATAGCTCCACAGGGAAATTGGTTTCAGGGCCAGAGATCCCCCAAAAATCAGGGTCAAGTAATACAAAATGATGACTAGCAGTACAAAATAACCACATTTACGGATCAGGGAACACTTTAGAGTGGGTTTGTAGCTGCCTTTGATGACAGGATGTTTGGGAAGCCCCTCCCAGTTCACAAATACACAGGGAAACTGATTTCAGGGCCAGAGTGTCCCCCAAAAAATCAGGGTCCAGTGTGGGCTGGCAGCCCCCAAAGCACAATCACAGAACGAATTATTTGGAAAAGACCTGAGGTCGTCGAGTCCACCCTGTGATCAAACACCACCCTCTCAACTAGACCATGGCACTGAGTGATCTAGCAGCATCTCTAGTAGCATCTCAGTACCACTCTTGCTTTAAACACCTCCAGGGATGGTGGCTCCATTTCCCTGGGCAACCCATTCCAATGTTTAATCCCCCTTTCTCTGGGAAAATTCCTTCCCGTGTCCAACCTGAACCTCCCCTGGCGCCGCTCCTCTTGCCTTGCACTGCACAGTCACCGCACTTTCCCCTTCCCACCCAAGATGCCAACGTGAAATAACCACATTTATGGACAAGGGGTCGCTTTATGGACACATTTGTGGACCAGGGATCGCTTTATGGACACATTTGTGGACCAGGGATGGGTCAGAGGGGCGATGAAGGGCAGCTCAGCAGGGATGCAGAGGCACGAACGTGGCAGGAGGAGCCGGACGGTGCGGGTGGCTCGGAGCACACGTCCTTCCCCTCGGGATAATGACTAAACCCGTGTCCGGCATCGCAGCCTGGAGGAGGTTACTGCTCCTATTGTAGTCCTCCCTGAATGTATTTGTTTCCATCGTAAAACTGAGAGACAATTCAAGGAAATGGGAGATGGCTGCTTGGGACACACTCGGGGTTGGTGCGGGCCAGGGGAGAAGCTGGAGAGCAGAGCTCAGTTTGGATCACTGCTGGTTATTTAAAACCCAAACTCCCAAGGAATGCCTTACAAAAGCACAGGAAAACAGAAATGTGGAGCAAAATCCCATTTGTGAGTCACTGCTTTTAAGTGAAAGGAAGGTCAGGCTGAGCGCTGCAAACTTCATTGAATTCCTGAACGGTTTGGGGAGGGACCTTAAAAACCATCTCGTTCTGAACCCTGCCCTGGGCAGGGACACCTTCCACTATCCCAGGTTGCTCCAAGCCCCCTCCAACCTGGCCTTGGACACTTCCAGGGATGGAGCACCCTCCACTTACAGCCCAGCCCTTTCTGCCATGGAGCCACTATCAAATCTGCCACGGATTTGAGGTTTAAATAGAGAAAAACAGGGACTGCAGTGAAACATCGAGTGAGCTGCAGTAAAAGCAACTTGTTTAGAAATGCTGCAAATTCCAATGCCTTGAACACCATCTGGGAGCTGGGAAGCTCCGAATCTTCTGCAGCAAGCTGTGATTCTGGCTTAGCTGTTAACCTTGAGCTAGGCAGGATTAAATTCTGGGTGAAAAAATTAAGGGATCAGCACACA
This sequence comes from Climacteris rufus, assembly GCA_013398175.1. Taxonomy (NCBI): domain Eukaryota; kingdom Metazoa; phylum Chordata; class Aves; order Passeriformes; family Climacteridae; genus Climacteris; species Climacteris rufus. The sequence continues at coordinate 180,032 of VZRZ01005093.1, read as the reverse complement.
TCTGATGCTATCAGCAGGAGCTGAAAGAATACTTCCCCCTTTTCTTCTTTGGAGGAAAACAGCAATGATGGAAACCCAATGTTTCTGTGCACGTTCGTTAATCCTAATGATCAGGTGCTGACAGCTCTAAAGAAGGAGAAGAAAGCTCTTGGTTAAAATAAAATGAGAAGGATGAGATTGTTCCTGCTGCCTTCTCTCCTGCCTGTCTTCCTTCCAGATCTGGGCAGACAGTTCTCCAAGCAGGAGGCAGCTTCCTCTCCATTCCCAGCTCCATCCCAGGTGTCTGTCTCCAGCATTAAGTGTGAAAATCAGCAAACCCAGCAAAAATCTTCTACAGCTGGCACACCTCCAGCAAAAAAACCTGTTTTCTACCAACCACATCAAGCCCCTTAGCGCAAGTAAAACAAACCAGCCAAGTAAAATTACTTTTTTTATTATTATTATCTCCATGTTGGTGCCTTAAATTGCAGTGTTCCTGCTACACTGGGCAGGTACTGGAGTGGTGCAGCTGCACCAGCAGAGATTTCCCCACTCTGCATAGGGATGTTCCCTTCTGGAGGTTCTGAAAAGAGAGGACTCGTGGCAGTGGATTTATGTCTCTTGTTTCATATTAGCAACAGGAGGTCACTGCATCTGTCCCGTGATTGTAAACCCAGGAGCTGGTGTAGAACACTTCCCACTCCAGCCTGTCCCAGCCCTTTTGGAGCTGCACCACACTTGGACAGTGACCTGAGCCACCCTCCAAACCTTCCCAGCCCACAGCGTTCCAGCTGCGTTGGCAGAACCACAGTTCAAAGCCAGGATTTGCAGTGTGAGTTTGGCACCATGAGCCAGGAGCTGTGGCACCACCCTGATAACCAGGGGAGAAATCCACAAGGAGAAGGCAGATCACGGACTGCTGGGATATCCTGAGCTGGAAAGGACTCACAAGGATCATCAAATCCAACTCGTGGTCCTGCACAGGACAACACCAAGAATCAGGACACCTCTTGCTAGGCCAGGCTGCCCAGAGAAGCTGTGGCTGCCCCATCCCTGGAAGTGTCCAAGGCCAGGTTGGACGGGGCTTGGAGCAACCTGGGATAGCAGGAGGTGTCCCTGCCCATGGCAGGAGGGTGGAACTGGAGGGTTTTTAGGATCCCCTGCAACCCAAACCATTCTGGGATTCTGTGAATCCCACCCAGTGCCTGAGAGCGTTCTCCAAACACCCCTTGAGCTCTGGCAGCCTCGGTGCTGTGACCATTCCTTGGGGAGCCTCTTCCAGTGACTGACACCCTGTGGGTGAAAAACCTTTCCCTGATATCCAACTTAAACCTTCCTGGCACATCTTCATGCCATTCCCACAGGTCCCTGGTGACCAGACATGAGCTGGTGGCAGCGAATCCAGCGAGTGGGAGTAGAGGGAGTGTTGCAAGGCAAGAAGAAGGGAGATAAGGAGCAGGAGGATAAGAAGTGGGATGTCTGGAATGCAGGAGGCTCTCCCAGAGAAGATGAGGAAGACACATCCTCCCCCAGCTAAGCTGGGGAAGAGCAGCTGCCAGGGAGCCCCGGGAGGGCCTGTTCCACAGCCAGGATGGGAATATCACCCACGAGGGGCTGAGCACACCACTAATTAGCTAATGAGTTTGTTCCAAATGTCTGGCCACGGTGCGAGCGACAACAGGAGCAGCGCTTGAAAAGCAGGGAACAACGACAAGTGCCTTTGTCTCTCGTCGCTGACCCCAGCCCCGCATTAACAAATAGGTCACAAACGACGGTGCTTTACAGTGATCTAATCCTCCAGCCATATGTCGGCTGCCCGAAAAAAACACTGCCCAGAGAACGTCCCCCAGCTCTGCAAAAAATCCCAAGGAAAACTTGATAAATATAGCCCTGCCGTCTGAAATTTGATTTCCTCACTCTATTGTTCCTCATTTCCTGAGAGCTGGCTTGGTGGATCACATTTTCTGCTCCTGTCTCCAGTGCTTGTAAGCAAACAAGACTGAATCTCATTACCCTGATGCATGGCCCTGGCTGTGTGCAATCCGATCTCTAAATCACAGTCATTTTGCTCCATTACTGATTTTCCTTCCCACTCCTAACCTACAGGTCTGCAGAGCAATCAATGCAAAAATAGAGACGAGCATCATCTAATGAAGGTGTGTTTAATGTTCAGCACTTCAGCCTGTATTAAACAGCAGAGTATGAAAGTGCCTGATGTCTCAGGAGGTTGAACACCCTCCACTGGTACCAACTCCGGTGGGAGCTGGAGCTTCTCAGCCTTCCTGGGAAGCCACATGCTTCCACATGGGGTAAATGGGGACTTCAGTTCCCTAAGTGCCCAATTTGGGAAATCTGCTAATTAAATAGTCTGGGCAAACACAATCATTATTGTCCTTAGAGCCAAAGCAGAGAGATGTTTCTCAACAAGCACAGACCCTCCCCAGAATTTTCTGAGCTGTCTGCATGTTGCTGACAGTTATAGAGAATATATTCAGATTATACAACTTGATGTTCACCCCGGGTTATTCTCTCCTGGATTCATGAATATTTCATTGAAATATGCAAAGTCTGAGTTACAGTCTTGTCTGCTTCAATTAGCCACATGGATCCACGGGGTCTGCAGCCCTACCACACTTCCAGGGTTTGTCTACAAGGCAAGGAGAACCAAAATAAGAGTTTAGCTCCTGTCATATTTAGCCTGGGTTCTTCAAGCATCTTTAAATAAGGGAGAAAAGCAGAAAGATGGGAATGAGGGAGAGGAGAGCCCAGTGAGTTTGTGCCCAAGTTCATCTGGAAGCGACCCAAGTTAATCAGAACAGAGCCAGCAGGAGGGGGCTCCTTCCCTTCATGATGCAGACAAACTTGTAGAACTGTTTCCAATGCAAATATTCATTTTGACAAGTTCAGAATTAATACACCTCTAATATGGGTATTCAAAACAGACCTTTTCTGAACACGTTGGCAGATTCATGAAAAGAGGAGGGAGAATGCAAGCCCAGCACATTCTGGTTTTCTCAAAATGAATGTGCTCTGACAGAGCAAGAGGCAGTGACGTTTAAATGTGCTTAGTTCTAGTAATTACCAAGTGTTGTGTTTCTTTAGAAGCTGGAGCTGTTCTCATCTGTGGGCACCTTCCCTCATTCCTTTCTCCTTACTGCTCTGTAGGTGCAGTTTCTCCCATGCCACAGCAAGAAGCCAAGGCTACTGTGCTGCTCACATTAAATCCCACTGAAGCCTTGGGGTGAAATTCCACAGGTTTTAATTGACCCAAGTCAGGGTATTGTGGTTCCTGCCCTTCCTCCACCACCCCTTCATTCCCTCCCTAGCACCAGCACCAGCTTATACCACCTGTGGTGAAGATTAATCACTTTTTGGGGGGGAAGTGTTGCTTCTCAGCCAGTTCAGCTCCCTGAACCAGCTCCCCAGAGGGTCAGATGAGCACCCACATCAGCAGAAAGGAGGGGACAGGGCCATGCAAGGCCACACTGAGTGGTGAGGAGGTGTTTTTCTTGTTTTATAGGATACAAGGAGAACACTTGACCTGCAGAGCCTGGATTTGCTGCCTGTTTGCAGGCTGGGAGCACTCACCCATTAGGACCATCTGCACAGTTTTGAGTGACAGACTCAAGCCCAGCAAAGTCAGACTTGTTTAGTGTCACCATCTGGCTCCCCAGAGCAAGTCTCCAAGTCAGAGCTTGTAAGCTCCTGGAGGACAAGCACTCCCTTTTGGTTGGTACAGCTTGTTCTATCCCTCTTGACTTCCTCTTTGTCACAACAAGAGGACTTCCTGCCAGGATGGAGCTGATGGACAACATCACCCATCAGAATTCCTCCTCATCATTCCTGCAGCCACCCAAAGAATGTCACCCCGAGAGTCACACCCTCCCTTTTGCCCCAGGCCCATCCCCAGGCCCACAGAGGCTCCATAATAACACCCAAAGTGCAGGATGACCTGTGCATTGCACAAGGATCTCACGTGGCCAGGGATCATCCTCACCCCTCCCAGATGTTTCTCACCTTGAGGGAAACCAGCCTGTGGGGTTCACTCTGAGGACAGTGTCAGCAGAGTTGTGCTTTGGCTCTGGAGCATCCTCTGGGATTTGGGTCTCCTCCTTCCTGCTGGGACAGGGATTTTGGCTGGTCCTGGCTGGCTGGAGGAGGTGGCAAAAGATTTTATACTCTCACAGAAAGAGTGGAAGGGAAGTGATTTGTACCTACAACCAAGCACCCAGTCTGTGGTCATTGCTGGCAGAAAACATGGTCCAAGGAGTTTCACATTTGAGCACAAAAACCCAGAAAATCACCACTTTGCCCACGGAAATCAGGTGCAGTGATTCACCCACCCCTCATCTGGGGTGAATCAGGGGCACCAACACTGAAATCAGCATTATCACACCACGACTGTGCTGCTCACAGAGACTTGGGGAACCATCAGGACAACTGGAGCTTCCTTCATGTGTACCCTGCCCCCAGAACAACTGATGCCTGGCAGCTCTGGCTGCCTGCAAAGCCACATCAGCTCTCACCCTGGGAGCTGAGCTGCACAGCTACAGCCAGGTTTAGCTCCAATTTCAGAGCATTGCTCTCAGACACACAGGCAAAGGCAGGACGCCCAAAGCAGAGCAAGTACTGGAAGCTGCAGGTATTTTATGTCTTTTAAAAAGAGACTGGAACAGCACTGCCACATGCTTGGATTGCAGCTCCATCACTGATTACCCAGCTGAAAAGCTGGTAGGTCTCCCCCTTGACAGATGAAAACCGAGAGCTCTCTGTTTGGTTCGTGTTTGCACAGCATCCAGCCAGTCACTTAATTACTTGGCCCAATTTCTGGGTTTCTGATTCCCACTTCTGCAAGTAACTTCCTCCATTCCCAGGCTCACAGAGCCAGTTGAAGCTTTCATATCTGCATTCACAGTTATGGCTCCAAACTTGTCTCTGCTGCCCCATCACAAAGAGCATCTCGTCCTCAACAGGGCTTCCCAGGAACTTTCACGATGTAAAAAACCCTGAACAATGGCACAGAGCTGTAAATGCACGGTCCCTGTGTGATAAACAAGCAGATTAAAAAATTCACCAGCTGGGCTGGAAGAGATTCATGACAAGCCATCGGGACTCCACAAAGCAAACAAACTGCACAGCACTGCGGGCAAGAATTTCTCCAGAACACGTTCAATCCCAACACTACCCAGCCAAGCTGCTCCATGGATTAGCCCTGCTCTGAGCTCCTCAAAACCTTGGCTGAAGGAAAATGTCCATCTTCAACAACAGCCACATCTCAGGAGCCATTTGAGCACCTTAGCCAGTCAAGCAGGTTATAATTGGCTGTAATTAATACTCCTACGAACTTCCACATTCTTATGGACTGAGATGGAGAAATACAGGATTGCTCCCTGACCCTGTGAACATTAGAGGAAGTCAGTGGAATCTGTTGCCTTCTGATCTTTAGAAATGAAACATCTGTGACAGGAGAAGGTGAGAGGCAAACAGCAGCACTGCTGGGAGCTGGCTGTGCACAGCCACGTCTCTTCTGGGGCACAAACCACAGTAACCTCAATCAGAAATAACTGCAGAGCAGTTGCTGCAGACAGCAAGTTTGCTCTGTCCCTCAAGAAGCCTCCTTTGAGCTCCCACATCACTCAGAGCCTATCGGGATGGGCACGGGGTGCAAACCATGCACAGCCACAACAGATCTTAGCAATACTGGAAGTGGCCTTTGGTGAAACATAGAAGTTGAATAAACCAATCCAGGAGGGTGAATCTAAAGAAACCCAAAATGCCTGATGTCATGAAAACCCCACATGTGTCACCAGCAGACCAGAAGAACGGTTTGTGACACCTGCACAGCTCAGCTGAGCAGTGCCTTGCACCGAGCAGGATCTCCAGCACACGGGAGGAAGGGCTGGGCTGTGCAGGCCATTTCCTCCAAGAAGCCACCAAGTGACCCTGAAATGAAAACTGACAGGCACTTCCACACAAACACCGTGTCTTGCTCCTCACTGCAGGCGTGTTCCCGAGCGTGTCTGCATCAGCTTTTCCAGCTTGCACTTGAGAAAGAAACGTGAGACTCCCGTGTTTTCCCTCCAGGCAGGGCAGGACCTCTTGTTTTGCTCTGAGATCAGAGCCTGGGGGAAGGCAGGAAACTGGAGATGCTGTCACTCAACGGGTGCCTCTTTCAAGATGCATCTTGCAGACACAGCTCTGGATTGGGAGGTGCCCCAGCCCTCTGCTGCTGAATCCAAGGAGAACACAGCACGGAATTCTGTCTGCTCACTCACTTTCAATACTCATCAAAGAATTATAGACTGGGTTGGAAGGGACCTGAAAGATCATCCAGCTCCAACCCTTCTGCCAAGGGCAGGGAATCATCCACTACCCCAGGCTGCTCCAAGCCCTGTCCAACCTGGCCTTGGACACTTCCAAGGATGGGGAGTCCACAACTTTTCTGGGCAATCTGTGCCAGGGCCTCACCACCTTTATAGTAAAGAACTTCTTAATATCTAATGTAACCCTGCCCTCCTTCAGTGTGAGCCCACTCCTCCTTATCCTATCACTCCATGCCCTTGTGAGAAGCCCCTCTCCCATTATATCCTCCCAATATCCTCCAACATTCCCTACTGGTGTTCAGAGTTTGGACTGGACACCTGGTTTTGAGCAGGATGGATGCTCTTATCTTCCCAGCTTCAAACCCTCATTTATCACCTTTGAGAGCAGAGGCCAAGGGCAGCTCCCCTGTGCTGTTCCCCTCAGCTCTCCTGGGTTTTTCCTGAAAGCTCCATCCCTGTCAAGCTCCTTTTCCCTAACCTCTCCATGGCCTGGCATGCTTTCCACCCTCAAGGCTAAAGCCTCCCCAGAGCCTGGCAGGCATGTGGCACATTCCCTAAGCCTTCAGCACCCAGGGGTGCTCAGGGCTTGTCCTACACAGGTAGATTTAAACATGATTTACTAAAAATGATTTAGTAAAAATTATTTACTGCACCAATAACTGTCTCTGCTCTGGGGAGACAAGAACAGCACAGCTGCCAGCCACTGGAGGCTGCATTCCTGGTGCCAGCTGAGGGAGCAGCAAGCAGGTATCAGGCTGGGATATAGAACTTGAGCTAATCTGGTCTGCAGAGGGAGAAGATGCAGGTGGCCACACAGGAGAGGGGCTGTAGCCCTTTCCCAAGCTGGTTTTGAGGGTCTCTCAGAAGTTATTCCAATCCTTTGAGCTCAGTCCAGACTATTCCTGCTGCTCCTGAGGTTCCCTGAGCTCCTCCAGCCACCTCACCCTGCACATCACTGCCAGCCCTGCTCTCCTGCACCCTGCCTGATCCCCTTGGAGCTGGAGCTTGCCCACAATCAAACTCTTGCCCCAGTTGCTCATCTGAGCCCTTGCAAGGCAGCCAGTGCCCCGTGGTGCCTCCAGCCCCCTGCTCCCAGGCAAAGCCAGAGGCTGAATCGTGGAGCATCCTGAATTTGGACACACAGGGATCATCCAGTCCAACTCCTGGCCCTGCACAGACATCCCAACAAGCCCACCTTGTGCCTGGGAGCGTTGTCCAAACACTCCTGGAGCTCTGGCAGCCTTGGGGCTGTGGCCATTCCCTGGGGAGCCTGGGCAGTGCCCAACCACCCTCTAAGGAAAGAGCTTTTTCCTAATATCCAACCTAACCCTCCCTGATGTGAAATGGCATTGAAATCCCAGTTCCTGCAGCAGGGAGGACCAGCAGGGCCACCACTCACCAGGGAGCCCCCTCCCAAACCCTTCTCCAGCACAGCAGGACATCAAGTGACATTAATATGACAAGTGGACATAACCCAGCACTGTGTCCTGCTGCCAGCTCATCAGCAGCTCCACGAGCTGCCAAAGGGCTCAGCCCAAGCCCATCAGCTCCCCAGCAAAGCCCAAAAACCACAAAGCCCAAACACAGTTCCTCTTTCAGCCTGAGAGAGGAAGAGAAGGGAGGAAGGAAGAGGACAAATCTGCATTTCAGATACTGGAAGGAACACTGTGTATAAACACGGATATTTCACAGTATTTTGCAAAAGGCTTTGCTTACTAGTGCAAGTGCATCTGTGTGCGTGCCAAACACCTACATGGGAAGGGTTTTTATTACCTGTGCTAATGTTATTCCCTTACATCATGAGCCCTGTCAGAGCCACGCTGTTCCTTTGCCATCAGCTTCACAGGGAAGGGGCCCAGGTCCCCATTTTCCTGGGGAACATTTTTTCATTTTCCAACTCTTCCATTGAAGCAAATGCTGTTTCCAGCTCTACAGGAAGATTTCAAGCAGCGCCTTGGCTTTCTATTTAAGATGCAGAATTGCCTCCTAGGAGTGCTGCATTTGCTAAGAGAGCAGCAAGCAAGAACACACATCTTGGAGCAAACCCCTGGGCACTGTTCCTTTCACACAGGCCAGATCCTCTCTCATTTACACACAGAGGCTCCAGTGAAATTACCCTGCATTGCCACAGCTGATGTGTCAGAAATCACAACCCAACACAGCCCCAGGGAGGAACCCATCAGTTTATTGTGACCTCCCAAAAAATCTGCAATCCCTCTTTCCTCACACAGGCAAAATCCACCACCCAGAAAAAAGTGCCATTGTGCCACCAAGGCAGCAGCTTTGGTTTTCCACAGGGCAGCAGATGCAGCAGCAGCACGGTGTGGGTTGGGACAGGCAAGGCCACGTGTGGGGATTCTCCCATGCAACCTTTGAGGCTCATTTCAGCCCCAGCTGATGACAGGCTGGGCAGAGTTTTCACAGCTACTAAATTACCAAACATTTCCTGCAGGTACTGGGCTGAGGAGGGGAGGGAGGCCAGAGCAATGAGGAACAGCCCAACCCTGTATGAGACTTCAGAGAATCCACACAGAGCAGCCTCCAAAGGAGAAAAGGCTGCGCTGGACACTGTGACAAGAGGAATAAATCAGAGTGAAAGCAGGGCTGGGCACTGTGCTGGGACTCCTGAGCGCAGGAGGAAGGGAAAGGGCATCCGGGGAATCCACAGCTGCACCTGCATCCGTCCAGCCAGACACAGAGGCCTTCAGTGCTGCATCTCCCCTCCGCTTCCTCCCTCTTGTGTCCCCTCTCCGGGCCTGAATAGGCGGTTTCAGGAGCAGCACAGTGCCCGGATTCTCCGGGGCTCCGCGGCGCATCCGGCCCTCGCTGCTCTGTCCCGGTGGGCGCCGCTCCCGGCCGGGATGTGGCACCAGGCACATCCTCAGCCTGGGCAAGTGGCCAGCGAGGGACCCCCGGGCCGTCCCCACTGCCCTGGCACTGCCCAAATTCCTGCCACACACCATTCCTGTCCCACCAGGAGCTCAGCAAATGCACCGTGGCGCAGTCACCTCTGCTCTGGTGGTACCCACTGGGATGTGTGACCTGGGCATCCCCCCAAAACAGCCCTGCTCTGGGGTCCCCACTGGGATGTGTGACCCGGGCATCCCCCAAAACAGCCCTACAGGGAGGGGATCTGTGCCCAAACCTCCCCCCAGAGCAGCAGGGTGGCTTCAGAGCCGAAGGAGGAACCACGGCCGCTCTTGCCACACTTCCAGAGGAAGGCATGACGTGAGCTGTGGCTTAATTGGTTATTAATAACTTCTTTGTTAACCAGCCAGCCCTAAGGAGGAACCGAAATTTGACTACCCCGGTGGAGAGCTCAGCCACAGCCAGCCAACCATCATTCACAATTTCTCCCCACTTTTTTTTTTGTCGCCGGGAATCGCAGCCCTCCCCGGTGAGTCACGGCGGTGACAGCACCGTCCCCTCTCCTACGCATAGGCACAGGCTGCTTGGTTGGGTTTTTCTTTTTAATTCCTAGAAAAATAACAGATGCTCTTGTGGAGGGGGAGATTCTTGGAGCCTGTTCAGGCACCGGGCTGTGTCTGGATGTGACCAAACTCTCGGTTCCAGCCCTGGGGGAGCCGCGGAGCTCCCCTGCCCATGGGTGGTGACTCTGCCAGCCCATGCCGAGGGCGAGGAGCCTCCCCCCATGGCAAACACTGACAGCAAACAGCCTCCACACCCAAATCCCACGCCTCCCTGCCCGGTTTCTTTGGAGCTTCCAGTTAAAGGGACCTTTATGATTTCTCTGCCCTGCGAATCAAAGCGGTGCTGTGACCCTCTCCACCTCCATCTGTGCTGACAGAATGCAGCACTGGGGCTTTCCAGCCTCAGATGTCTGAGAATGGCTCCTGAGGACCCACCAGAGACGGCAGAGCGTTCCCCACTCCCATCCACGCTGCAGCACCAGCCTAGGAAGGAAATTTTGCTATAGGGATCTTGCCTTCTCCATCACCCAGGCAGGCAGCCCAACAGCAAGGATGAAGATTGGAGGCCAGATGCAGTTGCACACCCAGGAGTCTCCATCAGACATTTCCAGTGCAGGATTCAGCAGAAAGCATTTCTCACACAGCTTAAAGCAGAGCCTGGTACAGATGAGGGCACCCAGCAGGTCCCAGGGTTACCCCAAGATGGGTCAGTGACCACAGCAAGGTCCTAGGACAGAGCCAAGGACCAGGACACCACAACCACTGAGAGATGTGCTGCCAGCTGGACACCAAGTACCTGCTCAGGTAGATCTCAGTGGCTCCATCCTCTGTAGGTCACACCCAGAGAAGACACAGCCACCCTACAGAGGCACAGCTCACCTTCTGCTCTTGGGGTATCCCAGGTTGCCAAGGGGAACAGCAGGATCTCAGGAGCAGCTCCACAACACAGCCACAAGACAGGACACCCCCTCGTCATCAGCCCAAACCCGGTGAGAGGCCTCCATGTGCTTTTATAGGGCCTCCACATCCTTTTATAGGAGGCAAATAACCTTAAGATGTGCTGGCCCTGATGATTAACTCGTTAATGGTTCACACCTCTGTAAATGATCCTGGCCTGAGCCCCCATGCCAGCCATGCCCAGAGCCAGGCACTGCACTGACCTCACCCCTCAGCCCAAAGCTGAGTCCTGGCAGGCTCCCAGGAAGCCCCCACTCTTTGTTCCCCCGAGGCTGCTCCATCTGGGCTCTCCCTCCTCACCAAAACAGCGTTTGGCCCTTTCCCAGGAGGCTGATCCCCGCTGCCATCCAAGGCTGCATCCTCTTGAGGAGGCTGTTTGAGATGACCCCCTCAGTGACCCTTTCCTGTAGGTTTGGGGCTGAATTCCACCCCTGAGACTTTATGACTTCCAGTCCTTTCCCAGATCCATTTTTGGGTCCAAATGCTGAAAGTGAGGCCTCACCAGCAGCCTCCTGCCACAAGAGCACAGTCCCACTTCCCATCCCACCTACACCACAGGCAAGCAGGATCTGCTTCAGTTTACCAGCCCAAAAACCCCAATACCAGCCCAAACCACCCAGGGGGAGAGGCAGCTCTACATCTGGAGGCCACCAACACCTCAAGGGCCTTTTCATGGTCACGCTGGACCCAGCTTGGCCAACTGGCTCTGGGTCTGCTCCTCCTGTGAATGTTTTCCTACAGGTCCCTCTGGGATGCTGTGAGGCTCAGAGGGCTCTGATCCTCTGTCCTCAGCTACACCAGGGTGTAAATGGTGACACAAGTTCCCACAAGTGTGGGGTGACAAGTTGGGTTACACACAAGATCAGGAGTTACCAACACGGCCTCTGCTCTGGGGAAAAAGTGCTGACTCTGAGCTGCTGTTTGTGGGCACTGACGTGGCCTTTTCTAGCCCAGGATGTCGCTTCCTCTCCAACTGGGGCCTCAGTGGGGCTCCCTCTCCCTCAAGAGACATCTGGATCCCCATGGCAGGGGTGGATCCCAGCCCAGGCACTCAGGCAGCTGCAGGACAGCTGATCCATGTCCCTGGATTTATCCACACGCCCCAGTTGAGGCTAAATCCAGCCTGTCCTGCATTCCCTACCCCAGTGGGGCAGGACCCATCCCTCTCCCCACTCTGGGAGCAAAGCCCTGGGATCTGTGGAAGGAGCCAGCTCGCCTTGCCCAGCCCTGCACCACCCAGGCCGGGCTCAAAGCCCCTCAGGAGGCAAAGCCAGGCTTGAGACCCCCTCTCCTCTCCCGTGGCACAGCGAGGAGCTGCAGAGGCCCGGGAGAGGAGCCGGGGGTCCCAGGGTGGCTTCCACGGCAAAGCTCCCCAGGCTGCAGCGGAAAGGGAAGAGGCTCCCCTCCCTCCTCTTCCTCCCTCCCGCCTGGGGGATTTGCAGCCAGGTAAACACAGGATGTTGCTGAAACGGGGCTGGGCAGATTGGGCAACCCGGGAGTCAGCGGCAGCTCCAGGCGGCTCCCAGCGCCCGGAGCGGCCGGAGAGCCGGGAAAAGGCAATTCCAGAGCTCCGGCTCCTTCCCGTGCCTGTCCCCAGGGGCACAGAACTCCCCTGCCTGGAGGGAGAGTCAGCGTGGGCTGCTGCTCGTACCCAGGGCAGAGGTTCCCACCCACTGCTTGTGCCCTCAGTGATCCACTGCACATCCGTGGGATCCCCTGGGATCTCCTTGCAGGCTGAGCCGAGCTCAGCGCCTCGATCCAAAGTTCAGGCTTTGACACGCAACCAACAGCAACCACATGGCACCTCCTGGGTCCCTCTGAACATTGCGGGGCACAGGGATGGGGGCACAGATTCCCGGGGATCCCAGCCTGCCAGGCATCAGCTCACGGCTGGCACAGCGAGTTGGGGTGAGGAACCAGGAACAAGCTGAACGCTGGAGTGTTTGGCTCCCAACCCAGCAAAAAGGCTACAGACTGCTGTGGCATCAGCCCAGCCACTCCTGGGGTGCGGGCGCTGCTGTCACCCCGCAGTGCCCACCCTGCTCAGGCAGCGGGCAGGGACAGCCGGAGCAGAAGGGACCCGGACCCTGCACAGGGAGCACGGCCGGGGAGGCGGAGAGGAGCGGAGTGAGGGAAGGGGTCAGGGAGGGGGGTGATGGAGGAGGTGGCAGGACAGAGATGGCCAAGGGGCTGTCTGCCTCCTTAGAGCCGGAGTGGAGGGGCAAGTGGCACTGTCCCCAGTGTCCCCCGTGTTCCCAGTGTCCCCACTGTGCCAGTGTCCCCTATGTCCCTCGTGTCCCCAGTGTCCTCCGTGTCCCCTGTGTCCCCGGTGTCCCCTGTGTCCCCCCTGTCCCCAGGGCTCCCCATGTCCCCACTGTCCCC
>VZRZ01005093.1:95066-166823 GCA_013398175.1 Climacteris rufus | reverse complement strand
TGTCCCCTCTGTCCCCAGTGTCCCCAGTGTCCCCACTGTCCCCACTGTCCCCAGAGTCCCCAGTGTCCCCACTGTCCCAGTGTCCCTGGTGTCCTCCGTGTCCCCACTGTCCCCAGTGTTCCCCATGTCCTCAAGGTGCCCAGTGTCCCCCGTGTCCCCAATGTCCCCAGAGTCCCCACTGTCTCCAGTGTCCCCCGTGTCCCCAGTGTCCCCACTGTCCCAGTGTCCCTGGTGTCCTCCGTGTCCCCACTGTCCCCAGTGTTCCCCATGTCCTCAAGGTGCCCCGTGTCCCCCGTGTCCCCAATGGCCCCAGAGTCCCCACTGTCTCCAGTGTCCCCCGTGTCCCCAGTGTCCCCACTGTCCCCAGTGTCCCCAGTGTCCCCGCTGCCCCCTGGGGCACTGCTGCCATCTGCTGGCAGGATCCCCCCCTGCTCGCTCCTGGGTCCGGCCACTGCGCCGCGTCCCGGGGACCCTCGGTGACCCCGCCGTGCTGTGTCCCCTGCCCAGGCGCTGTGGGGCCGTGTGTGGCTCCAGCCCGGACACCCCAAGGTGCCCCCAAGCTGAGTCCCAGAATTTCTCACGGTGTCCACCTGGGACACAGCAGATTGTCACCCCAGTAACCCAAATAACCCGCTCCTGGGATGCAGGTTCCTCCCACACCCAGACACACCCCCCACCCACCCTATTGTCCCCCACCAGGGTCCCTGGAATGGCCTTTGTTTCATCCATTGGGCTGATGGACGCAGGGACAGGCCCTTGGCCCCAGCAGGGATAGAGCAGTGGCTCTGCTGAGCTGGTCTCCCCAGGGAATCTCCAGCTCCATCCTCACCGAGGCTGCTGAGGGGCGGAGGAAGCTCATCCCGAGATGGTTTCCTGCTGCATTCCCATCCCTTGGGTCTCTCTGGGACGTGGGGATTTGCTGAGTCCCATCCTCCACGTGACAGGCGAGCTCACACAGAGGGAGCCTCTTCCCACGGCCTCCCTGACCTTCCCAGCATCTCCGCTTCCCCTGGGACCAGCACATCCCAGGATAAGCACTGGGGATGGGGCCTCGCTGGGTGTGGGGACACCCAAGGACACCCTACATATTCTTTTCCACTTCCCACAGGCACTGAGAGCCTGGCAGTGGCCTCGGGGCTGTTACACAGGATTTGCTTCTCGGATGGGGTTGGGAAGCGGGATTAGTGTCTGGGAGAGGCCAAGTACTGAGCCAATGTCCCCACAGCAGCCCTGCAAGCACCATGGCCTGTCCCACCCCGGGCAGATGGCAGCAGTGCCCTGCTCCTCACTGGAAAATGCCCAAATCCATGGGCAGGGAATGCACTGCAGCTGTCCCTGCTTTAATTCCTCGCAGCAAAGCGAGCCAGTGTCTGGCGGATTTTCCAGGCGCTTCGTGCCCCAGCCCACACACAGGAAGGCTGAGCAGCACTGGGGACCTTCCAGCTGGGAATGATACCCGGCATGCCAGCCCTGCAGACTCAGAGCCTGACGCCCACGAGAGCTGCAGGACGTTTCTGTGCTTCGTTTTCATCTAAAAGGGATTTTTATTCCTTCGCCCTGCAAAAGAAAACTGGGAAAAATCAATCCCCCCAAGAGGCCACAGCCCCAAAAGCCAATATCAGTTGCGCTGAAACCTCACTGTTCAGAGCTGAGACACGGCGTGTTCGTTCTGAATTCCAGGGAAAGCAGGTGTGTGCATCCACCCCCCTCCCCTCGCCTCCGCCATTCCCACCCTCCACGATTCCCTTTCTCCTGAAACAACCTTTCCCACCAAGCCACCTTTTGGCAGTCCTTACAAGACTCCCCCACCAACACTGCCCGTGCTCTCCAAACACCTTCCCAACACCCTGAACCCGTGTCCATCCCATCACCATCCTCTTTCCATGCAAATCCCCGCCGCTGCCCACCGCTCACCGCTCAGGGGATGCCAAATCCCTCCGCTCCTTTGGCACAGGGGTCCGCTGGCCCCCGGGCGGGCCGGCCCGGTTTCCCCCGCCTCCGCAGCACATCTGGGCAGCTGTGCCCGCCGCAGGGCCCCGTGGTGCTCCGGCAGCGCTGACATCAGCGCGGTTTCCTGCCCGCCGGTTCTGCCGCTCCGTGTGCTCAGCCCCGACCCCGCAGCCCCGGGGGGTGCGAGCCCCGGGCGGCCCCGGGACCCCTCCGGCCCAGGCTGGGACAGCCATGGAATCGGTGGCTCTGTACAGCTTCCAGACGGCGGAGAGGGACGAGCTGCCCTTCCAGAAAGGGGACACCCTGAAGGTACCGGGGGCAGGGGGTCACCGGCCACAGGGGTTGGGTGCTGTTGTTTTGGGGGACAGAGTGGGCACACGGTGACACGGCGCTTTCAGTGTCCCTGCTTTATTGCTTCTGGGGCTTTCTGGGGCACTTCAGGAGCCAGCCTCGAGGGTTTTGGAGTGAGGAGCAGCGTTCCCTGCTTGTCTGTGCCACCAGGTACATCTCCAGAGAGGGACACCCCCAGCTGGGGCTCTGTGGCAGCCCCCCAGGGCTGGAACACGTTTTCCCTGCCCCACCGAGGCACTGGAGGTCAAGGGATCCGGCAGCAGGGAGCATGTGCCCAAACACCCACCCAGCTGCTGGGATGGGCTCTTAGATGCCACCTGGGAGTGCCAAAAAACTTCCAGGGGGCTCAGAACATCCTCGGGGGGCTTCCCCAACACCCTGCCCGGCAGCTCATCCCTCTCCACAGGGCTGATGCTGCGATTCCAGCAGCTCCTCCTGGACCCTGTAGCCCCCCAGGGGTGCAGTCAGCCCGGGAGAGGGGGCAGTGACCCAGGGCCCCAAACCTTCCGTGCTGTCCCTGCCTCCTGGTGTGTTTTCCCCGGGCCCTGACCGGGGTTTCAGATCCTGTTTTCACAGCTGTGCCGGCCCCGGGCCCCGCGTGGGTGGCTGGAAAATGTTGTCACCCGGAAGCACCCACTGTCACCCGGCTGCTCCAGGGACAGACCTCACCCTCCGCCCTGGGCAGGGCTTTGGGACAACACCAGGCACCTGCCAGCTGCTTCTGGCTCTAGAGGTGACCCCAAACCCACCCAGAGAGCGTCACCACTGTCAGAGCTCCCTTTCATCAGGGCTTGGTGGGTGATGTGGGGTCTGCAGCCTCTCCCAGGGGAATGGCAGCTAGGTTGACACCTTCCTGCTCCTCTCCCACCTTAGATCCTCAACATGGAAGATGACCAGAACTGGTACAAGGCTGAGCTGTTTGGCTGCGAGGGCTTTGTCCCCAAAAACTACATCAAGGTCAAGCCACACCCGTAAGTACCATCCCACCACCCCGGCAGCAATCCCAAAGGTGCATCCCCATTCTCACAGGTCTGCCACGAGCCAGGGTAGTCCCACACACGGGGAAACTGAGTCACAGAGATGGGGTCTGCCTGCTGGGTCAGTCTGCCAGTGCCACCACAGCCTGAGGGGACAGGAGAGAGCAGCACACCCACACAGCCCCGAAAATCCAACCCTCACACCGGGCTGCCACTGAATAAATGATAATTGGGGAACAACAAAACGTTATGG
The DNA here is from genome assembly GCA_013398175.1 of Climacteris rufus. Classification (NCBI taxonomy): domain Eukaryota; kingdom Metazoa; phylum Chordata; class Aves; order Passeriformes; family Climacteridae; genus Climacteris; species Climacteris rufus. The sequence continues at coordinate 163,292 of VZRZ01005093.1, read as the reverse complement.
GATTACGACTGCATTAAACACAATCCTATTACTGCGTTATTAAAGCCCAGCCTAATCCATCCCTGATTGAACCTGTGTTTTATGTATCATTAGCCCCTGGTAAATCACATTTAAATGCCGGAGCAAACGTGTGGGCTCAGGGCAGCCCGGGGCACATCCTGCTACTTCTCCAGCTTGGATAACAGCCTCTTCCTGCAGGGCTGGCACCGGGAGATGCTCTGTGCTCAAGTCCAGGGCTGATCATCCACAGGAGCAGAGAATCTCCGTGGCCCAGGGATCTGAAATACCCGGCGGGGACGTGGGGACTCTGCTCCCCCACCTCGTTCCGGCAGCTGCGGGCGGTGCAGGCAGGAAAGGTTTATCCTGGCACCCGGGAGGGACACGGAGGAGGGGACAGGCAGCGGTGTCACAGGCCGGGTGACAGGATGCGGTCGCGGCTGTCGGGGAAGCTGCGCTCGCCCCGCCCGCACTCACTGCACCCTGCGCTGCCCCTCGAAAGCTCCGAGATTAACCAGGAGAGGGAGGGAAGGCAGAAATTCCCTTGGGGGGGTCCCAGCCCTGTGCGGATCCCGATGGAGAACCGGGAATGTCGGTGCCTGCATCCCGCAGGGTGGGGATGTGGCACTGGGGGTGCCCGGGGCTGCCCGGTGGCTCAGCCCGGTGTCCCCGCAGGTGGGACTTGGGCAGGATGTTCCGGCACTGGGGGTGCCCGGGGATGCCCGGGGGTGCCCGGGGCTGCCCGGTGGCTCAGCCCGGTGTCCCCGCAGGTGGTACGCGGGCAGGATCTCCCGGCACCTGGCAGAGGAGCGGCTCCTCCAGCGCAACCACCGGGGAGCCTTCCTGATCCGCGACAGCGAGAGCGCCCCGGGAGAGTTCTCCCTCTCCGTCAAGTAAGCGGCTGTGGGACACAGCAGGATGGGAAGGGGTCCCTGCAGCCCCCGGTTTGGGGACCGAGGCATCGGGCCAGCTCGTGTGTGCCCTCCCTGCCACGGGGCTGGGGGTGGCACTGCCCTGTCCTGCCCACCTTGGAGGGGCTGCGGAGCCGTGACCCCAACGCATCCAGGCACAGCCTCGCACAGGGCTTTCCCCTTCTTCCCCTCCCTCCTCTCCTTCTCTGCTCCACCTCCATCCCCGCTGCTTTCCCGCTCCCTGCCTGCACCGCTGCCTCGCTCGGGGTCCCTCGCAGGGACCCCCCTAAACACAACCCTGGGGGTGATCCCGGGGCTGGGCCCGAGCTGCAAGCCTGGGGACACGGCCTGGAGGCACAAAGTGCCCGGAGCATCCCCGGGGGTGCAGGGCTGCGGCATCCCGGTGACCTGGCACGGGCAGCCGGAGCAGAGCCTGACCCCGGGCATCTCACCCCTTCCCTGCCCCGGCCGGGGGAGCAGGAGGCGGCCCCAGGCCAGCCAGGCACTTTCTCACACTTTTCATCCCTAATTAAACGTTTCGGGAGGTTCTTGCCCATAATGAAAGGGAGCCGGGCGTCACCAGCACGGCCGGGTCCTGCCCCTGCCCGGGGGCCTGGCAGCCAGGGCACACCCCGTGGGGTGACAGCACGGGAAATCCTGCCTGCCCTGTCCTCCTGCAGCGTGGGGGTCCCCAGGAGCACCGGGAAGCTGGGAGCACAATCCCAGCCTTTGCAGCCTCCTCCTGGCGTGTGCTGAGTCCTGCAGCTCTCACCTCACCCTCCTCAGAGGTGGCCCTGGCCAAAGCCACCTGCCCTATGTGGCCAGCACGCTGCCATGCCCACAGCCACGGACATCCTGCTGTGCCAGGGCTGGGCACCGAGCTTTGCCTGCCTGTGGGATGAGTGGCAGCAGCAGGGCCAGGAGTGACCCCAGTGCCACCATCACCCCCAGCACGGCAAGAAGGGTGTAGTGAGACCCACGGGCTCACCCCAGCCTCCTCAGCACCCCCAGGCTTTGCCCACCTTGCCAGGAGAGGGTGTGGGTGCTGCCAGCATCCCAAGGCCGGGGTAACATCCATTCTCCTTCCACAGCTACGGGAAGCACGTCCAGCACTTCAAGGTGCTCAGAGAGAGGAATGGCAAGTATTTCCTCTGGCAGGAAAAGTTCAACTCCCTCAACGAGCTGGTGGATTTCTACAGGACGACCACGATCACCAAAGAGCAGCAGATTTTCCTGCGGGACAAGGACCAGACCCAGGAGGTACAGTCATGGATGGGACTATGGGGTGGTGGCAGGGCTGGTCCTAAACTCCTGTGTGAGCCCCCTCGAGGCTCAGTGTCCCTGCAGAGGGGACAGGGACATCCCTGGTTGGCACTTAGCCCTTGCCTCAAGGCGGTGAGGAGCAGCAGAAGGTGCAGCAGCCGGAGACAGGAAGTGCTGCAGGGAGGAAAAGCCCCTGGAGCAGCTCAGCCTGGGTACACAGCACCATCCCTCGGGCCAGGGGTGATGCCCAGGGCAGGTGGTGGAGCCCAGCCAGCTCAGGACAGGGCACAGCCAACCTGGGGCAAACCCCAGCAAAGCCAAGCCCTGGGGCAGTGGTTGTGGAGGCAGCAAAGCTGGACCCTGGGAGCTGGGATAGGGGAGGTTCCAGCAGCTGGAAGGACCTGGGAAGGATGTGAGGAGGAGAGGGATGCCAGCTGCCTCCAAGGGTCCCCTGGGCACCCATCTGGGTTCTCCCAGCAGCAAGAACAGGGAGCCTTGTGCCCTGGGGTGCTCCCCTGCTCTCCAGGCTCTTCCCTGCATCCCACGGTGCTCCCCTGCACCCCAGGCTGTTCCCCTGCACTCCAGGCTCTTCCCTTCACCCCAGGGTGTCCCCAGCACTCCACTCTTCCCACAGCAGGATTTTCCTGGCTTCTGTCTCTTCTCCAAGCAGGGACCTCAAGGCCACTCCTCACCCCATGCTGGCAGTGCCCTTATCACCCCGGGGACCCAGGCAGTGCTACCCCGTGCCAGGGGCCCCCTCTCCTCCTGCCAACCCCTGCCCTCGGCTTCCCTGCAGGTGAAGAGACCCCGGTTTGTGCAAGCCCAGTTCGATTTCTCCGGCCACGAGGGCTCGCAGCTGCCCTTCCTCCGCGGGGACATCATCGAGGTCCTGGACTGCCCCGACCCGCACTGGTGGCAGGGGAGGATCCACGGCCGCATCGGCCTCTTCCCCCGGAGCTACGTCCACCCCATCCACAAGTGAGCCTCACCCACCCGGCCCCGGCCCCGCTGTGCCCCGCTCACCGACTGAGCATCCCTCTGTCNGCATCCCTCTGTCCCCACGCACGGTGCCACGGACCGAGCATCCCTCTGTCCCCACGCACGGTGCCACGGACCGAGCATCCCTCTGTCCCCACGCACGGTGCCACGGACCGAGCATCCCTCTGTCCCCACGCACGGTGCCACGGACCGAGCATCCCTCTGTCCCCACGCACGGTGCCACAGACCGAGCAGCCCTCTGTCCCCACGCACGGTGCCACGGACCGAGCATCCCTCTGTCCCCACGCACCGTGCCCGTCCCAGCGCCCACACGCCGGGTCCTGGCACCACCGGGGCTGTGCTGGAGGTAGAGGCCGGGCTGGTGGGGATCCCCATCCAGGGGGATGGATCCAGCACCCTGAAACTTCAGCTGGGGCTCCCCTGGTCCCCCCACCCCGAGACCTCCCGACCCCCGGGTATCAGACTGGCAGCGGTGCTTGGAGTGCTGAACCACAGCCATAGACACTTTTCCAGAGACACAATCCGGGGGGATGACAGCAAGAGAGGGGGACAATACGTGTCCCCCAAACCTTGGCTCTTCTCCAGATCCCATAAGCAAAGCCCCGGCTCCAGGGAGGGCTGCAGGCAGCCAGGATCCATCCGGGATTCATAACCCCACGGAGGAATGCCAGGGCTCAGGGTGCCAGGGAAGGCTGAGCCAGGGGGATTCAGTCCTGTGGGTGCTGTCTATAGCTGCAAATTGTGGTGCTTTTTGTATTATTTTTTATTTAGAGCCAGTAAATATGTTTGGGTGACACCCTCGAGTGTGGCTGCTCCTTTGCCAGCGCTGCCAAGGTGGTCCCGTCCCTCCATTGAGGCAGCTCCTGCTTCCCCGGGGTTTTGCTTCCCTGCAGCCCCCATTTCCCCACCCCAGTGCCCATCCCAAAGCCCTCCCAGGGATTTTCTGCCCCCACAAATGCCCCCCACACCTCACACTCCCCAGGATGCACTCAGGGTGTGCTAAGAACACCCTGCACCAGTGGATTTAAACATCATGTCCCAAATAAAAACTACCATCCAAATCCCCATTTTTCCCCCTCTCCAAGCACCTTTTCCCCACCCAGGGGCTGTCAGGGCACTAGGCAAAATAGGCATAACAGAAAATATTGACACACATCAGGACAACGGCGTTGATGCCACAGACACGGGCCCAGAACGGGGGTTCTGTGGTGTCCTTGAGGGCTGGGGGTCCCACGGCCCTGGGTGGCTGCTGGGTGTCCAGCCTGGCTGAGCAGGAACCTGGCACAGAAATAAGGTGAGTGTGGGGCACAGCCAGCCCTGGGGAGCAGCCACCTCCTGGCAGGTGGCACCATCCTGGGGAAACTGAGGCACGGGCTGTCCGTGCCACCCTGCTGCCTGTTACAGGCAGGGATTGAGGGGATCCCCTGCCAGGCACCCCCGAGGACAAACTCACCATCAGGGGGTCCCTGAGATGTGCCACACGTGGAGGGCTGGGGGGGCTCCCCTGAGAGGGTCCACCAGGTGAGATCCTTCACCTGGAAAGGGGAGATTTGCTGGGAAAACCCTCCCAGGGCCGACCCCACCATGGGGACCCCTGGCCGAGCTTGGGGTGCTCAGGGTGACCCCGACCCCTCCGGCCGAGGGTGGCACTGACCTGTGCTGGGGGCAGCGGGGGGGTCAGCAGGCTGCCCCCCACCACGATGGCAGCAGTGACAGTGGCCAGCAGCACGGCAAAGTGCAGGTAGTGGACGTCAGAGAGCAGCCAGGGCCGCTGGTCGGGGACCCCGCAGCGTGGCGTGGGGTGGGCCAGCTCCAGCCCCATCCTGGCCAGGCCCAGTGCCAGCCCTGCCATCAGGCCCCAGAAAGCTCCCTGCAAAGCCAAGGCCCACAGGGGGTGGCTGGAGGGGCAGGGTCACCCCACAGTGGGGACAAACCCCCCGGGAGCTGCTCCCTCCAGCCAGACCTCAGAGAGGGTTGAGGGTGTTGGGGGCATGGCCAAGCCCTGGTCCCCTCTCCAAGGGGACGTCCCCTGCCACCTCTTTCAGCCATGCCACCCTTGGTGGCCGTGCAAGGCAGCACCTGCCTCCTCCTTTAGGCACCAGACACCCCAGCCAGGCTCAGTTCTATCCCCAACCCCTCCAGCATCACCTCTTCCTTCCTCCCCCAACCCCCTGATCCCCACTGGGAGCAGGGCACACAGGGGCTGTTGGCACCACCCGTGTCCCCAGGCTGTCCCCAGGGCCACCCCAGCCGTGCACCTGCTCGTTTGCCCGGGGCCAGAAGATGGCCAGGATGAAGACAGCGGTGACAGGAGGAGCCAGGTAGCTGGTGACAGCCTGGATGTACACGTAGAGCTGGCCACCGCTGGAGCTCTGCAGGATGGGGATCCACACCACGCTGAGGGCCACCAGCAGCACCGTGACCACCCTGGGGGCGGCAGCGAGGGGGTGCAGGTGACATCTGTCCCTCAGGTGGGTCACTGGCTGTTGGGTGACATCCCCAGCGCCACAGAGGGCGAGAATTATGCCAGCTCTGGTGGGCAAGCACTTCCCAAATCCCTGCCCAGCCCTGGGGGAACACCAGGCAATGGGAATTTTGTTGTGAAAAACTCCCAGATGCAAAGCCTGGGTGCTCTGGCCAGATTTGGGTGATGCTCTCAGCACCCCCATGTCCAGCCAAGGCACCCAGCTGAGAGCTAAGGGACATGGGCTGAGCTGGTCCGTGCTCAGCTGCCCCTGAGGGCTGTGTTTGTCCCCAGCATCGCCCTGACCCCAAATCCCAGCCTCACTCCATGGCATCACCCTCCTCTGAAGCACAAGGCATTGGCCAGACCCCAGATTTTGGGCCCAGACTGAGCAGACCCATCCCAAGGCTGCTGTATTTATAGCTCAGCCCAGCTTATTTACAGCCCTGCAGAATTTCCTACATCTCCATCTGCTCATCTCAAAAAGCAGAAGAAAAAAAATAAAAGCAAAATAGAGCCATGAAAGCAGCTCTAGCTGGAGCTCCCACTGCTGAAGGGGAACCAGGCTGAGCATAAAATGCATGCCCTGATCCCCGGGGTAGGAGAAATCCCTCTGTTTGGAACGTCTGTGAGCCACAGGGGATAGACTCACAGAATGATGGAATGGTTTGGGTAGGTAGGAACCTTAAAAATCATCTTGGTCAACCCTTGTGCCATGGACAGGGACACTTTTCACTAGACCAGGTTGCTCAAAGCTGCATCCAACCTGGGGTTGAGGCTAAAAAACCACGGAAAAGCAGGAGTGTCTGAGTGTGGCCGTGCCTGGGGGTATCCAGGGCAGGGAATGGGGGCAGCACCCGGCACAGCAGGGCTGGGGGAATTCGGGAAGGCTCAGATGTTCCCACCCCCATCACCCTGGCCCGGAGCAGCACCAAACACCAGCAGGGCTTTCCAGCCAGGCACCGCGGCCACAGCAGGAGCTCAAACCCCCAGCTCCGGGCTCTGGGAGCTCTCTCCCATCCCACAATCAAAGATTTTTCCACAGGGTTGGGACGAGCTGATCTTTAAGGACCCTTCCAACCCAAACCACGATCCCTGGATGTGCCATCCGCCCTGGCAGCTCTGGGGGTGGTCGGGCCCCTCTGACAGGACCCAACCCACCTTTTTCCGTGCTGGCAGGAAAACCTCCAACCCGCAGCTTAAACAGCTTTTTTCCCTTCTCCAAACCCCATTTCCTTGGCTCTGTCCCTGCCATCCGCAGCGTCCTGCTCGCACTAATCACCCCACACACTAATGAAGCGCCCGGCATCCACCGCAGCAGCGACTCCCGCCCCGGGCGGGCAAAGCCCTTCGCAAACACTCATTATCCATCCTCGGGAAAGCTGTCCTGCCTTGTCACACCCCTGTCACCGCCAGCGAAGCCAGGGAGGGGCTGAGCAGGCCCTGAGACCAGCGCCCCGCTTCCCACGGAGGAGAATGCAGGACCCCCGCTCCCCGGGATCGCTGCCCATCCCCTTCCCACCCTCCGCAGGTGGAGAACGCCAAGAAAGAGCCTCTCCTGCAGCCGCTGGTCCTGCCAACCCTCCGCACAGCCCCAGCACAGCCCTGACCCAGATTCCCTCCCTGTTATTGCGCTCCCTGCGCCGGGGACGCTCCTGGCTCGGTGGCACCGCGCCGGGCATTCCCCAGCGCTGACTCCGCCGCCCCGAGCGGGCTCCGCGGCTCCCCGGGGCAGCCGCAGCTCCGGGAGCAGCCGGGGGTGTCCGGGCAGCGCTGCCGCCGCAGCTCCCGGGTGTGACCCCGGCCCGGAGCAGCCGCGGCTTCCCGGGGGGACGCGCCGAAGGGGCGAGGAGAGGCTTCGCCAAAAGCCCCGTCTGCATTTCCAGCGCTTTTCATACATAAAATAATCCGAGGGCTTGTTTTCCTTGCCCGAGGCAGGCACTCCGCAGGCCGGACCGGCCCCACCGGTGTCCCCGGCACCCCCGACAGCCCCGGTCAGCACCTGCCCACCAGGAGCAGCTCCCGGTCACCGCCGCCCGGCCGCAGCTTCCTCCAGATGTCCATGGTGAAGAGGGTGCTGCTGCTGTTGAAGATGGAGGTCAGAGAGGACATGAGCGCTGCCATCATCACCGCGATCATCAGACCCCGCAGCCCTGCGGAGCAGAGGGAGCAGCTGAACCAGGAGGGATGGGATGGGATGGGATGGGATGGGGTAACCCCGGGCTAGTGCCCACCCCGCTACAGCCACACGCTGGGATCTCCCCCGGGGCAAGGATGGGGTTTGGGAACACTCAGCTGCACCCTGGGATAACCAGGACCTCACATCCCCTGACCTTATTTCTGGAGTGACCCTCGGAGGGCTGCCCCATGCACAGACCCTCCCCGACTGTCCACGGGGCTCCCCCCAACACAAACCCACCCACACCGTCCATGGGGTCCCCCCCAGCACCCAAGCCCTGGCAGCAGCCCCGGGGTGCAGCAAAGCCCACCTACCACTGGGCATCAGCTCCACCACCAGCTTGGGGTAGGCGATGTTGGAGCAGCCCACGGCGGCCCCGCACACACGGGTGCACTCCTCGGGGTCCACGCAGCCCACGGTGTCTGGGGGACAGAGGCAGGTGACAGGCTGAGACACCTGAGAGGGCAAGGGGAACCCCTGAGCCCCCCTGCCCTCACATCCCTCCCACTGGGGCAGATGTTGGCCTTTCACTGTGGCCACGATGCCCAGACCTTGGCAGGAGAGCAGGTGGAGAAGCAGGGAGCACATCCCACATGGAAATCCACCTCTGCCTGATCCACCCCAGCAGCAACCCCTCACCTCCTGCTGCCCACACCCAGCCCAGTGCCAGCTGGATCCACTCCCACTTTAAATCCAGAGACAGCTGCCCTGGGGGGATCTCCAGAGCCCCACCAGGACCTGGGGCTATGGCTGGAGGCAGCAGAACCCCGGGGCAGGCACTGCCCATCCTGTCACATGGGGCAGCCGGGTTCAGGCACCGTTGTGGCAATTTCCTGGGCATGGGCAGCACCAGCAGCTCCCGGGATTTGCGTGGCAGAGTGCCAGGACCATCAACACCCAATTATTTCTGTGTCTCAACGAGCGCTGAACCCTTTTTATTTTTTTAATTGTTATGCTCATAAAATATTGAAATGGATGGAAATGAATGTCAGGCATAAATATGGATGGGCTGCCTGGCTCTCCAGTCTGCACCCGCCCAGCCAGGAGCACAGGAGAGGAAACACAGGTGATCCCTGCACAGGACTGGGAGCACTGTCCTGGTTCTCCTGCGTGGTGACCCCCATGTGGTGGCCAAAGCCACCTCAGCCTCTCAATTTGTCTGAAACACCAGTGGTGACAGCCTGGGACTTTCCATAAAGGAGCGTGGGGCGCGAGGGGAGCACGACTCGGTGTGGGCAGACCACAGGCTGTGCTCAGCACATCCCAAGGATGCCAAAAAGCCCAACCTAGGCCGCCTTTCCCCACGGTCAGAGTCAGAGCCAGGGCTCTGGTGACTCTGTCCTGCAGCAGCTGTGAGCAAAGCTGCCAGCAGCGCTCCGTGCCTCAGTTTCCCCTCTCCAAACCACCACGTTGTGCATAGCTCCATGCAAATGGTTGGTGGCTGGAGGGTGGAAGATGTTCCAGAGGGCAAGGCAGTGTCTGGATGTCATATTCCAGCTGAAATGCCCACCCCAGACCTCAGCTCTACCACTGAACACCTTGGTGGGATCACAGAGTGTGTGGAGAAGCAGGAACCCCTGAGCCAGGAGCAGAGCCCAATATCATACCCCACTGCCTTGCTTTTAGACCCTCTGCTAGAGATGGAAAATTAATTAGGACCTTGTAATTAATGCTTCCATCTGCAGGAAAGGGGCCTGCACCGGGCGCTGCCTGTCCAGCTGGATCCGCCCAGAGACACCTGGAATGGTGGGGCCCAACCTGCTCAGCCTGTGCCTGCAAACAGGGGCTGCACCCAATTCGGCTGCCAAATTCTAAACTCACCCTGTGGGGTGAAGAAACCTGGGCAGAGAAGCCCCCAGGATGTGGAGCTGGGGGACCCAGGTGCCTTAACCCCGTGTGAGGATCAGGCGATGCTTTGTGTGTGGGGCTCGGCCATCCCAACCCGCCCCCAGAGCTGGCCCTGGGAGCCTGCACACCACACCACGGCTGGGATGCAGCATTTACACCCCCTGCAATAAATCATTAGTGCACACACCCCGTGAAGGAGCCTGTAAATCTCCTGGCACAATAAAAACACCCGGAGCGAGTGGCTGAGGCGGCGACAACCACAACACGCTCCTGCCACGCCACGCACACCCACAGCCCTGCACGGATCTGGGCCATCTCCCCTCCTACCCAAAGAGGCCCTGGGTGCTGGCCCCGTGCTCAGCTCTGTCCCCATCACCCAGCAGGGCTGGGATTTCACCTACAACACCCAGTTTGGGCTCCAGCTCCCTCAGTCTCTGCTGCACCGCTTGCTGGCCAGGCCACGGCGTGGAGATGTCATCGCAGCACTGGGAAGTCCCTGCAGGGTCAGCACAGCCTGTCCATAAAACCATCACCTGCACCTGCAGCACCTCCTGAGCTGGTGTTCTTTGGGAGCCAAATGCTCCATTCCTCCCCACGCTGCAGATGTGGGGACAGCTTAGTGCTGAACCCGGCATCTTAGGAGGCATTTCCAACCTGAACCTTTCTGGGATCCCAACACACAGCTGTGGCATTCCTGGGTCCCCCCAGCCCCACTGGCACCTCCTGCACAGGGCTGGGCACCATCCCACGCAGGATTTGGCACTGTGGGACCAGCAGGGCCACCGTGCCTGCAGAGAGGAGCACTTTGATGGCCCAGCACCCGGACAGACGGGCGGCTTTGCCTCAGGAGCCTGACTCAGGCAGGGCCCTCATTTACCCGGCTGTGAATCCAGATGAGCCACACCAACGCCAGGGAGAGACACACAGCCCATGGCACTTTCCTTTTTTGCATGGGCTCAAGAATCTGACCCCAATTCCTGAAATTCATCTTCATCTGAGCTTCCAAGAGAAAAGCTCAAGAGAGCTCTCACATTTCTGGCTTGTGAGCACCAACTGGTGAATCCAGGGTGGGGTTTTTTGTCCATCTCCCGGTTATTAATGAAATCTGTCATAGCGAGGTCTGGTGACATGATTGTGACCATGCTGCAAACTTTACAGAGGAGGGGACAGGACAGGACGGGACAGGACAGAACAGAATAGAATAAATGTTTTCGTTTGGAAAAGTCCTACAACAATAATCTGGTCCCACTGCCTGACCAACTTAGGGCTGACAAAAAATTAAGGGCATTGTCCAAATGCCTCTTAAACACTGACAGGTTTGAGGCACTGACCACCTCTCTAAGAAGCCTGTTCCAGGCGATATTTCCATGAAGAAATGCTTCCTGATATCCAGTCTGAACCTGTCTCGGTGCAGCTTTGAACCATTCAGGCAGCTCTGACCTGGTGCTGCCCCCCAGGACCCACCTGGGCTCCGACCTCCTGCACCAGCACAGGAGGGGTTAACCACAGGACAGAGCTGTTTTCCTGGAAAATATTGACTTTCCAGGCGGGAGAATCTCGTGGGAGAGACTTTTTTTGAAGACAACCACCCGAAACCCTGCGGAGCCGCCCACCCCGCTCCAGCACCCACATAGCCCGGGGGGCTCCGGGGTCGGTCCGCAGGTGCGAGGGCGCATCAGCCGAAAGAGTTAATCGGGCTGGGCAGGGAATGTGTGAAGGCAGCATGTGACTGCAGGTGGGGCAGGGCGGAGGGATGAATCACTCTTTTCCTTTTCCTCTTTTCACTTCTTGCTGTTACCTGTCCGGCCCCGGCACTGCGCTCTGGCAGGAGCCCCGAGCCGCGGAGCCGCCAGGGCGATGCACCGGAGGCTCAGAGCGTTCGCCGCCGCCAAACCCCCCGGCTGAGCCGCTCCTCCGGCAACCAGAGCCACGGACGGCACCTCGGCCGAGGAATCCTGCTCTTCACTGCCCTCCGCTAAGCCGCTTTTCTCTCTGTTTCTTTCTCACTTTTTATTTCATCCGGTGTTAGCGTTGTCTGGGGAGAGCGGAGGATGAGGAGAGAGCGGGCGCGGAGGTGAAGGACGCGGTTCTGGGGGTGCTCCTGGGGCCGGCACGCAGCCCCTGCCGTGGGAAGCTCCGTGTTCCCTTTGCCTGGAGCCGGGAGCGACCCAGGAACCAAACCCTGCTCGGCGGCGCGGCAGGAGCCGCTGGAACAGGGAGCGGTGCCTTTCCCCAGCTGCACGTTGAGCCGGGGAGGGTGAAGCAAAGGAAACTGTGTATTTAAAGACTGGAGAATAATTAATTCCCTATTTATTGCCCACATCCGGCGCTCGCTGGGGGCACAGAGCTCCCTCGGGAGAGGGGAGCGGGGTCACCATGGCTTTCTCCCAGGTGCAGTGCCTGGACGACAGCCACGTCAACTGGAGGTCCAGCGAGTCCAAGCCCGAGTTCTTCTACAGCGAGGAGCAACGCCTGGCCCTGGAGGCGCTGGCCTCCCGTGGCCGCGACGCCTTCTACGAAGTGCTGAAGAGGGAGAACATCAGGGACTTCCTCTCGGAGCTGGAGCTGAAGAAGATCCTGGACACGCTGGAGACCTACGACCCCGGCTCCGAGTACATCCCGCGGCACGGCGGCAGCGCCGGGGGCAGCGAGGGCGACGGCAACAGCCAAGGGGACGAGGGGGACGTGGCCCCGTCCCTGGAGTATTGGCCCCAGCGGTCCGACCGCTCCATCCCGCAGCTGGACCTGGGCTGGCCCGAGACCATCGCCTACCGCGGGGTCACCCGGGCCACCGTCTACATGCAGCCGCCCATCGAGGGGCAGGCGCACATCAAGGAGGTGGTGAGGAAGATGATCTGCCAGGCTCAGAAGGTGAGGTGCGCCGCGGGCACGGGGCAGGATTGGCCCCAGGGCGTCCTGCTGAAAGTCCTGCTCAGCCAGGCGATCCCTGTCCTGCACAGGCAGCGCGGCCAAGCGTGCGGGTTTTTCCGTGTCACCAATATTTGGGGATCAGGTTTGGCTGAAGGTGGTGTTAGCCTGGCTCAGCATTCCCTGGGAGCAGCACAACCTTTCCCGATATCCCTACAGCAGCATCCTTAATCCCAGGGTCCCTGTAGGGCAGTGGGGAAAACCGCTGGGGAGAAAAATGGGTTGAACTGCTCGCCGGCTGTGAGCCCAGGGTCCAGGCACTCCAGAATCGTTATTCCCATGTGACAACAAGCAAGAACCCAGGGTCACGTTCTGGTTTCAGGCCCCAGGTCCACCAGCTGTCCAGCACGTGACACCAGGGTCATGGTCCTGCCTCAGTCCTTGTGTCCACCATCTGTCCAGTCCGTGACCCCAGGACCAGCACAGCCCTGGGACAAAGTAGACAAAGCTTCTGGCCTGGCAGTGACGCACACGAGGGTCAGGTTTGGCCCAAGATGGCTGCGGTGCTCCAAGCTGGGCTCATCGTGGCTTTCAGAGCAAAACGCTGAGCTGGGGAACGGGACAAGGCTGGGCAGATGCTGAAGGGATTTGGGTTGAGACTTGTCCTCCCTGTGGCGTCAAACCAAGGAGCAGGGAGTGGAGATGCATGAGCCATCGCTCATGGGCAGGAGGACCAGGGAAGGAGGGAGATGATGGCACGTGTTGAAGGCCAGCAGTGGTGGGCAGAGGCTGCTGGTGTTTCCCAATGACCCAGACCCAGCTGGGAAGCACAGGAGGGGTCGGTACCTGCCGGTATCTTGGTGCTTTGTGTCTCTTTGAGTTCTGTGCATCCATTACCATGAGAGCTCCAAGGAAGGAGCTTCCCAACCCAAAGGATGTTCCAGCAGGAGACCCTGCCAGCGTAGCTGTGGAGCAGAGGGGACAGGCTGGGATGCGTCAGCTCCACTTGGTTCCTCCAGGGACAGTGCTGGGGTTTGCAGACCCTGGCAGGAGAGATGTGACATGCAACCATCAGAGCCTCTTCAGGACCAGCTCAGGCAGAAAAATGAATCTCCCAACACACCCAAGGCATCCAGCTCATGGGAATAGCTGATGGGTCTGCCCTGCTGTGGGCAGGAGCCATTGCTGGCCACTGTCACCTCACAAATTCGGGGTGACTTGTCCTCACCCACAACACTCTCCCCACCAAAGTGCTTTGCAGTGGGGGCAGGGGGAAGGCAGAGCAGAAGTCCCAGGGATGGAGGATGGGAGAACTACCCCACAACAAATAATGTCTCATCTTCGGGTCTTTCCGGCCGCCTCTGACTCGGGCTTGCAGCTCCCGCCTGGCTTTGCCTGCTCACCGCTTCCCACCTGCCCCCACGCAGACAGCATCTCCTGAGTCATCCCACGCCTCCTCCTGCTCCAGGAGCTGGTGGCTGAGTCAGGCAGCTGCACATCCCCACCTTCCCTTGGAGCTCCTCCAGGACACAGGGACGTGGCCACGTCAGGGACGTGGTGCTCATCACCAGTACCCTGATTCCCCCTGAGCAGGGTTGGGCTCTGTCTTCTGGTCCAGATGGTCCTTGATTGTGGGATGAGACATGGTGACACCACTGGTGACATGCAGGAGCCTGCTTGGAGCTTATGGCACCCCAGAAAATTTAGAGATGGGTGAGTGCTTCATCCTGCAGGGTCTGGAAACTGGCGTTCTTCCATCGTGTCCCACCCTGTATTTGAGGACAGCAGTCCCTGCAGCAGAGCCCAGGTGATCGCTTGTGGGTGGGAGACACTGGGATAGACCACCCTGCTGCTTTCTGCCAGGGCTCAAGGTCTTCACAGCAGCTCAGAGATGAAAGGGTTTGGCTGAGGAAGTTGAGAGTGGACAAAGGGACTGTCCTGCTGCCACCCCATCAGATGTCACATACACGGGCTGCATGCTCTGTCCTCCCCAGGGAGATCCCTGCCAAATTCCACCAGGCAATGGAAGGCCTCTCCATCCACCTGCAGAGGAGCACAGGCCTGGGAGAGGTTCAGTGCTCCATGCCTGAGGATGACCCTTGCTCAGCCGTTGTCCCAGACGCTCGCTCTGAAACGCTCGCGGTTGCCAACCCCCAAACCCCGCACGTGAGTCGCTGTCCCGGGGCCAAAGGAGCAAAGTCCTCTGGCACTGGACCAGCAAAGTTCAGAGCCCGTGTGAGCACTGCTGGTGGTGCTGGAAAGGTCACAGAGGCAGAGCTGGGGTGAGGAAACCGAGAGCTGGGATGTGAGGCCGCTTGGAGGGTGCAGATGAACCCCGGTGCTTGCAGGAATGAGGCCAAACGCTGCTGAGTTCAGAGCCTCCAACCCAGGCGTGCCTGAGAGGGAGATGCAAATGATCCCCTCCTCTTTCTGGGAATAAATGGGAGAGAAGAGATACAGGATCCTGTGGCCACATCCCTGCTCTCCCTGGAAATCCCCATCTTTGTGGCCAACAACCAGAGGTGGTCAGGGATGTGGGGCACCAGCGGCTTCAGCCCAGAGACCTTCACCAGATCAACCATGGCACGGCCATCTCTTCCTTGCTGCACATCCCCTCAGGCTGCAGAGTTCACAGGATGGACCTCTGGAACAATTTCTTCATGGAGAAGGTGGTCAGGCACTGGAATGGGCTGCCCAGGGAGGTTTGGAGTCCCCATCCCTGGAGGTGCTCAGGGAATGACTGGACATGGTGCTCAGTGCTCTGGGCTGGTTGACGAGTGTGATGGGCCCAAGGCTGGACTTGAGAATCTTGGAGGTCTTTTCCAACCTTAATGATTCTATGATGGGCAGGGAGGAAGATCTCACTCCTTCTCTTCTCTTGGCTCTCTCTGACCAGAAACCAGAGCATGAAAACACTGACCTTGGCCCAAAGCCACTGGAGAGAGCAGTGACTCTGACCTCCTCTCTGCACTTGAGGTTCCAGGTTGGGATTGTGGTGATATAATTACCCCGAGCAACTTCCAGCGAAGGTTGGGAGGCCCTATTAATTACTGTTTACAAAACCTTCTGCTGTTCCTGGATGAAAGGGTCGACAGGGGAGAGCAATTATTAATGTTACTTGTCCCACTTCTCCTCCATCCCAACACGCTTCCTCTAATTGTGCCCTGGTGCCTGCCTAATTTATTAAATGCCCACGTGGTGTGCCCCAAAAGTCATTATCTGATGATTCACAGTGAGACAATAAAGAGCTGCAACTTCCTCTATAAAACATGATCCTGCAGTTTATGTGCTCATCAAAGCTGTGCTGAAGAATCCCAAGAGCATTTGCCCAGTGTCCAGGGAGATACAATGCTCACTGCTCCTCAGGGATTTGGGACGTGCACATCTGCTGCATCCAATGGATCCTGGCAGCTCCTGGCACCCCGGCAAGGAAAGCATCACCTGCGTGGGCACTGCGAGCCTCCAGCTGTAGATTTGGGGCTGATTTCCGGTCTTTTCCCCAGGAGGATGGCTAAAGGATGGCAAAGCTTCCTGGGATAACCCAGTGGCAAAGGGGCTGCAGGAAAGGGGATGTCCCCAGCACCAAGCAGAGGTGACAGAGACAAGGCTGCCAACCTCACTCCTCACAGCTGGATTTCACAGTTTCCCCAAGCTGGGAAGCAAAGAGCACAGAGGATTTCACTGCTCTGGAGCAGACAGACTTCCATGTTTGCTGGTTATCCCTGTGTTGGGGTTTGGCATCCCAGGGCTCAAGCACAGGCAGCCCAGCAGCAGATTTCACCCAGACGGGGACAGTCACCGCATCGGGAGCGCTGCCAGCGCCGGCCTCGCTCTCCCAGCCCACCTCATGCCAGGGCAGTGTTGGCACACTGGCGTGAGATCCTGGTGACAAACCAAGGCCAAGCCTGTCCTGCAGGCAGGGGAGGGAAGCAGGAGCTGAGCAATGACAGGATGCACCAGCTGAGCAGGATGAATTGGGTTGAAAACATGGGCAAGTGGGTGAGAGCTGGGCTGCCTCCCCATGCCCGAGCTGGCCACTCTGGGCCACTGCCTGCAGTGCCCTGCCTGCTCACCCACCACGTGTGCCCACAGCCCTGCAAAGCTCCTCCACATCTCCAGAGCCAGAGCTGCGACCCAAGGCCTTGGGGTTGCTGGGACCACGATGGGAAAATGCTCTTTTCCCTCCAAAATGAAGGTCAGCACTTCTCTCACCCCTGCTTTACAAGCCCTCAGCCTTCCCTGGGGAGAGCACAGCTCACGGGCAAAGTGACAGGACCATGGAGCATCAGTGTCAGAGACAGCAGCAAATCATCTGCCACCAGCCCCACATTCCCAAGGTGGGCACACACCATCCCACCACAGCTGCCCCTTACCTGGGACTCTTGGAAGACAGCTCAGCTCCTCCCCAGTGTCTTGCTGAACACGGCAAATCCAAGCCCAGGGCTCCAAGAGCAGCCTTGAACCCATCCCACTTGGCATCCATGCAAAGCCAGCACCTGGTTTGCTGCCTCGGTTTCCCCACCAGGATGAGCAAAACACACGACTGGAGTGAGGATTTAGCCTTTCACAGCAAAGCCTGGTGAGAGGCTCTTGGGTAAAAATAAATGGGAATTCAGTCAATATCCAGTGGCAGAGCCATAAAGTCCCCGCTCACCTGGCTCGATGGCACCTCCCAAAACACTCCTATGTGGCCAGGGCTGGGTGGCACAGGGGACAGCAGGGCTGGGGCTCTCCACACAGCCTCGCTCTTCCCCCCATTGCCTGCAGAAAAGGAAGAGCCAGCAGTGTCATAATCCTCTGCTTAATTAAAGCTCTCCACGTCCTGTGGCACAAAACTAATTAAAAGGCAGCTCAGCGCTTTGAGAGCTCTGGACTGGATGTGTCTGAGTGTGCAAGCACCCAGCACCATCCCAATTCCTTCCTTCCTGAGGGAGGAGCATTCTGGGGTCTCCGTGTCACCTCACCACGCTGGTGTCCTCCCTGGCTCAGCCACATGCCATGGCCAGCAGGGCCCTCCTGGAAGGGCAAATGGCCAAGAGCGCCCATCTGCCCCTGACCCAGGCACCTTCCAGGAACAACCACAGGGAGAGAAGCACTGAGAGGTTTCCAGCCGTGGGACAATGACAAGCCAGCACCCTGATGACAATCCTCTTCCCTGGGATGAGGGGAGGCAGACATCCCTGTGGAGCTGGTCTGGGATGCTCAGCTGGGCTGCAGGCAGCTGCCTCCAGCCCCTCTGCCTGCCCTGTCTCCTGAGCTGCCACCCACCACCACGGGCAATGCCACCTGCAGGGAATCAAAATCCATGGGCACAGAGTGACCTTTGGGGCCCAGGTAGACATTCCAGTGACATCCCAGCCCAGCCCCATTTTCCTATCACCCGTGGGACTCGCCCTGTCTGTGGCTGGGAGGGCAGCAGACGCCCTGGGTTCAAAGGCAGCCCCAGCTTGTGAATATTGGTGACGCTGCCCTGTGACAAACACAGCTGTCACTGCTCGGGGCGCTGGCACTGCCATCCCAGCTCTGCTCCTTCCATACAGCCTGGGAGGAAGCAGGGATGCTGTGCAGAAGGAGCAGCACCCTGGGCTGGGCAGTGAGACCAGGACAGGTGGACACACCATTTAATGGTTGGGTTTGATGATCCTACAAGTCTTTTTCAACTCCAATGATTCTGTGATCCTTGTGCATCACAGGTCTCCCCTTCTGGTGCTCCCTGCAGTGCCAATAGCAAAGGGACACCAAGCTCCTCAGCCAGAAACTCTGAAGTTTGTGAAACTTGTTAAAGGCAGGAAAGTTAAATTCACCTTCAGCAACCAATTTTTCATGAGTATTTTGTGCTGTGGGCCACCACTGGAATCACAGAACTGTTAGGGTTGGAAAAAACATCTGAGACCATCAAATCCAACAATTAACTCAGCACTGGCATTTCACCAATAAACCATGTCCCCAAGTGCCACATCTACACTTACCTGGAGATCAAACCTCCCACAGTGGCAGCAGAGGAATGGAACTGGGAGCTCCTTCATTCCACCCTCAGTCTGGCCAGAGCTGGGAGCAATCCTGGGCTCCCCCACCCCAAATCCCAGCCTCCTACAGAGAGCACTTTGCTTTGGCTCTCACCAAACAAGCGCTGACTGTACCTTGGGTTGTCCCTGGCCATGCCACCCAGACTCATCTCTCCTCTCCCCTCTCCAGGTCATCGCTGTGGTCATGGACATGTTCACTGATGTAGACATCTTCAAGGACCTCCTGGACGCAGGCTTCAAGAGGAAAGTGGGGGTCTACATCATTTTGGACGAGACCAACGTGAAGCACTTCCTCCAGATGTGCGAGCGAGCCCAGATGCATGCCGGGCACTTGAAGGTAGGGATGACCAGAGGGTCTGGAGCCAGGGAGCCTCCTCCAAGGCAGGGAGATAATCAGAGTTATCAGCTCTGTTCCCTTCTGTCTTGGGGAATCACAGCCCCCAGTGCTAGAGGAGTTTAGTCCATTTTTCCTGTAGCAAAGTTGAAGGTGATGCCTGAATTCAGCAGCAGCAGCAGGATGAAGGGGAACAGGTGCAAGGCAAGGATGTGGATTTGCACCCAGCAAAGCGGGATGCAGAAATCTCAGGGGGCTGCTGGTACCCAGGCAGGGCTGGAACTGGGGCAGAGGAGTGTTTGGGGAGGTGCAGCCCCACAAGGGTGGGCACAGCAAAGCCCAGGGCAAACCTGCAAGCTCAGCTCCTCCTGGGGAACGAGCTGATGAGAGGGAAGAGCAGCAGATGCTGTGCCAGAGCCAGATCCGTGCCATCCCCAGCGTCCTGCCTGCTGCTGCCCCAGGGGCAGGACCGGCAGGAGCAACCGCCGGTCGGTTCTCTCGCTTTCAGGCTCTCCCGCAAGTCAGAGGCTGGAATTAAAAACTCGATTTTCCCCTTTTCCGGAGCCTCCGCCCCAGCACAGGGCCGGGAGCAGAGCAGGGAGGCTCCCACGCTGCCTGCAGCCAGGGATGCCCTCACTGCTCTCGTCGTGCTGGGCAGCACACGCTGGAGGGACTGATCTGCCCGCACACGCCGTGTGCTCCAGCCCTGAGTGCTGCTGGATGCACATGGAACCACTCCTGTGCACAGATCCCACGTGAAACCAAGAAAGGCAAAGCAGAAGTGGGGGATGCCTGGCAGTGCAGGGGTCAATCCAAAGAACCCCGAGCCCAAGGGACCAGGTTGGACAGGGCTTGGAGACGCCTGGTCTAGTAAAAGGTGCCCCTGCCCATGGCAGGGGTTGGAATGAGATTTAAAGTCCCTTCCAAACCAAACCATTCTGGAATTCTAAGGTTCCCCTTACACATCCCTGTGCGTGCAGGGAGTGCAGAGAAAATCACCTGTCACAGTGCTCATGCAAAGGCAGAGGAAGAGGCAGAGGAGAGGACAGGGGGTTATTTCAACCTCAGGAGCAGCAGCTGCAGTGGGGACCCTTGTTCCAGGCACAGGACAGAGCCCCAGGCTCTCCACTGAGCACAACGCTCCCATCACCAGCACTGGATGCAGAGACACCGGAGCAGCCCCACAGTTTCACTCAGGGCTCGCAGACCCTGCTCTCCTGGCCAGGAGCCACTCGGCCTCGCCTGTTGCTTGGCAGAAAAGTGATGTTGCTGCTCCTGACGTCACCCGGCCTGGCGCTGGCTGCCAAATGCCTGCCGGGAAGGCCCGTGCCTGGGCAAGCTCGCCAGATTTGCTTACGGTGAGGGCCAACCCCTGGCTGAGCAGGAACACGTAGGAGCCACGGCAGCCTCGCACCTGGCTGGTGTGAGGTGGGATAAGCGGGGCTCAGGGACCCCCACACCGGGAGCACCGCCTGGCCAAGCCTCACACCGTCCCCAGGCCGTGCCCGCCAGTCTGGCTTAATTGCTGCTCCCAACAATTAAAGCAAACACAGATGAGATTTTACCTGCATCCAAACTCCCTGTGGAGTCTGGGATCCCGCAGGCTGCGGCTGCTCTGAGACCAGAAAAGCCAGCGCTGACGCACTCCGGTGTTTTCCTGCTTTAGCAGCCCAGTGGCAGGACTGGAAAAGCAGGAGAACATCTGCAGAGCTCGGCAGATGCCTAGAAGTTGGGATTTGCCATGTAGGGCAGCCAGTTCGCTGGCACGGGATGCAGGAGGGGGTGAGGAAAGTAGGGCAGAGTCTGGGAGCTGCTTGGTAAGCCAGAAGATGTTAACGAAACGTCCCTCGTTATCTCGGTGCCCCCGTTGGCAATTAGTAACCGGCTTGGGCAAGGCCGGGGCTTTGTTGAGCAACGGCTGCCTGGGCAGTGATTCACCCTCCCTGGCTGTCCCGCTGCAGAGATTCAATAAGCAGATCTTACTTAACAGTAGAGATACACCATGAGCCAGGAGGAAAAGGGACTGGCTCCGGGGAGCATTGTTTCCTGGGGATTTGCCTGAGAAAAACCCACGGGTGCTCCAGAGTTTGGGCAAAGAGTTGGCTCCAAGCAGGAGATCGATGCTCAGGATGGGCAGAGGGTGAAGCCTTGGGTGCAAGCATGTGCACCCTGGGTACCACCAGTCTCTTGGCAGCCCCATGTGTAGGGATAACATGGGGCACAGATGGGAATTGCCATCCCTGCCTGCTTGCCAGCCAGCCCCCAGCACCCCCAGTGCAGCCCACTGACAGAAACTGGGGTGCTCAGCACTGATTTACCCCCAGCCACAGCAAGCAAAAAGGAAAATGCTGAGAAAAAATAAAATGCACCAAAAAAAAAAACCAACCCAAAACTTCTCTGCTCAGTGTGTGAAACTTCCCTGGAAAAACAGTCAGGAAAGGCTTTGTTTTCACATCATCCACACTGAATCCTCCTGCCAGGCATGGAGAAGCAGGAACCAGAGCTGCACTCAGGCTTAGGGCTGTGCCTGGTCATGGTCTCCACAGAGAGAGGAGAACCCAGGGAAGCAGATAAGGAAAGCTGGGGGAGGGGAAGACAAATATTTTTGGTGCTTTCCTTTAAAAAACAAAACAAAGCACACAAAAAAACAGCTATGCAGGGCATGACCCAGTGATGACACTGAACCTTTAGCAACAGCATTACCTGACATCCCAGCAGGAACAGGAGGAATGCAGGTGCTTTCATAAGAAAATATGTTCTCCCCACCCAAAAGGAGCACATTTGCTGTGGAAGATGCTATCTGCTCTGCTGTGGAATGCACCAGTGCCCTACACAGAGACAGCAGAGTCAGGAGCCAGACTGGAGATAAAATAAACATTTTTGCAGAGCCAGGGCTGCCCCTCCATCCCTGGGTTCCCTGGGGAGGACATTCCATGAGAACCTGCTCCCACATCACCAGGTTTCGTTTCCCGAAGGTGAAAAGATGTTGCCCCACTGCCTGATTTCCCGCCAGCCCCCAAAAGCAGGATTAGATGCTCAATTTTAGGAGCACAAACCCACTGCCAGCAGCTCCATGAGCGCTGTCCCAAGGTCACCACCTCCCCCTAAAACCCCTTGTAGCTCTCCCACTGGGAGCAGGTGTGGGACCTCCTCTCCCATGGCATTTGCATAGATTGCAGGAGCTGGGGAGCGCTTGGCAGCACCCTCACACACCACCCGCCCACAGACACAGGCAGCACCGAGTTCAAGGGATGGCAGACACAGCCTGGCACATGGGCAGAGCAGGAAACTCTCCCAGCTGAACCCATGGTTCGCTGCACAGCCTTGGGTGAGGTATTTTATCTCCCGGTCGCTGTGGCCTCCTCTGAGCCGGCCATGAAGAGCATTCCCACTCCTTTGAGGGGCTGTGGAGCGAGGGATGTTTTTGGAGGGGTGGACGATGCTCTCAGGGCAGCCCTCGGCTCCTGCTCAGGCCTCTCTGCCTTTGCCTTGCAGAACCTGCGCGTCCGCAGCACCGGAGGGACGGAGTTCTTCACGCGCTCGGCCACCAAGTTCAAAGGGGCTTTGGCCCAGAAGTTCATGTTTGTGGACGGGGATCGAGCCATGTGTGGGTCCTACAGGTAAATCACGGTGTCTCCTCTTGCCCACCCCGTGGAGGTGTTGGTCAAAGGACCGACACGAACCCTCATGGTCCAAGTCCTTGTCCCCATTCCGGGACCCCGTGCCAGACTCCTAAACTGGGAGATGATTTTCCAAGGGGGTTTGTTGTGTGCCCCAAGGGGTTTCCACCACTCCCTAGAGCACCCAACCTTCTTGGAGGTGGTGGGACACACCAAGTGTTTCTGCCAATGGAGATGATGAGCACCAGGAAGGAACAAAGCGCCAAATCACAGCCAGTCCCATCTCTCACATCAACCTCAGCTTTTCCACTCAAACATTTCCTACACAAAGTATTTTCCAGTTTGTCCAAAGGAAAACTTGCTTTGGTAGAAATACATCAGCCCTGGTCAGCTTTTCACATCTAAAAGACAAGTTTTATAAACCTGGGGCTGAAACATTTCCTACTTTCTGGACATAACAAATAACACATCCATTTATGAGTTGCTTTTCTTAACTAACCCAAACTGAGAAGGGAAGGGCAGCCAACAGTACAATGAAAAGCTAACTGGGCCACTGCAAATACCTTTTATTTTTACTTCAAGTCCCACTGTGCTCAAGACTTCAACCCTTCACGCTAATTTGGGATAAGAGCTATTTTGTCAATCCCATATTATTATTAATGTTTACAGTGAGATCCTGCCCCTGCTGGCACCATCAATCCCTCAGGGAATGCCAGGGCTGGGGAGAGGTTTGTTATTCACCAGAGAGTGCTCAGAGAGTTTCCAACGTTTCTGTTCCAGCTTCACCTGGTCCGCGGCGAGGACGGACCGAAACGTCATCACAGTCCTCTCGGGCCAGGTGGTGGAGGCGTTTGACAAGCAGTTCCAGGAGCTCTACCTCATGTCCAAGGGCGTGAGCCTCAAGTCCATCTCCATGGGCGAAGAGCCCGAGCCTGAGCCCGTAACGCTGCCCTCCGTGGTGCCGGTGACCCCCGCCAACGCCGTGGTGAAGAAGCTGATAAACCCCAAATACGCCCTGGTGAAGGCCAAGAGCGCCGACCAGATCAGCAAGACCTCGTCCGAGAACCAGGACAAGAACCAGAAGACGGACAACAAAGGCAAAGCCCTTCCCGAGGGCCAGGGCGGCGACAGGCACGGCGACGTGGCAGACCTGTCCCTGCTCATCCACCCCGGCCTCCTGAACCTGGAGAAAGCCAACATGTTTGACTACCTGCCCACCTGGGTGGAGCCCGACCCCGAGCCCGGGAGCGAAGTCTTGGGCTACATCAACATCATCGACCCCAAGATCAAGAACGTGAAGCTCTCGCAGATGAACCGAATCAAAGTCTGCGACGTCTCCCAGGCCAGCGCCCAGCACCGGCAGATGCTGAAGAACAGGGAGATGGAGGCCAGGAAGAACTCGGAGCAGGAGCCACCTCTGCTGTCCCCCAGCCAAAGACAGATCCCACAGCCCCCCATGGAAGCTCCTGCAGCCCCCACTCCCAGCCCCATCGACGGCGCCAGCTGGACGACGAGGCAAGCGGGGACATTTGCCACTTCACCGCTGGGCCACCACTTGAAGCCACAGGAGGAGGCACAGGAGGACATCAAGCCTCCGGTTCCAAAGCCAAGGACCGTCCCTGTTGGTGTCCTCATGACCAAAGTCGCTACGACCTGTGCCAGCAGCACTGCCCTGGAGGGCGACACGCAGCCACCGCTGGGCGACCACGCGAGAGCGAAGCAGGAGAGGGAGGAGAAACCCAACGGAGCCTCCGCGGAGCCCCGCCACCTCCAGCCAGACCGGCCAGCGGCAGCGCCACAGGAGGACAAAGGGCCTCCCTGCTCCCACAACGGGCTGGGAGAAGAGGAGGAGGAGGAGGAAGAGGAGTACATCACCCTCAGTGACCAGGAGAGCTGCTCCAGCAGCTCTGCTGAGCACAGCTACCGCCGCTCCAATGCCTCCTCCATCTCCGACGAGTACTTTGAGGTGAGGGATCGCTACGGGCCGCTCCGGAGAACCAACTCGGACGTCACCCACAACGGGGAGATCCTTCCCATGCAGAGGAAGCTCAGTGACCCCCATATCAGCCGGGGCACCTTCCTCAGCCCCCTGGGGAGCCTCCCGTCCCTGAAGCAGGTCCGCATGGAGGACGTGGTGAAGAGGAGGAGCAACGCCGTGGAGATCAGGCGCGTGCTGCCCCGCGCCATCCTGGATGGCAACAGCTCCTACCCCAGCAGCGCCAACCAGGTAGGACTTTCTGCTATAACCTTACGTTTCTCCATCCTACAAAGGCTGCAAACCCGGAGGTGACCCAGCCAGCTCAGGCAAGGCATGGTGTCATCCCGAGTTTTGGTGTCATCCCGAGTTTTGGTGTTGTCCTAGATGCCGAGATCAGGCTTCCCATGTAGGAGAATAACACCCTGCACGTGGCCATGGTAGGAGTCACCCAAGAGGTGCTCTTGGTCAAAGAGGTGGTGGCCATGCCACAGCTCTTGGTGTCCAGCAGTGGGAACAGCGAGTATGGGGAGGGTTGTGGTAATTACAGATGATCCCACAGCGCTGGGCTGGGGATGGGGCCCGGCAGCTCCAGGCACAGCTGTCCAGATGTGCTGGGACTCGCTGAGCTCCATCCCCAGCCCATCAGCAGTGGCATCACGCCCAGCCAGGGACAGACTGTGCGTGCAGGCGTGTCCTTCTCAGGCTTGTTTTCCTGTGCCTTGCCAGGGTGATTAGCATCAAAGGGAAAGCGCTCGGACACATAATTAGGCAGAGAAAGACAGCGGAGGAACAGGGACAGCAACCTCTGTGGGCGAGTGCCACAGTCAGCAGCTTTGTGGCTGCTCCATGAGTGACGCCAGACCCTGTCACCACGCAGGGCCAGCACCCTGCTGCAATTCCATGGGGTGCAGGCCAGAATCCTGCTGCTGGAGCACGGGGTCACCTCACTACGGCCACAGCATCACCCCATCCAGGCAGGGGGATCACGGGGTCCCCCTATTTCCACCCAAGCTCTGCAGCCTCTTGCACCTCTGCCAAGCATTTTGGTTTCTCAAGGCTCCCCGCCCGCTGTTTTTGGGGCATTCAAACCCCCAGGGCTAAACCAGCAGCTGAAATCACTGAAACTGCCTGAGGTTACCCCAGCTGAGCATCTAATCTGTATTTACAGGGAATTACATTTACTATCCCAGAGTCCACTTGTTTCTCCCTTCCCAGCCAGCTGCAGGGAGCTCAGAGCTTTAATCCTCACACATCAAATACCCCCAAGCCCTGCAGGGCAAGGAGCACCGAGCCCTTTGATGCTCTGTGACCCAGGTCCCAGGTGCCACCTTGCTGGGGATGGCTGGGTACGCTGGTGTTCCTGCAGTAACTTGTTCTGGCCCTTTCATGAGAGGCCGATAATTAACACAGCATCAGGGTTAGGAAAGCCAGCACTTGGTGGAGAGGTGCAGGGAAGAGTTTCTCCCATGTGTAAAAATAATAAACCAAAGCAACTCTTGATTAACTCTAGAAAACACAAATCTGACAGGAATCACCATCAGTTCCCCCAAATCTTTTTTTTTTTTTCTGGGTCCACATTTCTTTCATGTCCAGCATAGCCCAAAACACAGGTGGAGGATCACTCAGGGCCAACATTTTGTTTCCATCTCATGGAAACCCATTTCTCTCCCAGTTTCTCTCCAGAACATCACCTTCCCTAAATACACAACCCCATTCACATCTGGATGTGCAGCAGGCTCGAGGAGAGTACCAGGGACACCTGGGTCCTGTCCTGTCCCTCTCCCACCTGCAGAGCCCCCAGGTCTGTGCAGAGCGGAGGTTTCCAGACAAGCCCCCCTCCCATTTATCCCTGAGTGACAGGGAAAATCCCCACCCCACCATCTCCACAGCTGCATGGGGGCCTTACCTGGATACAGGACCCTGCTGATCATCCCTGGCATGATGATGAGGAACAGGGGCAGCATCTTCAGGTAGCTGGCCAGGATGGAGCCGGCCTTGGCGTGGCTCAGGTTCTTAGCAGAGAGCGACCGCTGGACGATGACCTGTGGAGAGCCAGGCAGGAGGAATGGGCAGCACCAGCATCTCTTCCACATCAGCCTCTTCCTTGCCAAACTGCATCCCAAATGCTGGAGCCGCTGGGCATCAGGCCCAAACTGAGGGTAAATGTACACCCAACCCACAGTGGGGTTTCTCTCCAGACCAGTAACGGGCTGGGGTTACACCACAGCACCAAAAAAAGCCCAGTGCAACCACAGCAGCACATCCTCCTGCCAGTATCAGCCATTCCCCACCACCAGCCTCCCCCCTCTCACCCCTTCTATCCAATCTCCTCCCCAAAGAGTGCCCACAATGACATGGAAACCGAGTCCAGCCTCCCCTTCCCACAGCTCCACTCAAACCATCACACCTCAAAGCTCTGGCCAAGCCATGTCCATCCACAACACAGACAGCCCTTGGGTTTTGAGGCAATCCCTCTTAAATAGGCAACATCTGTAGGAATTGCTGATTTAAAAGATCTCAGAGTCTCTCCAAAGGCTTACAGAGAAGTTCTCAGCACTCAGCAGGATTCAAGCACTCCTGAACAAGCATTGGCTCATTCTGCTGACAGGCCAGAGGGACAGGGTGCCAGCTCCTGGGGTGGGATATTTGGGAAGGCCATGGTTTAACTTCTTCCCAAGAGCCAGAGCAGGTCAGGAGCCACAGGACCCACCACCCAGCTCAGGCACATGATGACCTCAGCAGGAGAGAAGCTGACTCATCCTTAATCCTCCTCACCTGAATCCTTCTCAGACCTTAACACTGATTTTAAGTGCCTAATTAAATCAATCTCAGACTACCTAAGCTAAACTGCTTTAACACAACCCTCCTGGTCAAAGCAGGAGGTGTCAGCTCCGGGGCCAGAAACCCCATTGGGATGTTGGGACTAACTGAACGCCGAGCTGATGCCAGCAGCAGCACAGTGAGGGTCATGGCAGAGGCAGGGCAGGTTGGCACAGCCAGCTCTGCAGCCTCATCCTGCCATCAGCACCTTGGTTCCAGATCCCACCTCCCCTGGTACCTCTGCCCAGGTGCACTCACACCTCCAGATCGTGGGGCAGGCACACCCAAAGGGGAGATAAGTATCTGGTGACCACAGCCACGTGTTACAGCCTTACCCAGTCCAGAATTAGGATTAATGGGGCTCAGACCCGATCCAAACGTGTGTCTCAACCCAGCTCATCAGAGCCGCCCCCGCAGTGGTGTTGCAGCTCACTGTTGTCTCCTGATCCCACCTCCTCTCCCAGCCTTCCATCCTTTCATCTGGTCTTGGCAGTCACCTAATCCTACAGGTTGGGTCTGGATGACTGAATGCTCTTTGGGTCTGAAATGAGGGCTTAGATGACTAAAATGGGTGTTCAGGCTGCTGCTGGAGAGAAGGTGTTGAGATGCCTTGTCCTGGATTCCCAGGCAGGAGGGACTTGGCTCTGGACAGCCTCCAGACTGCCAGGGCTGCTTGGGAAGTGGCTGCTGGGGTGCAGGGAGTGCAGGACTGTTTGTTGACAGAGTCAGAGAAGCAGCGATGGTTAAGACTCAAGGCAATTTTGAGACCTGTCACACGTCTCAGAAGAATTTGGGCAAGGCAGTACACCAAGGGACAAAGGGATTTGCCCATGAGGGCCACGTCCCTGGCACAGGCAGGTGAAGAGGTGTCCTTGCAGGGAGCAGCATCCTCCCAACAGCCAGAGCTCACCTCTCTCTCTGCCCTTTCCCACACAGGGGACGCACATCTACCGCTACCGGCCCAGGACCGCCGCGGGCAGAGAGCCGGGCAAGGAGGTCTCCCGCTCCCCGACGCACGAGAAACCCCTCGGGGCCACCAAGTACAGAGGGGACGGAGCAGAACCCAAAAAGACCATTGCAGGCAGCCAGCCCTACTGGCAGAGCAAAGCCTTCAGCCCCAGCAAGCCCACGGCGCCCGGCCACCTGTCCCCAAGCCACCCCAGGGCGTCAGGCAAGCGCTTCACCTCCCTGCCCGAGAGCCAGAAGCCAGCTGAGGAGATGAGGACACCCCTGGGCATCCCGCTCTCCAAACTGTCCCAGTCCAAGCACCTCAAGAACAGGGTGGCAGGAGCCCCGGGGGCTCCAGCGGACTCCAAAAAGCAGCCCCCCGAGACGGCCGGCCACAAGGACCAGTAGGTGCTGGTGACAGCGGCCCTGCAGAGCTGGTGGAGCCCCGGCACCACCACGTTCCTTGGGGCAGGGGGTTCTTGTTTGCAGTTACCTGGTCGGTGCACCAGTACCACGTGGCCATGATGGACAGCCCAAAAGTCATCCCGGTCCAGGGCAGGTCTCCGGAGACCGGGTCTCGGAAGAGGTGCATGGCATCCGCTCTGGGCAGGTGGCAGGTAGTGTTGGGAACAATCTTGGACGGCACGGCTTTCAAATAGGCCTCTTCCAGGTTGGGGTAACCTCCAATCTCGTTAAAAGCTGGAGAGCATCGTTGGGAGAGGTGGTTAGAGTGGAGCAAATCCCAGTGGTCTGTGGGATCAGCTCCTTAACCCAGGAGGTGCTGCCTGGAGAGGGAGGGATCACCCGTGATTGTGTTTTCTTCTAGTTATTTAAAGACTCTTCTGTTATCATTTTGCACAGCAGGTCCCATTGCAGTCTGCCCTCCCTTCGGAGGGTGATCCGTGTCCTGGGACAAAGACTCCTCTTTTAACCTTGTACTGTAAAAGCAACCTGTTCATTAAAGCTCCCTGCTCCCACGGCAGGAGAACCTCGCCTAAGTCTGTTAAAATGCAAGATTAGGTAGCCTTGGACTCAACAGGCTGCAGCTCAAGGTGCCTTGGCACAAATGTCCAGCCAAACATTTTCTACCCCCTGAGCATTTCCCCAACACCCTCATGTGACCCCATCCCCAAACCTCCAGTGACCAGTAAAAAAAAGACAAAAAATACCCTTTTCACTGCATTTTCCCTAGGAAATGGGGTGCAAGGTCTGAGCCTGAGCCCTGATGAGGAGTATGTGGCATGAGCAAGCCCTAGCAAGCGAGCCCCCGAGCCCTTGGCAGCTGCCCTGTGCTCCTCCTGCAGCCGCTGCCAAGCGGCCTCGGGCTCTGCCCTGGCCCCCCACTGCCTCCCTGCTCCTGGGGGGCACGGGATGAACCCTCCTTGCAGCTCCCCTGGTACCTCCAGCTGGAGAATTTTGGAGCCAGAGGCATTGCTTTTTGGAGGGAGGGATGGGAGGCACCCACCCCGCTCCCCCTGCGCTCCACGGCCACCCACACAGCAGCCTGGGGGAGATGAGCAGGGAGGGAGGGGCACTGGCACCCCCAAACCCACGGCAGCTGCTGATGTCAGGAGAAGAGAGGAGGTTCCAGAGGCCTCCTGGAGGGAAGAGTCAAAGCAAGACCCACGAGCATCCCTTGGTGGATTTCCCCACATCTGGCCCAGCTGTCACATCCTGTATCCCTGCCATCCCTGCAGTCCAGACCATCAGCTCAGCCCTTTGCAGTGCAGCAGTGTGAGGTGGGAATGTTCTCCTGAGCAGCCCCCCTCCCACAGGACCATGCCCATCAGCACTGCTGTCTTTAGACCAAGAGCAAAGCCCCTCAGGCATCAAGCACTGAGATCACCAGTGCCAGCTTGAGCAAATCCCAATTTCAAACCACTCCTCCTCTTCCACTGTCCTCTCCTGCCTGAGAGCAGCCCTATCCCTGCATCCCCCCCATTTCCATGCCCAACCTACAGCCCTGTCCTCACCCCAGAGCATCCCCTTGGCCTGAGGCTTTCGGGGAGTTGGCAAAGGGGCATCACCCACCCTGTCCCCCTGTGCAATCCATCCTGCCACGTTTCACAGGGAGTCAGCATTTGGGAACTGCTCCTGCTCTTGTGCAAGCAGCCCTGGCCCCCATCCAGCGCTGGGTTTATCCGGGCGCCGGCGACTCCCAAGCTTTGCATGGGCGTTGGGCACCAACAAAGGCTCTCCAGAGGCAGGGGCCGAGTGCTGAAAGCAGAGATTCACGCCTGGGGGTGCGGACCTGCTCCCATCCCAAAGCTGTTTGCCGGCAAGTCACGGCACCCACGCCTGCCAAGGAGGAGGAAGAGCGGGGAAAAATCCTCCAGGCAGCGGGAGCTCAGCTGGCAGGTGCTGGGATGCAGCCCATGGGCTCTGCTGGGATTGTGGTGAATGGCAGGTGGGGCTGGGATCGCACAGTCTGTCTTATCCGTGATGCTGGAGCCAAGCAGAGCCAGCACACTGTTCAGCAAAGTGATTTTAAACTGATAGAGAGGTGAGATGGGGTATTGGGAAGGAATTGTGAGGGTGGGAAGGCCCTGGCACAGGGTGCCCAGAGAAGCTGTGGCTGCCCCATCCCTGGAAGTGTCCAAGGCCAGGTTGGACAGGGCTTGGAGCAACCTGGGATAGTGGAAGGTGTCCCTGCCCATGGCAGGGGGGGAAATGAGAAAACTTTAAGGTGCCTTCCAACCCAAATAATTCTGGGAATCTACTGAGTGTCCTTTGTTAGCTGAGCCTGACAGGAGCTGGAGCAAACTGAGCACCCTTGGGGCACACCCACCTCCAGGTCCTGAGGTCTCCTGAGACCTGAGGAAAAACCTGTGCAACCAGCAGCTTGTCTTTTGGCTCCCCTGGATCATTCCCCCTGCCAAGCACCCTCACCTCCCTTCAAACACCGTGCCACGTTTGCAGGCAGCAAAGCCAAAACAAACCGGGCTCTGCAGCTGCCAGAGGGGATTTTCCAGGCTTTCCTACCTGCCCTCCTCCTCTGGCTCTGCACAGCTGCACCAGCCAAGCCTGGCAGAGACAAGCCTCAGAGAGCCCCCCGGCCAAGGACAGCTCCAGACAAGGATTCCCAACATCCAGGCACTGCCTGACGCCCAGGCTGCGGCCACCGCTCCCATCTGCCCCGACAGGCAACGAGCTCCTGTGCCTGAGCAGCTCCCTGCTGCTGCTGGGCAAGTTCAGTGTTGTTGTCCCTTTGCCACAAAGTCTCTGTCCTTTCATTTGGCTTCTGTAAATACACCTTGCTGCACTCAGGGCTTGCCCAGGAGCAAGCTCTGCTTTGGCACAGGGGAACAGCCACGGGACCGGGTTCCACAGCACTGGGTCAGAGCCTTTCCTACCTGCCTGCCTGCCTAAGCAGCCTTCCCCAGGAGATGGTGGAATTCATCTCAGAAGTGCCTCCAGAAATCATCCTCAGCAGTTAAACACCTGCCTTTGAAGCTGGGACCCGGCTTTTTGCTTCCTGCTCCTCAGGGCCAAGAGCCCCGATGGCAGAGCCAGGCTGATGAAAGCTCCCGGCCTCCCAAGGATGCTCTGGGGCTGCATGTGGGGAGACACAACAGTGCTGGGGGCTCAGGAAGGGCTGGTGAGGAACCACCCTCGCTCCAACCTGGAGCAGGGCACCAAGCTGCACATCCCAGCCCTGCAGCTGTGTCCTGTCCCAGCCCCACCCTCTGCCCTGCACGTCCCTGGGCTCTGGGATCCTGTCTGGAGACCAAGCACCCGGAGCAGAACTGGGAATGCTGCCGTGCTGTCAAACACGGGGTCAGTCTCAGAGTGAGATTCAAACACACAGAGCAGTGATGTCCACAGGGGTGTGACCAGGGCTGGGGACAGCCCCACACGGAGCACCAGGAGGGTGGCACACAGGGCACAGAGGGGACACAGGGGGACCATGACTTTATTTAGGCCACTGCCACTGACCCAAGTCCTGCTGGGCATCTTGGCCACTGAATTGCTCAGACTGAATATTTATTCCTGAGACCACCTGACTGGGGAGAGAGGGTTGTGCTGCCCCAGCTCTTACCTTTCACTGCCAGCACGACGGCTCCCAGGACCATGATGAGTGTCTGCAGTGCATCCGTGTAGATGACAGCTGCCAGCCCCCCTGCACGAGAGCAAGGCACAGTGTTGGAAATGCCACTGGATTTGGGGTTGGAGAAGTCACAAAGTCACAATAAAACTCCCATGCAGGGAAATGCCTATCACCAGCCTCATCCTGCTGACACCACGGTGGGGGAGCTGCAGTGGAAAGGGGGAGCAGCTCCTCAGATCTGGTGCCAAGGGGGGACAGCAGCCTCACAGGTGGGGTGGAAGGGCTGCAGCCTCACTGGGGGCTGGGAAGGGGAGCCAAGGGATGGCTGGAGTGGAGGGATGCAGCCTCACACGATCAGGAGGGTGCTGGCCAGCCCCAGCTCTTCGGATGCTCCAGCAGCAGATCACATCCAGGACACCGATCTCTCCATCTCTCCCTAATTCCAGGTCTCCCCTTGGTACACCCCTCAGCTCTCCTCCCAGCCCTGCAGTTTTATTTTTCCAGCACCTGGTGCTTAGCAGGGTCTCTCCTGGCCACCCAGTGTTCCTCCCTTTCCATCCCAAGCTCTCCCTCCAGACCTGCTGCAAACCCCAGACCTGCTTACCCAGACAGAAATCAATCACAGCACATGAGCAAAAGCATTGAAACACAGCACAGCTAAAGAAAACGGGTCCAAAATGGAACCAGTTTTAACCCCAGTGACTGAACCTCGTCCTGGGCAGTCGGGGCTGGGCCATCCCCAGCCATGCCTGGGATTTCAGGGCTGTTCTTGGGGTCAGGGTGATGCAACCATCACACCCAGCTGAGCTCACACCAAGGTGCCTCACAGCACAACAAGCCTTGTGGGCAGGAAAAACCCCAGACAGGATTTGCTTGAAACCAAAGTCTTGCAAAATCCACGGTGTTACGGATCCACTGCAAAGTGTTTCCCGTTTGGATGGCCGGGATGAGACAACCAGGGAGGATTCACTGCTGGCTGTCCCCACTGGCCCTAGCAGGGCAGGGAATGTCCCAGCCAGAATAACAACCCAAAGGGCTGGCAGGGATACACAGTCCCATGGTCTGACAGTGGGGCCAGGAATTCACAAATTCCAACTCCAGCTCCAAACCCTCATCACCCCCAGATCACAGAACCACCGTGTGGGTTGACCCTGCACGAAAGTAGCCATTCCCACAACAGGGAAGCAGGGCCAAGAAATATTCCTGAAAGGTTTGTGGAGGGAGGGCAGCAGGTTGCACCGAGGGCAGAGCAAGAGGGAGGGAAAGGAGTTGGGTAAAGGGCTCTCAGGTTGCAGATTCCACAATAATAGTCCTGTAATAGCAGAAGCCCTGATTATTGCTGTTACAAATAGGTACACACACAAGAAAGTGCTTAAGTAGTGGTGGAGGAGGAGTTGTGACAAATGTAAAGGTGTAATGACAAAGGAGAGGTCGTGGGTTGAGTCACCACCTGAGCTGCTGCTGCAGAAAGCTGCTCACATTCTTGGCTGGATGGGGCAGGGATATGAACCCCACAGGTATAAACCCCTAAAAACCTTCCAGGAGCAAAAAATAACAATAATAAAATAAAAGCAGAAGGTTAAGTGGTGTGTTTCAACGAAAGAAGAAAAATTGAGGCCAGCAGATGCTGAGCCACCCACCTGCAATGGTGTAGAGCCCCGTGACCAGCAGCATCAGCACAGTGGACAGGTAGAGGTCCCAGCCCAGGCAGACTTGCACGAAGAGAGCCCCAGAGTACAGATCTGTCTGTGCATGGAAAAGGAAACAAGGGAGCTGGGACAGGTGACATCCACCACCCAAGGGCTTCAAGAGTGACACAAAGAGCTCTGTGGGTACAGGGGGGACATAGGATCCTGGAATGGTTTAGGTTGGAAGGGACCTTAAAGCTCATCTTGTTCCAATCTCCTGCCATGGGCAGGGACACCTTCCACTATCCCAGGGTGCTCCAAACCCCGTCCAACCTGGCCTTGGGCACTTCCAGGGATGGGGCAGCCACAGCTTCTCTGGGCAACCTGTGCCAGGGCCTCCCTACCCTCACAGGGATAAATGTTTTCCTTATATCTAATCTGAATCTCTCCTCTTGTACTTTAAAACCATTCCCCTTGTCCTGTCACTGTCTGCCCATGTAAAAAGTCACTCTCCCTCTTTTTTATAAGCCCTTTAAGTAGAAGGCCACAATGAGGTCTCCATGGAGCCTTCTCTGACATCCTGTGGCACATGCCAGGAGGACACTGCTGAAGCCCGGGGTCCCAGGGGTGTGGCCGTATCCCTGCTGCAGGTGGGTGTCACAGACCACCTTCCCCAGCCCCCAGGCAGCTCCAGCTGTCACTGCACCCACATGGGGGTGGTCACAGGCTTGTGGAAATCAGATGTAAAGCAGAGACTCAGAGCTGGGGGGCACCTCCTTCCAGAAAAGCAGCGATGCTGTGGGAGGGCAGGACCAGGCACAGTGGCAGTGCCACCACCACGTCTCCACCCACACCGAGCTCAGCCATCCCCAGCCCTCAGCTGGGCCATCTTCACAAAACCCTTGTTTGGAGAAGGGAATGAGGCCAGAAGGGGCAGGAAGAGGCAAGAAGAGCCGACTCCACACCCTGGCCCGGAGCTGTGACGGGTTCCCACAGCCAAGGCAGCGGCTCTGATTTGACATCCCTGCTCACACACCTCCCAGCAGCAGGCCTGTCTTGCCCCGTCATGTGGGAGCAGTTCCTTGGGATTAGGAAGGTGTTGGGCAGGAGTTATTTCCCATGTCACCCCTCCTTGCCCCAGCTCTGCCCTCCCTCCCCCCGCACATTCCCACATGGAGCTCAGGACCATGCCCAGGTGATGGAGAGGGGCCATGCAGGATCATGCACTGCAAGAGAAGAGGTCTGAGCTGCACAGGAGGGTCCACCAGCCCAAAACCCAGGAGGTGAACACAAATCCAGCTTCAGCACAACACCAAAATTGTTCCCCAGCCCACTCTGTCAGACACAGCCTCAGTTAAATCAAACCAAACCAGCCAGAGGAGCACTTACACCATGATCTTGAGGATCCAAACTCAGGGACTCTTCCATGGCATCTGCACCAGGCTTTACACCACAGTCATGCCTGGCATTCCCAAGGGAGGTACTGTGTGTCCTCAGCTGCACTTGGGATTGGCCATGTGTCTGGGACAGTCCTTGTCAACACCAAGAAGGAATTCAGCCCTGGAATGACCTCCTGAAGAGGAACCAACCTATGGGCAACCATGCCATGACCTCTACCAGTGGCTCCTCGAATGTTTTCCCACAATCCAACCCCAGCTTGATATTCCTGAGCAGCCCCACAAGAAACAACTGAACCCTTCATGCAGCACAAGCTTCAGTGAAAAGGCAGAAAAGCCCCAACCAGGGGCCCTCAGCCACCTCCTGCCAACACAACCTGAAGTGGGAACCCAAAATATTTTAAGCCTTCCTAATACAGTTTCAGCCAAGCATCTTGGTGTCTTCCAGAGCTCCTCATGTCCCTCAGAGGGATCCATCACTTGTCATGTCAGCACCAGCCAGGAAGTTTTTCCCTCCCTGATTTCCTCCCCCCTTCTCCAGC
This sequence comes from Climacteris rufus, assembly GCA_013398175.1. NCBI lineage: Eukaryota > Metazoa > Chordata > Aves > Passeriformes > Climacteridae > Climacteris > Climacteris rufus. The sequence goes on along the minus strand of VZRZ01005093.1, from coordinate 127,422 downwards.
AACCCTTCCCCACAGCCCAGCTGGAAGACTGAGCCCTGGACAAGACATTTCATCACTGCTTCTCCTGGCTTTCTCAATGCTTAATCATTTCTGCAGTCGTCTGCAAATGAGTCGAAGCCTCTGTTATGAGGAAGCAGAGGTATCTCCACCTCCCTTCCTGGTAATTCTGCTAGGGTGGGAAAAAATAAAAGCACATGTGACCAAGGCATTAATAAGACATCCCAAATACAAAAACAAGCTAATTAAAACCAGGCATGACCTATTCATAAAATAAGTCCTTTCAACCTTAAAAGGAGAGGAGAAGTCTTTGAAGTCAGGCTTCATAATCCAGAGAGATCCCTGCCTCCACCAGTGACCTCACTTGGAAACTTGTTCTTACCCAACGTCGCTAAAGCCTTCCCAATAAAAGCTGGCTTTGGAGACAGCTTGGGATTAACAATTGGTGAAGGCAGAACCTCGGTAGAACGAGTTACCCAGGGTACAGAGGAGTCTCCAGGGGCTCTTTGCCAAGGCTAGGACGCCTGTGCGACTCCTCGTGTGTTCCCAGTTGGGTGGACACCACCTCCCAGCAGGGTTTTGGGCTGCCCTGCTGCACCCTGCCAGGAAATGGGGAAGGTTGGGGTCCACTAAAAGGAGATTTCCAGGACAGGAGGGTCTGTCATCCATCCTGCCACAAAAGAGCTGAGGGAGCAGCACTGGTGCCGTGTCTCAGCTCATGAAAACGTGGAGCAAAAATCCATCCATAAACACAACATCTGCAGGGAGAGGAGGCAGGAAAAGCCCAGATAATCCCTGGCTTTGTGGCAGCCCCCAGCAAGGACTAAAGAAACCCCAGAGGAGACAGCCCTGCCTAATTGCTCCAAGTTTCACTCTCCCCTCCCGCACTCCCCACTGAGGCCACCACCAGGGATGGGGACATGGGGCCAGTTTGGCAACGCCCTGAGAGTCTGCAGACACTCATCCCAACCCACTGCTGGGACAGCCATTGTCTGTAGGATTTACTGTGAATGGAGCCAGATGCCAAGATAATCCCCTTATTAGCCTGATTCCTCTTCTGTTGCATCCTGCCTGACTCAGAGATCAGAGAAAGCTCAGCAGACTAAAGAAACTACAGCACTGGCTGAGGAAAGGCTCAGTAAGAAGAGCTTGGGAGTGTCCATGGAGCTGCAAACACAAGGCTGTGTGGAGAAAGGCCTGGAGAAGTGCAGAGGTTCCCATTGCACAGGGGTCATCTGCAGGTTCACCCGGTGTTAGGCAAGAGGTGACACCACAACCACTTCCCAAGCTAAAAAGGAGCTTGTAGGACATCCAGCCCTTCTGGGCAAAGCCATGGAGAGGCTGGAAACCAAAGGGAGCAAGCAGTTCCCATGGCTTAGTAAGGCACTATTTGGTAAGAGGAGAGGGAATGAATATCTGGGAAGAGAGCAAAAGACAATCTCAAGCTACCTGTGACCTCTTTCTTCAAATTCACACCAGCAGGAACAAATTATCCCAGCAGAAATCCTGTCCCAGCTTCCTTTCCTTTTAAAGGCCATGAGGGATCTGTGTGAATCCCACAGATTCCCCACAAATCACAGAACCAACACCATGGGCACACATGCTCCAGCATCTCCCCCAGGCTCCTCCTGGATCTTTGTTGGGAGCAGGAGAGATGTGACATACCAGGGGAGTGAGTGACAACAGTTTACTGGGCATCAGGTTAATCAGGGAATAATCAAAGTTGCACTGCCCAAACTTGCAAACTGAACTGGTGCTCCAGGAGCCACCAAGATGACTTCAGGGATAATGCTGTAGGATTTTCAACACCATATATGACCAGGATATAAAGGATATTATTTATATGGAAGAATGCCCTCCTGCAGCAACAGTCACCAGCACCACCTCTGCCACCCTGGAAACCCTGAGCCATCTGGGATGTGGAAAGGGCTCCCACCTTCCTGTCAAACCCAGAGCATTGTGCCTTGTCCAGGGTCACGGAGCAGCTCAGGAGGAGCAGGCAGTGGCCTCCTGCAGCCAGGGACTCCCATCAGCAGCGCTGGGCTCTGTCTGAGGCAGACACAGCCTCTCCCTTTGCATTAAATGCTGATGGATGTGCGCAGCAAGGCCTGGTTGTGGGCTGCTCCATCCTCCACATCTCTTGGAGGGACATCCAGAGGATCCCCCCCAGCTCAGCCCAGGGCCTGGGACTGCAGAAACGCCGTGCAGGGAGTGATGCTGCATCCAGAGATGCCAGAGCTGCTGAACACAGAGGCAGACTCTGAGCACCAGCAGTGCTCCTGCTGCCCTCAGACACTCCCTGCTCATGCAAAAGCACTTTTCCTGCAGCCAGCCACCTGCAAAAGCACATTGCTTTCAGCCCCAGCACAGCCCAGGTCAGATCCACCTGTTCCCTCAGAGCAGCATCGCTCCCTTGGGCAGGTTTTCTCTCCAGATTTTCCGAGCTGTTTGCTCTTGATCTCTGTCTCGCTGTCTCCAGCCCCCCAGGGCTGTCTGTGCCCAGCTCTCTCCTGCCTGCCCTAGACCTGGTATCACAGGCTCTTTAGCTGTTTTACCTCGGATAAACTCTTCCCGTGGTTACCAGCATGAGCAGAGGCTGCACACAGGGAGTTGTGAACGAGGTCAAAACGAGGGGAAAACATCCCTGTGGAAAAGTGCCTGGAAATCAGGCACTTTCTCTACAGGCTTGAATATCTTACAGCTGCAGCAAGGCTTCCTTTCCTCAGAAAACCCCTGTGCCCCAAAGCAATGAACACATTCCCAATTCAGCCCCTGGCTCTGCCAGGTCCCTCGGGAATGGCTGACGGAACAAGGAGACAAACCCAGACAGTGCAGCCCAACCTCTGAGCACATTTCACCCACAACCTCTGCTACAAGGCAAGTTTGGGAACCCTGACACACAGCCATGCATCCATTGGGATCACCTGGAAACAACCAGCACTGCTGGGTCTCCCTATGAATTCGTGGGATGTCACAGACGGCATCAGCCCACAAATTCCCACTTTTTGTCCCACTCGCTCCTGGAGCAGCTGCTCTGCCCTGGTTGGGCTACACAATGTTTGTACCTCGAAATAACCTTGTGACAGCTGGAAATAAGTCCTGAGTTTGTCACAGAGTTGAGGGGGAGCTACTCACCGAGATTTTGGTGAAGATGGAGAGCAGGAGCGACAGGCTGGAGAGGTACATCCGGATCCTCTGCCCTCCAAACCTCCGCTGCAGGTACTCGGGCATTGTGACAATCTGCCAGGGAGGGAGAGCCATCACTGCCCTGCCCAGGCCCCCTCCTCCCGGGATGTTCCTGGAGGGCAGGGGGACAGCATTATTCCCAGCCCAGGACTCCTGGAAGCAGGGAATCTGTGCAGGGGCAGGCTCCCCACAGCAGCTCAGGGCAGCTGTACGTACCCCAGAGGAGATGTAGACTGGCACGAACACCCAGGCCAGTGCCAGGAGAGCATAGGTCGCCTGTTGGGAAGGAGGAACACGGCACAGCCAGAAAAAACATGGATTGTGCTGCAGCTCAACACTGACTGCAGTCCTTGACCCTGTCCCTGCTCCCTGGCTCACCCTCAAGGAACATTTGCACCCACAAATGGCTTCAGGTGACAGTAACAGAGCCGTGATGGAGACCTCCCTGCCAGCAGGAATCTGCTTCCCTCAGCCCTTCAGCTCCTGGCTGGACATTTCCCATTTCCCACCACCTCCTTGAGCACCACACAAGCCAAATGCCTTTTTTTCCTTTTTTTTTTCCTTTTTTTTTCTTTTTTTTTTTTTTCTGCAGAACCCAAGGACTTTGGCTCCAGCGTGGGGGAAAGCAGGGAATGGGTGACCTATTCAGTGATGTCGGGATCTGCAGGGGCAGGATTAGGAACTCGACTCCGAAATGTCCTTTTCCCTGAGCGCGTGGAGCTGAGCTGACTCCAGACTCACCGTACAGGCACAAAGACACTGGAGAGGCTGAATTAGCAGGGTTGTGTTAATTACCCCTGCACGGCTCCTCCCAAACCTTTCAAGACGGAGCTGGGAAGTGGCCCATCTGCTGCGACAAAGCCTCAGCGCCTGAATCACACGGACACATTTCTTACATTCCACTCGAAGCCGGCGACAGCGATCCCGCCGGCAGCGCCGGTCCCGGCCAGGCCGAGGAAGAGCCCGGAGCCTTCGCTGCTGGCGAAGAGGGAGGCGCCGATCTGCGGGAGCAGGGCGGGTGCTGCAGGGGATCCCCTGGACCGGCTCCTGCTGCTCCCCCAGCAGCGCAGCCCCGAGGGGATAACTCAGGAAAAGGAGGTGGAAAAAACGTCTGAATCAGAGCAACAGGACACGAACAACCCCGGCGTGTCTAAAAGCAAAGTGTGGCCAGAGCCCCCCCCCGTGGGATGAGGGATGTGTGTGTTTTTAGGAAGAAAATGCCTTAACCCGTAAAATTCGGGTAGCTGAGTATGATGATCCCACAACCCAGCTCATCTGGACATCCCTGGTGGGTTTGGGGTTGACTTTCTCGTCTCCAGGAGGATGAGGAGGAGTCACACACTGCGTTTGCCACGCTGGCCATGGACCCTGGCCCAGTGCAAGACACAGGAAGGACCTACAGCCAGTTTGTCAATATTATACTGAAATAAGAGGGGGAAAAAAGAAACTTGGGACACCCATAATTTGCTGGAGTGACCAGGAGCATGCAGGAATGGTGGAGATGGATGTTTGGCTCCATGGATCCCTCCCCCAGGTCACAGCAGACCCAACAAGCTCCAGCATCCTCCGTGGCATGAGAAGGGAAATGCAGCTTTGAGAGCACAAATTCTGGCAGGAGGAGGTGGACAGGGTGGGGGAAAGTGTGGGCAAGCAGTGGAGAAAGCAGGGAGAGAATTCAGTGGGAGGGACAGTGGTGTTGATGTCCCCGTGCCCAGGGTGTCACAAGGGGGACAGAGGTCTGTACTCACTGGCCACCAGGCCATGTCTCTCCCAGCAAGGAAATAGCCACTGACAGTGTTCCTGTTCACCCTGCAGGAAGACTGGGAGGAGGAAAGATCAGCACAGAGCATCCTTTTCCCTAAAAACCCAGACAAGTCACCAGGACCTGAGTCTCCCAGACAAGAAGGCAAGAGACAGGAGACTCAGTAATTAATGGGAGCTCTGCCACTCGGGCTTAATTACACGAAACAGTGGCTGCACCCCAGGTACCTGGAGCCATGAATAGCAAAGGAAGCAGCTGGAGAGGGGGAAGCAGGGAGGATGTGCCTGTCCCAGCGCCATCCCGAGCAGACAGGTTGGCTAACAGGGCCCAGCTTTGGCCAGGACTTTTCTGCAAGGCAGAATAAATGGGATGGGAGGGTCTGTCTGAAACTGCTGTGGCTCAGGGTTGTTTCTGTTATCAGAGCTCAACACCCTGAAAGAGACAAAGGGCAGAGCTGCTCCTCCAGCAGAGAGAGGTTGGGGACGGGTTTGTGTCATGTTTAATTCCACCTTGTTCCTGTAAGTGGTGAAAGGGGCAGAGGGTTTGTACAAAAGGGGAAATCACAGAATCCCAGAACGGTTTGGGTTGGAAGGGATCTTAAAGAGCATCTCATTCCAACCCCTGCCATGGGCAGGGACACCTTCCACTATCCCAGGCTGCTCCAAGCCCCATCCAACCTGGCCTTGGGCACTTCCAGGGATGGGGCAGCCACAGCTTCTCTGGGCAACTGTGCCAGGGCCTCACTTGCCTCACAGGGAATGATTTCTTCCCAATATCCCATCTGACCCTGCCCTCTGGCACTGGGAAGCCATTCCCTGTGTCCTGTCACTCCATCCCTTGTCCCAAGTCCCTCTCCAGCTCTCTTGGATCCCCTTTAGGCCCTGGAATGGGCTCTGAGGTTTCCCCAGAGCTCTCTCTTCTCCAGGTGAATACCCCCAGCTCTCCCAGCCTGGCTCCACACAGCACAGCACACAAAATAACACAAGTGAAAACTACAAGAAAATAACAGAGGCTTTCAAAATATTCCACACAGAAAAGCCAGCCCTGAAAAAACCTATTCAAACAAGAAAGCAGAAAGAAAGAAAAGGCTCTTACCCATATTCCCACGCCAACATTTAAGGAAAAATAAACCACTACAACAAGAAGGTCAGCAAGGCTGAACTGCTGCGAGGGGGAAACAGCTCCAGCAGTGGAATTGAGCTCCATCATCCCTCTGCCTGCTCCTTCATCCTCAGCCTCACAGGGACAGTCACTGAATCAGTAACTCGTGAGCAGCCCAAGGGCATTGATCATTAAACAAGCTGGCAGTGGGGATTGTGCTTCCAAAGGTGTCTGGGTGGGCAGCCCGGCCTCCAGTGCCTCCCAGCCCTCTCCAAGTGCTTCATTTCAGTGTCCCACAAAGCTGGAGGAGTGAGAAATGTCCCAGCAATGCCTCTTGTGCTCTGCTCCCCTTCTACCACTCCAATGCCATGAGGAGACAAAGCACCAGCAATCCAGCCCATGGAAGCAGTTTGTTCCCAGATTCCTGAGCCCTCATCAATGCCATAATTGCATTGCATGAAATCAGGCAAAGCTGGGGGGTTCCTCTGTGTTAAAGCAAACATCAAACATCAAACACAGGAGTTGGGTGGACTCCTGAGGTAGAGCCTGGCATGGCAGTGAGGGCCAGCCAGGAGAAACCCTCACAGAGCAGATCATAGAATCACGGAATCATCCAGCCTGGAAAAGCCCTCTGAAGTCCAACCATTACCCCAGCACCCCCATGTTACCATCAAACCACATCCCCAAGTGCCCCACCTGCACAGCTTTTCAATCCCCCCAGGGATGGGGGTCCCACCCCTGCTCTGGGCAGCCTGTTCCAGTGCTTGACAACCCTTTCCATGACATTTTTCCTGATACCCAACCTAACCCTCTCCTGCTGCAACTTGAGGCTGTTTCCTCTTGTCCTGTCCCTTGTGAGCTGGGAGTAAAGACCAGGGCTGCACCCTCTTGTCAGGGAGTTGTTGGGAGAGGAAGACACAGCAATTCCTGCAAGGCCAACATGAGACAGGCACAGGAAACCACCTCAGAAATCCATGGGTTTGGGTTTGTAGCCATCACTTTGCTGCAGTGGATGCTTGGCTGGCTCATTCCCAAGTGGCAGCACACTTCCACAAGGTCTCACTAATAAAATAAACACCGAGCAGTTAATAAGCCCATCAGTGAGTCAGGTCAGCACTTCCCCTCTCTTTGAAGAGCCGACCTTCCCCCTCAGTGCTCAGCTGGAATTTGACCTGCATTAACACACTCAAAGCACCCACACGTGGCAATAAGTCAGCCTGGTGTACCCATTAACATGAAGAAAAAAAAACATTAAAGTCAATGAACCCTCCAAAGTCCTTGGAAGTTTGTCTTAAACACAGAAATGGTGTCAACACAGGTTAATTTTCACTCCTGAACACGCCAAAAGCTTTATACTCATTTGTAGGACATGATGGAAAGATTAAACCAAGCAACCTCCAAATGCTCATAATTCCACCAGAGTTTTCTCTGCTACAGGTGAGGAACTTTGAGTCTGTGGGACTGGGAGAGCTGCCTGGCAGCCAGCCACACCTGCCCAAGGATGCTTGGGCAAACAAACCCAAACAACTCCAGCTCTGACTGTGGCAGGTTTTTTAGTTCATCCTGCATTCAGATCAGGCAAGAAAGCTTAAAAAAACCTCCCAGTTTACCTGTGATGAGTCCATTTGGATTTCACCAGCTGGAACCTCCACCCCTCACAATATTCCCAAATCAAAGAATCACAGGGTGATTTGGGTTGGGAGGGACCTTAAGGATCCCTCATTCCAATTCCCCTTCCAACACCTTCCACTATCCCAGGTTGCTCCAAATCCTGTCCAGCCTGGCCTTGGACACTTCCAGGGATGGGGCAGCCACAGCTTTCCTGGACAACCTGTGCCACTGTCTGACCAAATCCCTGCTGCTCCCTGACATCCACCTGCCACATTTAAGGGGACACAGTTTAGAAGACAAAGGGCCAGCACATGAACATTTTTAGAAAGCTCACACAAAACAAGTCTTTATTCTTTGTCGCAGAAAATAAATACAGGTGCATATTCCATATGCTTTTCTATAAAAGCACTCCTACAAAATCACTGAACTGCATACAACAGTACAACCTTTTTGGCTTTTAAAATGCAAATATTATACAGTCACTTCATTTTGTTATCATTTAAAGCACTTGTAGCAAGCAGCTTTGGAAAAGGAATGCTTAATTTAGATGCCAAATTCTTGCCTCAAGTGTTTTGTGGGATTTTTCCATCGTGTATAGTGCAACTAACCTAAAAGCAACTATAGAACAGTTTCTTGTAAAATGTTTATTCCCACCCAGCCCTCCCCAAAAAACCCTGCGAAGAAAAAAAAAGCAGCTCTTAAAAACTGTTCTACCTTGATACTTAAACCAAGAGAAAACAAAGAGTGGCTCAATGGATTTATTAAGGTAAGCACGATGCTTCACAGCTCGTTCTCTGTTCCCTTCCAGTTTGGCCCGGGGTGTTTCCTTAGGGGAAGGAGCATTAATCATCCAGTCCTATATTCCTGAAAAGGTACGACATGGACTCCCCATTATGGATCCTGCGAATGGCTTCCGAGAGGATCATGCTGATGTCCACAGTCTTGATTTTAGGGCACTGCAGTTTCTGTATCTCGTGTGGAATTGTGTTTGTAACCACCACCTACAGGAAGAAAAAAAGATCAGCAAGACATAAGCTCCTTTGTGTTTTCCACCTTTCATACTGGAAGTGTGAAGGGGAGTTTTACAGATCCCACAAAAGCCCTGTTGCTGATAAAACAACATTTTACATCACTGTCAGGGTCACAATCTTAGGAATTGCCACGTGTTGCATGGATTGCTTGTATCCATGGATACTAATGGCACTTTCCCTCCTTCCTCTCATTCATTCTGCCATGCAGGTCCAGAGGAAAGTATAAAAATATCCCACACACTGAAGGGAAAGCTCTGCTGATACTGACAGGCCAGCACCTCACCACTTCCCCCTGCTGTAGTTTGAGGACACGTGGATTCTAAATCCACACAATTCCATGCTAAAAAAACCTGAACCCAGGACCCTCCCATTTAAATCCTCCATGCCAGAATAGTTCAATAATCACATCAGGAGAAAATGGTTTGTTTAAAACCCCAAACCACTTGATCAGAACCCCAAAGGCACCCTCACCTCATCGATGGCAGACTCCTCGATCAGCCGGGGGGCGTCTGAGGACAGCAGCCCATGGGTGGCCATGACAAAGATCTTGTAGGCCCCTCTCTCCTTGAGGGTCTCAGCTGCAGCCAGGAAGCTGTCAACATCATCTATGATGTCATCCTGCCAAAATACCAAAGGCAGGGAGGGTTCACATCATCACATCGTGTCCAACTGATGTGATGTACCACAAAACTCAAACTATCTGTACCACAAAACTCAAACTCTGCAAGTACCACAAAACCCAAACTATCTGAAAATGGCCCTTTTCCTTGGCAAACCCAGAGATTAAACTCTGCTTTAGAGAAACCATGAGTGCATCATGGAATCAGAATGGCCTGGATTGGAAGGGAACTTAAAGATCATCTCATTCTAACCCCTGCCATGGGCAGGGACACCTTCCACTAGACCTGGTTGCTCAGAACCCCATCCAACCTGGCCTTGAACAGTTCCAGGGATGGGGCAGTCACAGCTTGCCCTCACAGGGAAAAATTTCTTCCTTATATCCAATCTGAGCCTACTCTCTTGTCAGTTTGAAGCCATTCCCCCTCGTGCTGTCACTCCAGGCCCTTAAAACCAGTCTCTCTCCATCTTTCTTGCAGGTTCCCTTCAGGTACCCAAGGCCACAATTAGGTCAGCCCAGAACCTTCTCTTTCCCAGGCTGAACAATCCCACTTCCCTCAGCCTTTCCTCACAGCAGAGGTGCTCCATCCCTCTGATCATCTTGGGGGCCTCCTCCAGATTTGCTCCAACAAGTCCATGTCCACCATCTCAGCTCCACTGGCATTTCTAAACTCATCAGCAGGAACAGGGTGATTCTCCCCTCTTGGGATTCCTCACCTTCAGGTAAACACTGAACAGAATTTCACCTGCTCTGCTCCTGGGAACAAGATCCAAATGCTGCTTTCCAGAGTCTTCCCAGCTCACACAGTCAGCTTTGTGAGTGTGCTCCATGCTGCCCCATCAAAACTCCACCAGCAAGCAAAGTTTAGTTGCTGATACAGAACAGCTACTTGATCTCTGCAACTTTAACATGTTTAATCTGATTTATGAGAAGTGATGGCATCTTACTTACCACAATGATAGCTATCCTTCCTCCTACATCTCCAACAACTGTGATGGGAGGTTTTTCCTTGGGAATCAGCACTGATTAATGGCAAATGTTTTTAGAGGGGTAGAAAGGAGAAAGAAAAGAGAAAGTTTATATAATTTACTTCAAGTGTGGAGATGTCTGCTGGCTCACCACTGTTAGAGAGAGAAATGAAGCAACAACTATTTCAACAGCATTACTGAAAACCAGCAGGATTTTAAAATATAAATCTTTTTTTAAGCTTAGCTAAAGTATTAACTACAGTCATTTACAACCAAACTCTTAAGCAATTAATTCTTAATTTCAGCACAGAGTGGTTTGCAGACACAGGCAGTTCAATGACCCACTGACATCCAGGCTGAGTTTATGCACTGCACTTTTGCTGCTGCAGCTGTAGGTTCAGCAAGGTCTCTCTGGCAAGGCCCCTGACATCTCAGAGCTGCACACAAACCCAGGGTCAGCTCAGCGTGCCAGAAAAACTCCAGGAGGAGAAGAAAATGGCAAAAAAGTGGGACCTCTCTGCCAGGGGATCCTGACTGCCTGCAAGGATGAGGGCTCACATGCAGCCCTGCACTAAAACCATGGACAAAGAGCAACAGGAAGGAATATTTTACCTGCCACTAAGACCAAAAAAATCATCTTTCTCTGCGAAGATCCATTCCTTTTTGACAGTCCCGTTGCCCAAACCCAGGAAAAACAAGAGGTAAGCAACACTTCCCACACACACTTACTTACTGGGGATCTCCAGGCTGGGGTGAATAGCAGCTACATATTTGGCTGTGGGTGGGGAGTGCCTCCCATCCACCATGTCAGACTCAGCATCCTGAGCTTCCCCGTGGATCACGGCGATTCCCAACCGCAAGCGCTCGGCAAACGACTGCGCCCTGCAGGGAAGGGTTCAAACATCCCAGGAGAAGGTTAAAGCTCAAATAATTCACAGACATGCCACCCTAATCTGTTCCCATTTTCATGTTTCAGAGGAAAATTGAATGAGCTTAAAATTTTAGGACATGTGGAAGAAGTTGGTTGCCCCTTGGTATGTTGTTTTTGTCAGGTTTGTGAAAATCAGAATAACCTGCAGAGTGCCCATAGGGACCCTAAAGCAAGAGGAGCGTTGCTGCAAGCACACAGTGCTGGCTGCTCCCTTCTGCTCTGCCCAGCAGCCACAAAGACACTTCCCAGCCCTCAGCATTCCTGGGATCCCGTGTTTAACATCCAACAGGAACCATGAACAGCCTGGTTGTGTGGATTGTCTACGTTGAATAGGAAAAAAATACTCACAGGAAAGCAGAAAACAAGTGTTCACCTCTTTGTTTTAGTACTAAATAAAGACAATATCCCTGACCTGCTGACACATAAGCTGAGATCCCCTTTGGAAAAGGGGATTCAGGAGATCATTCTGCCTCATAAACCACCCTTGAGGTTGAACAGCTTGGATTTTTTAATTAGCTGCCATGAAGTTCCTCCACAGCGCAGAGTTTCTTTGACTAAAATTAGAAATTTCTGTAAAGAAGTGTAAGGTTGGCTGAGGGAGTGGGAAAAGCAGAGAGTCAGGAAAATAGGAATTTGTATCCCAGGTCCTGGAAGCAGCAAGGTTCAACCAGCACATCCATCCCACCTCACCCTGCACACCCAAGGTTTGGGGTCCTGCCTAAGCCACCCATCCAAGCCTCCTCTGGTGCAAGGAAGCTCAGCAAATCCAGAGTGATTAATTCTGCTCTCCCTTTCCTCACAGCAGAGGTGCCCTGAATCACCTCCTCTGTCCCTAAGCCTTGTTTCACTACCCAAACAATCCAAAGTCCAGAGAGTAATTTGCCCATTGTGATACTCAGTTAATTGAAAATGAAGAATCTTCCACCCTGTGGTTATCATACAGTTATAATATTTTTGCAAGTAGTTAATTACAGGTAATTATTATTCCAAACATTAAAAGTTATGACTTAGCAAGCATAAGCCTATCAATAAAACCATAATAATTACTTTAAAATGCAATATTAAACTGAATGAAGTTCAGTGTAATAGCAAAATGATTTATTAATTTTCCAGTGAGCTCAGAAACCACAGAGACATTCTGACCTTCACCAAGCAAGGGTTCTTTTTCACAAGCAGGCATTCATCAGAAGTATTTTCCTAGACTGTTTTAAGCCTGGATTAGGCTGAAACATCCAATCATCTTCTCCCAGTACAATAGAACTCCTCAAATATTGCCCTTAGCTGCTCACAGGGACATGTGAAGAAGCTGAACAATGCAGTTCTGGGATCCTCTCCTCCACAAATCACTGTGTGTGCAACTCCTCTGTCTGGTCAGTGTTGACACAAGCTCTTTGCTGGCATTGACAATGACTGGATAAGAATTAAAAATGTTTCACCAAACTCCTGCCTACGCCCAAGAGGCCATACTGACACCACGGCAAAGAAATGGGAAAGAAACAAATACCAAATTACCTGGCCAAAACAAAAGAAATCACAAAAAAGAACTGTTGGAGGACAAAGATGACAAAAGGTGATTTGCTACATAAAATAACAAAAACACAAAGTATCACAATTCGTTGGCATGGAAGTCTAAATAACTTTTCAACAAACTCTTGGTTTGTCAGCACAGCAACTACAGCATCTCTTAAACCATCACCCAGCCCTTACAGCACCTGCTGACAGCTCTGTAATTCCAGAGTTTAGGAACAGGCAACTCAAAAGCTTCATGGATTAAGAGCAGTCATTCAACCACCAAGGACTTCACAATCAAAATCATCTCAAAGAGCAAACCCAGTTTCACCAGCTGGATTTAGGATCTGATCCACCTCGTTCTTGGTTATACCCACATTAAGCAACTCATCTGGATTAATGGATTACACTTCCAGCCACTTTTCCTCATTTACAGCAGGAAATTCATAATGTAAATGCACACAAACATAACATGATTCAAATCCCTCTTTATCATAAGCTCTGCAGTGATTTACCCCATCCTTTTGTATGTTTTTTTTTTACTCTCCTTAGATTTATTATGATTATAGTGATGATGTAAAAACTACCCAGCTGACAAAGTAGAGTTGGGAAGGGTTTGAAGGCTTCTAATAATTGGATATCTGTCCTTCACTGGATCCTGACAAGAAAATCCCCACAGAGATTTCCTGCTCTAAGGCAAGAGAGCAGATCTTACCCACCTCTTTGCAGATGCAGGAGATTTGGCCACAATTACAGCATTCCTGTAGTCTGGTATCTGTAGTAAATAACAGATAGCAATGTCCACTTCATATCTTGAGACAAATTTAAACTCAGTAAGAATCAGAGAACTTCATTTTGCCAGAAGAATTTTAAGCATCCAACATTTTACCTAAGAAAGCAACCTCAAGAATCCATGGTACATGGTCAGAGTTGACAGCTCAGTAAAAACAGGTATTTAGAATATTCAGATATTAAAACTGTACCTTTCATAAAGCCCATTTTATAGTACAGATAACAGAAAAGTAACTGCTTTAGAACATCAGGGTTGCACCCACAAGTGTTAAACAGGAAACCATCAAAATAAAAGTTTCCTGTTGAACTAAAATTGCCTTTAATCAGTGGAAAATAGCATTTTATCCATTTCCTGTTGTTTTACAGAGTACCCCAAGGAAAGTCACACCTCTCCATCACATCAAACTGACTCTTTCTCTGGACCATCAGAAGGGATGAAGCTTCCCCAGTCACTGCAGTGATCCTGCAGTCTCACAGTGCTGCAAACTCTTCAGGCTGGTCAGCACGAGGAGATGCTGCTGCCAACACTGACAGCACCACAGGGGTAAGGCCAGGAACTCTGAATTTCCTTCTGGGGTCTGACAGGTGCTTCAGCCAGGCTTCACAAGCACAGTCTGCTCCTGAGTTTGCTGCCCCTGCCCCATTCTCACACAGGTTTTCCACGCCACACTCCTGCTCTCCATTTAAGCAGCATTTTAGTCCCCATCTCTCAAGATAAGAGTTTCTTATGCTCATCTCCATTTTCCCTGCCAACACTGACTCCACATCAGACTCACCTTGCCTGTCTGGAACTTCTCAAGCTTTCACCATTCCCCCTTTCCAACAGCAACCACATTCCCTGATATCTCATCTCAGCCCATCCCTTGCAATCTCAGCCTCTTCCCTGTGCTGCCCTGGGATGATCCATCTCCAAGGAGAGCAGCCTGAAGAGAATCTGTCTGTCCTCTCCATTCCAACACCCACAGCCCTCAGCCAAATGAAGTCCTACAGAGCAGGCCCAGTCCTCAGAATCCCAGTTAAGGGATGGAAGACTCTCCACTAAACACCTGCAAATGGATCTGTTACAAATGTAATTTCCCAAATTTGTGGGATGACAATCTGTCATGCAGCTCACCACCCTGCTGTCAGGTGTCAAACACCCATCCCAGAGCATAGAAATATTTGGGTTTTCTGCAATATAAGTTCTTCCACAATCTCACCCTCAAACATACAAACTGCACTGGCTGATTATTTCCAAAAGCTCTACCTGAAACAGGCATGGGAAAATAAAAAAAAAGCTCTAAATTTTGGCAAGGCCTTTAGCTACTGAAAATAAGAAATTTTCTGAGGACGTCAGGCAACATTAATAACCACAATGTTAGTAACTCCACCTATAAACTGGGAATTCAGCATGTTCTGTCCTTTATAAACACTCAGTTATACAAGAGGCTACACAGATTAACATGATGGAAGGTATGGACAAGGCAGGGCCTGTCACTTGACATAATAAAGGCTTTGATCTTGTTCAGACATCACTGCCTCATTTTTCCCCTGCCAAATTACCAAATTTGTTCTCAGCTCTTCAAAAATGAAGTCAGAAAGCCAGAAATGTCATCCCAAAGACACTGAGATCTCAAGAGCTCCATGTAACAAAGAGCTGCATCACTGTGGCATTAATGTGTGCACAAAAAAAGAGAAGACACCAAGTATCCAACAAGTGCCAAGCACACAGAGAAAAACACCACATGACTTCCATATCACAGGAATCTCACTGATTGGACTGTCTGCATGCCAGTAATTCTGTTCACACCTAGCTATAAATTTCTGACAGGGAACAACTGCAAGTCCTCATTCTAACTTTCAGTTAAGTGTTTTTTTTAAATGACCTTCATTCTTATGGAGCTGGACTCCATTTCATGCTCCTCAGTACATCCCATCATGATTCCCAGTGCTTTGAAAGCTCTGGCATTCCCAGCACAGAATATCCAGCAAGTTGTGGTCACCAAGAACTTGAGATGAATACTAAATTCTTCCTGAGCAGCACCAGATCAAAGGTTTAAAAAAGATCCTCTAAGTGACCTGGTTGGTGGAGGTATTGCCAATACAGATCCCATGTGATCAGATCCATTCAGTCAACTCTACTGGAATAAAAAACTGAAAGTATTTTTTAAGACTTCTCTACACAAACTTCAGATCTCTACAAATGGTCACTTGTTAGACTGCCCAGCAGCCAGGCTCAAAGCTGCAACAATTCTGTGCAAAGCATTAAAAGCTCACGAAGCAAAATGCTTCCAGGCCAAACCAGGGCCATGGGTTTGTTGTCCACCATAAACCACATGTTCAAGCAGCACATAAAGGCAGAGCTTGTCTTGTGTCTGCATCCTTGGTTTCCCACTTTAGTTCTTTTTTTAACTGAGGAAATGTTTCCACTGTGCAATACTTCTCTCCTGGAACACAAGATGAATGGCTGTGGCAAAGCCAGAGCCTGGGGTTTTGTCCTGCCATCCTCTTTGACTCCAATACCAAACGAAATGATAATGAGAGATTCAAATGGTAACTGATTCCCCAACCAGATTTTAACACTGACATAACAAAATCATGTTTGTTGGTTTGGGGTTTTTTAAGGGGGTGGGGTGGGGTGTGTTTTGTTTTTTTAAATGGAGCCATTCCTATCTCTATAAAAAGGAATAGCTTGGATTCAAAAGCAAGAGTGAGCTAAACCTTTTCTCTTACCAGGAAGAAAGCACTTGCTTTATTCCAAATTACCATTAGTCAGAGGCTTAACATGCATCTTATACCTACAATTATCATTTGCACATTTTGTACAGGCCAATCTACCAGTAGCACTTCTTAAAACCCTTATAAAAATATGATGGAGAAATGGAGGCACAGAATATCCCAAGTTAAGCTCCTCAAGTCAAGACATGCAGTCTGAATAAACAGTGGGTGAGATTCCCACCCACTAGTCTTACTTCCACAGCACAAGCAACAGGCTCTCTCATAGCTGACATCTTCCAAAGTGTTCTTATTATGTGATTTAAATTTATACCCACACAAACAGTCCATCCTATAAATGTCAAGCAAACTGGAAGTAGGAAGGGAAGAGGACATCAAGAGTAAGAAAATCCTATTTTTTTTCAGTGTTGGGGGAATATATTTAAGATGACAAAACAGCATCACTGCATGGGTGAGAAAACAGCAGCTCTTCATGAAAGCAAAAGTTAATCATGTGTGCAAAAGAAGAACCAACAGCCCCAACAGGACCTTCCCCCCTTAAATTCAGTTTGAAGAGTTAATCCTTTCAGAGGAATTTGTTTCAGATGCCCTGAGACACAAACAAAATAATTTAAAAAAGCAACTGTAACAGCAGGCCTTCCTCACCTCTTCTTGGATGTACTGCAGTAAAAATGGGGATGCTCTCAAGTTATCAACTGGAATGTTGAAGAAGCCCTGAATTTCCTTCTGATGTAGATCCATGGTAATAAGATGAGTTAGTCCTTTAAAAAAAAATAACAAGACATACAGAGAAGCACATCAAGAAAAGTAAGAGAGAACAGACACTCTTTATTTTTCTAAGTTTCTCTGAAGTTTGTCCAGAAAATCTCTAAGCTACATGACAACACAATACCAAGTGAAAGTACATAACAAATGAATTATGTCACTCTTAATCACACTACCATTAACGTGTTTTGAGACTTCTGCAGTGTCTTCTCATCAAAAGAGCCTCAGAACTCCACATAAGTGACTCTGCAGTGCCACACTGAGGCAGGTAAGATCCTTCTCCATTGGACATGGGACAAAATGGAAGCACCGACTTCTCCTGTCTCACACAGCAAGACCCTGCCATGCTCGAGAGTTCTGAACTCCTGAAAAATGGGCCCAGCTCCTAACCAAAAAACACTTCTCTCAAAATAAAAACCCAGATCACACAGTTTGTTTTAACTGCCTGTTTTTTTCCCAGGGATGGGAGTGAAAGGAAAGGAGCAGAAAATGTGTTGAAGGCTGTGAAAATGAATAATCTCATTCTCCCACAAGGTCTTAAATGTAAAGGACAAAGTGCATTCATCCAACAGATAAAAAACAAGCCAGAAATGACAAGGCACAGCTGTTCCAGAGTGCCAGAAAGGCAAAGGGTGGCATTAGGAAGGATGGATACCACAGCCCAAAGCAGCTGAGTCCAGCAGACTCATTCTGCCTGCTCAGTACAACTCGATACAAAATGGTTGTTTCAAATTCGGGCTTTTTATGAACTCATCATTTGGAAACATTTCTAATTACATTCTCCTTTTTACATGTAAAGCTTGGCAGTTCTTTTAAACAGAGTCCCAATTTGTGTCCAGATCTCTCTAAGGCTGGGAGCTGACAGCAGGAGCCCCCTTGCCCTGATGATTTAAGGACAGCCACACTCTTACCAGCTTTGCACATCATTGAGGCCAGCAGTTTAGAGACAATGGAGCCCCTTTTCCTCATCTTGCACTGTTTGCTGTAGGGGAAGTAAGGAATCACTCCAATAATGCTTTTGGCACAGGAGGTTTTACAAGCATACACCATGATCAGCAGCTCCATGATGGTAGTGTTCACATCCCTGCAAGAGAAACAGCTGCTGCACAAAAATCCTGCATTCCACAGGGTATTCACACCCATCCCAGGGATTCACCACTCCAAGGATGGTGACAGAGGGAATGTCACCAAGAATTCAGCTGTGCCCCTCACACTGACAAGTGCTCTGGACCCAGCATGTTAATTTTTCACCAGAATTACACTTCTTTACTTTTTTCACTTGGCTATTTAGGACAATTCAGCAGTTTTTGTTATCCCCACGTTGCTGTAATAAAGTAGTCCATAATTCATCTCCAATATTACTTTTTTTTTCCATATAGATACATTTTTACATACTTTACAACATATTCCTCTATTGTTCAAGCCAACAACAGGCTAAGTACTTCCCAATTAGCATCTACTCTCTGCCCTAAATGAAGAGATGGAGACAGCACTTTTTAGAGAACTGGTCATCAACTAAGATCTATCATTTCTGCTCCCATTAAAAAGTCTTAGCATTTGCAAAGTTCTTTTCTGAATCACAGGACACAATGCCCAGGAAACATTCCTCCTACATCTAGAACTTTGTGATAGTGCTAGAGATGGGGAGTTGAAAAAAAAAAGGAGAATTTAAAGAGAATGACACAAGCAAAAGAATACACTTAGGGAAATAATGCAGAGACAAAGAGGAAAATTTCATTAATACAATAATTGAAAATTAAAATAACAGAAGTTAGCTTATGCCAAAGTTGATTTTGTGCACATATTAAAAAAAAACAGTAACAAAACTCCCCCGCAAAGAAAAATCTACTTAATCCAAGCTTATTACACTGTACCACAGACATGGAAGGTGGTTAAAAATGAAAGGCAGAAGTATTCCCATGTCAAATGCCAGCACAGGGTCTTTAAACAGTTACTCACTTGGAAACTGTCTGGATGATAAAGACATCCTTTCCCCTCACAGACTCCTGAATCTGCACTCGTGTTTCTGACAAGAGAAATATGCAATATTTGCAACAGCACAACTCTTCAGAGTCTCACAAAAGGGGAGCCAATGCAGGCACATCAGTGTCAGGGACATGTCCAGCTCTGCTGATGAAATGCTCACCTCTGTTTGGCTCCTGATAAACCTGAACCTTCCCCATCTCAACTCCCAAGCGCCTGGGGAAACAGAAAAAAAGTAGAAATCAGTAAGGGGAAAGGAAGAACAAACCAAATGTAAATCCCCTGTAATGCAATAGTTACTGAAAAAGCTGTATTCCACAGGACAAAACCAAGGAAAGAAAATCCCAAACCATAAACCCAGTAATGAGAGTGGACATCTCTTTAAAAAGCACCTACAGTTTCCAAAAGCTGCACTGCAGACTCTGCTGAACTCATTTTCATGTCAAGCTCAGAGCAAGCAGCAGGAAAAAAAAGCTAAAATACTAAATCATCCAACAATTTCTAATATATTTCTTTAATATACATCTTGCCCTATATATTAAGTCTATATACATGTGGAAACAAACATACACAATACCTAAAAATACCACTTTTACATCATTTTCTCTATAGAAAAAAAGACAATGCAGAGTGAGGAGGAAATACAAGCAAACACTGTTCTAGGGATAATGGAAGACCAATGTTTGTTGCATTTATTCCATGTCAGTATTAGCACAGAGCCCATCACTACAAAAAGGAGAGCAGAATATGTTCTGCACTCAGGCCCAAATTCTTTCCACAGGTAACCTGTGTTCCCTTTCTCCTCCTATTTTGGTTAAATAAGCATCTGGAAGGAATCCATCATGTGCAATATTCCCAGTAATGTTATGCAGCCTAATTAGCAAGATAAACATCTATTTAAGTCATAAAACTGCTGAAGCTATCCATGGATTTAAGCTAAAGAAATGTTCCCATCCAAAACAGAGAGTGAGCAGGAGGGGTGCAGTTTTCCTGCCTAAGAAAGCCTCACTACAAGGAGTAAGAAAAGTTCTTCCATGATGATTTAACACCATCCAAACAGCAATTATCCCACGAGTTTCCTATAAAATGCTGCAGCCAATCACCACCTGCCACAGAACAATTCCAACACAAGTTCTCTCTTTGTTACTGAGCTGCTGAAATCATTCTGCACTGCACACACTCCAAGTTCTTGCAAACCATGGCAGTTCTCCCACATAACTTCCCTTAAATAGGGAAAGCAGTGTCCAGTAAAACCAGATCCAAGCTGCCCTGCAGACTTTACTCACTCTGCAATCCTCTTGGACAGTTCCATGCATGAGGAGTTGGAATTAGCTGAGAACAGCACCAGCCCACCCTTGGTGATATTCATGATGGCCCCAAATTCAGCTGATGGCACACAAAACATCAACCCTAAGTTGTTCTGCCGCTTCTACAAGACTGCAAGAGATCAAAGGTTATTTAAAGCCACAAAGTTAAAAACAAACAAAAAAAAAAAGAAACATTTTCTCTGTTCAGAAAGTGCAGCTTCCCAAAAGGCTGGATATTGCAGCACACTTAATATTTGTTATCCCCACTTCTCTACAGCTCTCCACAGAACCCTCAAGACAACCTTCTAGTGCCAACAGGTTTTCTCCTTTTTAAATTGTTTTCCTCAGGCTATCATCCAGCAACTTTTTTCCATCAGCTTGTCCAGCTCATGTTCCAGAACTGAAAAACATTTATTGATTTTTCCAAGATCACAAAGACATTCGGGGGGGCAGAACTGAGCTACACAGAGCTCCTGGGTCCTGGCTAGAGGAGTCTATTTCCATAGCTGCGTCTCTTTTCATCACTTTCCAGTAACTTATAAACTTACAAAGAGGGTGAAATGTAAGGAAGGGTTCAATAAAGCTGGCAGCTGTAAATAATGACCTCTTGCACAGCAAATCCACTCGCTGAAGCAGCTGCTGTCATGCTTTGAAACCAGGATTTCTCCTGTGAAAAGAGGAGAAAAATATCAGGAGGAAGTCGGCACCATTTTTTTGTTTGTTTCAAATAAAGGCACAAACCACTAATCTCACCAAGGATTTGATGGGATTCCATCTTTTTATTATTCCTTGTACATCACTTTTTTATGATTACTTCTACTACAAAATTTTAGTAAAATAAAAGCAAAAAGAGATCACGTTGACCAGCAGCCCCAGATAGATCAAAGCAGCATTCAACTCAGAAAATCCTGGGCTACTGCATAAATCACTTTTGCTGTATAAATAATCCAATCTTCATCATCCATTTCAGCATTATGTAGGGGACTGGAAACATTAAATATGAGTGGCATCATTTAAAGCAAAATAAACAGAAGTTACAGCTTCGGTAATTTTACTCCTGGTAAACATCTCCCTGCTGAGAAACAGAATTATCTAACAGTCACATGCAATTCATTAGAAAAAGCTGATGGTGTATCAGCTATGAAGTATTCCAAAACAGCAGCTGGAAGAGAAACAACAGGTTTGTATTTACAGGAACAGCTGGCTAGGTCTGCAATGAAACTCCTTCACAACCAGACATAGTCTCACTCAGTTTAATTTTGTCAGAGGAACCTGATTCACTTTAGAGAAGAGCCAAAGTCAAGTCAGGAACTTCCTGACAACAAATCTGTTGATGCCAAGGCTGAGCTCTGCTCAGCTGCTGTGAGTGCAAACCTGCCTGTCATCAGAACCTCCAAACTGTGCAGAGACTGAGCACAAACAGCAACAATTTCAGCCCCAGGACCCCTGGATGTTTCACTCCACTAAAACCAGTGGGGCCTCCTAAAGCAAGAGCTGTAAATCTTCCAAACCTAAGAAAAGCCCCCATTTCTTAGCTAGAGTTTCTCTGTTCTGCTCCTCACTCACTCTCTGCAACTCCCAGCTGTCAACTAATGGCCACCACCCCCCAAATATTCATAAGGGTGTTCAAAATCCATCTCTGCTCCTCCAGAGCAAGCAGAGACTAGAAATGCTTTCAGGTCTTACAGCACCACCTGAGAGCACCCTGCTTGTGTGGCTGCATGGGAACAGCGTGGAGACAACTTTCCATGTTGCTAAAAGCACTCACAGAGTGTTCAGAAGGCTTACTTTTTATCCAATTGCATGTCTTCTTAGTTCCTTTCATTAAGGGATCTGAAAACAGGAGTTGTTGGCACCCAACTGTTGCTGAGGGTACATTTTACACCACAATAAGATAATGATGTATCTACAAGCAACACTGAACAGTGCTCTTCATATAACTACACATCAAGGACTTTCTTGTGAATGTACTTCAGCTACAAGTGGGCTAGGGTGTGTGTGGGGAGGGAAAGTTGCATTTAAAGAGTAACATGGATATATCAATCTTCAAACAGGTGTTGGGATGAAAGCAAGCTCACAAAACTTTATTAGATGTGCAAAGACATGACTCCACACGGGTACACAGGACAACAACCCTCTGGTTTGTGGTGGGCAAACCTTCCAAGATCTGGGAGAACACAAGCACCTCGGAACAGGCTGCAGCACAAACTCCTGCCTTTCCTTTGGGGCCGCATACAATTACACAGACACATCATGATGAGCACAACAATTACTGGGAACACATGGCTTTACGCCTCCATGAACTGAGCATGTCCACACAGCAAGCAAGAGAGGCAGGAATAACTGTATGGGATAACCATGGTACCAAGGAATGGATCCCCAGGGGATGGAGGGAAGCTGCACCCTCTCACTCATCTCCCCAGCGGGAATTTTCCCGGCCCTCCACACTCACCTGTTCCCCTGGGCTAACAGACCCTGCCAGCCCACACCTCCCTGCCAGTCCTTCAGCTGCTCCAGGTGGGTTACACAGGCCCTGTGGTCCCTGTGGATCCCATCCCGCCTCCGCAGGAGCGGCCCGGGCACGCCGCAGCCCCTCACCTGTGGGGCTTGCGGAGAGCCCAAGCAGCCCCGAAAGGGACGGCCCACGAGAGGGTCTCCATCCCCTGAGGGGAGGCGATACAGCCCATTCCTCAGGCGGCGGAACCCCGTGTGGGGAAGGGGCATGTCCTGCCCTCACACAGCCGCCTGAAGTGGGCTGAGCGGGCGGGAGCGCCCCTCGCTGAAGGCCTTACCTGCCGGCTCCGGCCCCCCGGCCCCGGGAGAAGGCGGCCCGGCCGGAGGGGAAGGAGGGGGAGAGGCAGAGGCGGCGGCGGAGCTCAGCCCCTCCGGTGCTCCGCGGGCAAGATGGCGGCGGGCGTGAGGGAGGGAGCGCGGGCGGGCGGGGCGGGCCCGAGGCGACGCCCCCCCCCCGAACGGGCTCGCGCCGCGCTGAGGGGAGCGGGCGCCATCTTCCTCCTCAGCCGCGCCGTGCTCGGGGGACACTTAGAGTTGCAGAATCTTAAAATTTTGCAATCATCAAGGTTGGAAGAGACCTTTAAGATCATCCAGTGTGACCGTCAGCCCAGCGCTATCACTGTAATCCCTAAAGCACATCACCGTGCACCAGATCCAGGTGCGTCTTCAACGCTTCCGAGGATGGTGACTCCAGCAGCTCCCTGGGCGCCTCTTCCAATGCCTGATGACACGGACAGTGAAAAGAATTTTTCTGATACCGAATCTGAATCTCCCGTGTCTCACCTTAAGGCCGGTTCTGAGACCGGCCCCCTCCTCACTACAACATGCTTTCAGGGAGTTAGAGAGTAATGAGGGCCCTGAGCTTCCTCCAGACTAAACACACCCAGCTCTGACATTCCTCATAAAATAAATTTTCTAGACCCATCACAAGCCTTGTTGCCCTTTGCTGGAAAAGAGAAGTACATGTCCGAGTCTCAAACTGCCATGAC
This sequence comes from Climacteris rufus, assembly GCA_013398175.1. Lineage (NCBI taxonomy): Eukaryota > Metazoa > Chordata > Aves > Passeriformes > Climacteridae > Climacteris > Climacteris rufus. Next base: position 103,642 of record VZRZ01005093.1, on the reverse strand, counting down.
GTGAGGACCCCAACACCACAATTCAGCTGCCCACCACCAAAAAATGACCCTTTCCAGGGTTGGGAGAGTCCAGGTGGAAAATCCCTGTGGAATAACGCGGTGATGTCCACAGTGTGCTGTGTTTTGGAGCTGCCACAGCTGCAGCCCCACCAGAGGGATGGGCTGGCGGCTGCCACACTGCTCTGGGCATCTCCATCGCTGTGGCCCATCCTCTCCATCCCCACTGAGGTCCCACCTGAGCTTTGCCATCAGCAAAAAGAGACATTTTTGGAAATTAAGAACAGAAATTATAAGCAGACTCTCAGTTCCTTGCCAACAATTTATCCAGAGTCCCCTCTCAGGACTCTCCTTGCCATATACATCACTTAAGCTGCACAAAGATTCTTTTGACGTCTGAAATGAGACCCTTATTTTAGTCACCCTGTTTAAAAAAAAAAAGCTTTATCCCAAGAAACCCATGACAAAACTGCTTTGAGGAAGTTACAGTCATCCCACACACATCCCTCCTTTAAACACAAAACCCAAACATGTTTTTTTTTTCCCAGACTGCAGTTAGAACCTGTTTTAAATTACACTTCTCAGTATGCCTGAGATGAAGTGTTTTATAGATCAGAATTTTAGCATTTAGCATAAAGGTACAAACTGCTGCAGCTTTTCCTCACAAAAAGCAATTAAACTTGATTATTCCTGGACTGCAGGGTGCACTGGAGCAAGGCCAAGCATCCCAGCAGATATTTTTGTCTGCACTGGCCTTAGCATAAAAGGGGAGGAAAAGCCACAGGACAGCTCACCAAACGTGCCTAAATTCATCTTTTGAAACTGCCTTTCCATCACTACAAGATGTATTTTCCACTTTAAACATTCACCATCCAGTCTTTTCCCCACATTTCACATTTGCTTCTTGCTTCACGCATTCCAAGACTTCATCATCTCCTTTTTTTGTTTCTTTTCAGCAGAGTGGGAGCTGGGGAAGGAGAAGCCATTTAACCAGGAGCCACAGAGCAGATGTTGAGCACTCCACTTGCAGGCTCACAAAGCCAGGACATCTGCTGGAAATATGTGAGCAGAGAGGCCATCAGCCTCTTGGAGGCTGCAGTGATCCTCTGCCTTTCCAAAATCCTCTTCCAAATCCCCCTGCTGTGTCAGAGAAGAGACCTCTCCCAATGCCTCGCCACCCCCACCCTCCCCAGGCTGTTTCTCTGCTTCCATCCTGATGTTTCATCCAATGATTCAGGATCATTGACCCAGCAGGGTCTTTTTTGTTGTTGTTTCAGGGTTTTCAGGACAAAAAGGACGGGGGTTGAGCTTTTTGTTGGCCTCTTCACAGAGCAGCAGAGATTTCTCTGAGATGGGTTTGCCTTGCAGGATTTTGCTACAGGCTGGTGTGGCAGAGCAGTTGAATGCAGAACAACCAGAAACAACACATGGTGAAGCACTGACCCATAATACAATTAGTAGCCTTACCCAGAAGCGTTTTTCAGCACCCCAGGGGCACTCCAAATTTGCTGACTGTTTGATTTGTGCTGCCCCAAATTCCTGACACTGCTTGAGCAAACCACAGGCCCAGGAACTAAGTCATCCTGTCTTCCAATCCATTTTATGAGGCTACTGCCTTTGTTTTCTTCGAAAAAAAATCCATTTCTTTCCCACCTCTGTTTTCCTAATCAGAGGAATACGAGTTTAAATCTCAGCTCCCAAGGGAGATGGATTTAATTTGACAATACGCTCTCCAAATGCTCAGAGTTCAACAAACAGTTGCTCCAAGATGAGCATACGGATTTTATTTCATTTGCAATGATTCAATTAGCAGCCATCTAAGGAATTCTGAAAATTTGCTTGGTGTGAATGCACTGGCTCAGAGAGATTTGTTGTTCTTCATCCAGATACGACTCTGGCAAGCAGAGATGTGCAAAAAAAAAACTCCCCCACACACCTAGTCCAGCCAAGGTGAAGGGCACTGCTCATCCAGCACTGTGCTGGACGACAGCCTGCATCCATCACCTGAGAGAAGATAAATGCTGCTGTCACCCAGGCTCCTGAGCTCCATCCATCACTGCTCAGCCAGGTTGGCTTTTTTTGTTTGTTTGTTTGGGGGCTCTTTTGTTTAAAAAAAAAAAAAAAAGTGGATATTAATACTCACCTAGCAAACCACCTGACAGTGAGACCTCTCAGACATGGTACAGCAAAGAAATGCTCTGATTTGATCCTGACAGAGCCCTGTGAATAGGTCTGGTCTCTCTCAACAAAGAGAGGTTCCTACAAGGCATCCCACAAACATCCTCTACCCCACAGGGAGGTTCTGCAGCACAGACACCTCCACACTGAGTTCAGACCAAAAGCCACCCCCTCCCTGCTCCCCTACCTGGGGGACAACTGTGTCCACTTTCCAGAAGATTCTGCCTTGGATACAACCCAGCTAGGGAGGCAGAAAAAGCAACCATAAATGCATTTTGGATTTGATGGAAGGAGGAGTCATTTTATCATGTCCTGGGAGTGATCTGGAAATAGCATTCCCCGTGTCTGGGAAGCAGAGTGCTTTAAGAAAGGGCCTGGGGCAGGGAACACATCTCTGTGTGAGCAGATAGCACTCATTGCTTTATCAAACATGACTGCCTGTCTGTCTGTGGGACACAGACTCATTTGTCACAGTCCTGTTCCCCCTGAGTCACAAAGCTTTGACTGAAGGACTCCCCGAGTTCAAGGGTTTTTTCCTGTTTGCAGCTGCACTCCCAGTTCCGGGTGAGGCTGTAATGTTTAACAGATCTGCTGCATCAGCTCCAGCACAGACACGGGGTTATCTCCAACCACCTCCCAACGAGAGGTTGGTGGGAATACCTGGAGCGTGGCAGGTCCTGCACAGACACATCTCACCTAACAGAGAAGCTTTTCACCAATACCTCTCCTCTAACTCACCATGCTACTTATTTCCTGCCTGCTCTCAGCAAGCTCTGGAAGAGGTTCTGCTCTCAGACCTCCCATGCACTGTCTTTGGCCTTATCAAACAAGTCAATTCCCCAAGTTCAAGAGTGGGACACTTAAAAATTTTACTCACCAGGAAAGTCTCACCAGAGGAGAGGCGTGGGGACTGCTAGGCTTCCCAGAGGCTTTTATTGACTCGTTAAGCTCTCCTTAATGAGAATTTCCTCACCTGCTGCAATGTCCCTCCCATTCATTTGCATTCACTTTGCTGCTGCTGGTACTTTCAAGGCTTAGCCCCCACTCCTTCCTTTTAACTATTCTGAGTTTTATCTCCATGCTCTTATCCAGGTCCCAGGGAGAAAATACTTTCTCCTCTCGAGTTACCGCTTGCCATGTCCTCCTTGGCTGGTTCCCTTCCTGATATCTGCAGCTTCTCCCAGCTCCAGAGTCACCTGTAACAGTCTCTCCTCCAAAGCAAGGCAGCAACATCTCCTGGTGAGCTCTCTGACTTAAATGCTTGCTCAGAACTGCCTTATTTTCCCAGCTAAGGCTCCCCCATGCACAGCCTGCAGCCCACAGCCCCCAGTGGCTCTGCAGGTCCCACCTGCTGTTTGTAGGAGCGGGGCTGTGGGATCGGCCCCTCTGTGGGACCAATGAGAGCCTCACTCAGCAGGGCAGAGGGGTCAGCACCTTTCTCAATGACTGCAAATACTGGGGGGTTCAGGCTGTTCCACCCATCCCATGGCATCTGAAAGAGCCTTGACAGCAAAGCTGCGTCAGAGTGGGGCACAGCTGCCAAAGCAGCCGTTCAAGCTGCCCTGGATTGCCTCTTGGAAAAGATTTCCCTCTTTTTCTTTCATTCAATCTTCTCTAGATAAGCATATGGCAAATGCAAGTATTGAAGAGAATGAACTGCCTGCCTCCTAGTTGGGAATGAGGGACTATCACAATTACCCCTGTGATAATGAGATAGTGTGAACATGAGGGACTTGGTACAATGGGAGATTTAGTTTGGAACCCATCCCTTGGCAGCCTGGCCTGTATTGCTGTCAGCACCATTTCTCATTGCACAGAGGGCAGGGATCAGATCCACGATGACAGATCCATCTCTATCTCCAGCTCATTCTGCTCCATTACCTACCACTTTTCCAGTGGTAATTCCTTAGATCACCCAGACACCCTGCCTGACTTAAATCACATTGTGCCATAGGAATTTGTACCCGCCTTGGATCTCCAAATGACCCAGAAAATGGCTTTATTTCCTACCACAAAGCAGGTCAATACTTCAAAACCTGACCTTCAAGGCTGCCAGGGTGAAGACAGAGGCAAGACAGGAGTCTGAGACCTTGGTCCAACACTCATGGAGACTTTTGTCAGAAGGAATTATGTGGACTCTGCAAACAGATAAGGAAAACCAGAAAGAGCAAACGCAGGTCTGCACAACCTTGACAGGGCAATCGATGCTGAAGTCAGGATCAAGTCAATAGCCCCAGAGTTACGTGCTGCACAGCAAACATTGCAGTTTTATCTGGATGACAGGCAGCAATTTGTGGCAAAGGTTAAATCTCTCTGCTCACTCAAGCTTGACATACGGATGGTCGCGTTACATTCCCTGTTCTCAGCGGGTTTGTGCACGAATTTAAGGTTAAGTGCATTTGTGCCTTTAGGATCACGACCTTCATTCAATATTGCATGGCCCAGCAGAGCCATAATTAATCCCCAGCATGTTCAGGTGACAGCTCTCACTCGTAACATCATCCATGCAGAACAGTGAGGTGCCTGTGAAGTCCTGTGTTCTGCCTGGGAGCCAGAGATTTTCCAGCCATCAGAGCAGGGAGGCTCCAAGGCAGGTTTCTGACAGGATGAACAGGACAATTGGTGGCTTGGGCCATTTTACAGGTAAATTGGGTACAGCAGGAGAGGGAGGTGTGATACAGTCACTGCTCATTCAGCTGCCAAGGATGGGCTGGAATGACAACACCTCAATACTGTCATTCCCTGTTATGTGACCAGCATTTTCTACTCACAAAAATCTAGAGGCTGATGTTCTAGAGGTGCTGCAGGTGTTCCAGAGGCTGATGAAGCCTGTGAAGAAAATCCCCACCGTCTTCATCCTGGGCAGTTTGCAAACATGAAACTTGGCCAGACCAGACCCAGCTCAGCCGCTTACTCTTCTTTCTCCTCCCAGTTTTTGGTTTTCAAATGTGCTAAAAGGTCTGAAACCCAACAATAAACCATAACCATGGTCTGGCAATTAGATCCACGTGATCTGGCAAGTCCTCACACCCAGGTCGTGTCCTGTCTGCTTCATGAGAGCTGCTGCTAATACCAGTGGTTTATTTCCAAATTCTGGGTATTTCATCTTTTTATCTACTTGTTCTGTTACCAGAGATGAATCTGCTCAGTTAGGTTGGATCAACAAGTATTTTATCCTGCAGGCAACACAACAAGCTAGGTATGTTTTACATAAGTTTATTGGGGGGTAATATTCATTTACCAACAGCACAAAATATCAGAACTCCACTATTTAAGGGCTGGAAACATGTCAAACACAAACAGAGACAAGCATTGCTCAGAAACAGTTACACTGTACATGAAATCTGAGTAACAGGAGCACGACTGCTGATTTGTCCTGCCTGAGGAGAGAAAAGATGAGTGTCTTACTCACTGTTCCATTCCCTACAAAAATACATACAGCCATTGCATTTAACCCTGTTTCTATAAAAGATGCATAAACAATGTCAAAAGGAGTAAAATGCTGCTCCTTTGACCCACCTTGCTGCAGCTCCAGAGAGTTCTTTCATTCCCACTGTGTGTTAAACCACACCACACTTGAGATACCTCCAAAACACGGGACCACACCTCGTTAGCACGTGCAGCCCTTCTCAGTCCCCAGTCCTGCAATTAGAGCTCTGAAATGAGGGAAACTGCAGGGAAAAGAACGGCCCCTTCCACACCAGTGCCCGCTCAGACCCTCGGGACCTCCACTTCCGAAGCAGACCTGGACTTGCGCCGGCCGGTGAGGCTGCCCAGGACCGAGTCCTCGCTGAAGGCCCCTTCAAAGGTCGAGAGGATGGACTGGCGGAACTTCTCCTTGAAATCCGGCCCCACAAAGACGTACAGGATGGGGTTGATGCAGCTGTTGAAGAAAGCAAGGCTGGAAACCAAAGGGATCCCTAAGTAAAGGGCCAATTTCATCTCACGGCTGGAAGAGTTTTTGGATATTTCCAGCAAGGAGAAGACGTGGTAGGGGAAATAACAGAGGAAAAACGAGACTGTGACGGCAATGATGATTCTGTAGGGCTTTGCAGAGTTGGCCAAGTGCCTTCTTTTCAGCTTGACAGCAACAACGCCGTAGCAGATGAGAATCACCACGAAGGGGATGAGGAACCCACACAAGAATCGCGTGATGATCATGGCTTTGTGCCGCATCCGCCACAGCCTCCGCGTGGCCTCAGACGTGTAGTCATCGGACAGAGCGAAGTTGTTGTAACAGCTGGTGACATTCCTGGAGCTGACCACCGTGTCCCGAAAAACGAGGTACGGGGAGCTGAGCAGGAGAGCCAGGAGCCACGTGCCCAGGGCGATCCTGGCCGCCAGCTCCGGGCTCCTGTGGTTGTGAGACCAGACGGGAAAGGCCACGGAAAGGCAGCGGTCGATGCTGATGACCGTCAGGAGGAAGACGCTGGCAAACATGTTGAGGAAGGCGATGGTGCTGTTCAGCTTGCACAGGAGCTTCCCAAACGGCCAGTGGAAGCCCAGGGCGGTGTAGACGATGCTGAGAGGCAGGAAAAAAGTAAAGATGAAGTCAGCAATGGCCAGGTTGAGGAACCAGACGGAATTCATGGTCTTCTTCATCTTGAAGCCTGCAATCCAGATGACGAGGCCGTTCCCTGTCACCCCCAGCAAGCAGGCGATGCTGTACACCACCATGGAGAGGATGTGCATGGTCTTCTGGAGGCCAGAGTAGTAGTCATGGTCAGGGGTGTTCTCAGGCTGCTCCGTGGGGCAGCTGGCAGAGAAGGGGGAAGGGGGAGAAGAGGTGCTGTCCATCACTGGCAAGCCAAGACCTGAAATCACAACAGAGCTGTTATCTGCGGCTCCTACGGCTCAAGAGAGGTGAAAATCTTTGCAAGCAACTGTGCACAAAACATGTAAGAAAAGCCAGATTAGATAAATTAATTTATAATTAATATAAAGTCCATCTCTACAGAATGTGCAGCTGCACCTCACAGGAACACCGTGACCAGAGAAACCATCACCAGTTTCGCTGTTGGTGTCGGTGCTGTCAGAGCAACACCTCCATCCAATGGCCCACAGCAGCAATCCAGCACGGGCCAGCAGCAGAACCATGGAAACCCAGATCCCCCCACTGTGACAAGTCCTCTTTGGATGACCAGTGACAAATTAAGACAGAAAGAAACATCTAGACTGGTAATCATTTTGTTAACAGGCTATTTCTTCACTAAGCCACTTCCAGGGAGGTGCACTCTAAGAGCAGAACAACATCTGAACAGCATCCAGGTGTATCCCTCAGCTCTTTACCCACCACCCCGCTCTGGGGAGCCCACCCTTTTCCTCATCTCTCCTGCTCATCCCCCGACTCTCCTTGGCAGGTCCTGGCAGGACTCACCGCGGTGCTGTGCTCCTTGGCTGCTCTGCCCACCACGGGTGGTCTCGTCTCCTGGCTGACTCCCCTTCTGCTGCTCCTCTCCAGGGTGACTCACACTGCCTCGCCCCATTTTCCCATGGCTTGGGATCACGAGGAATTTAGTAGGATCACTTATTCCCTAAACTTCTTCCTCAATTTGTGGTGTGTTGATTTAACCCCTGAAGCCCCAGAGGGTGCAGGTTTCCTCGGGGCCGGTTGGCCAAGCCCATGCACTGACTAGGACTTGAAGAATGAAGAACACATGACCCCTTTTGTCTGCGCCATTCATCCCCCTGGCAGCTCTCCCTCCCGAGCACCTGGATATCCCTCTGGGCACCGGGGGGACAGGACCAGCTCTGCTCCCCACAACAGTGGCACCGTGCCCAACCTGTGCCATGGCCTGGCACACCACCTTTCCCGGAGACATGGGTTGGCCGGGATGGACTTGAGAGTGTCTGTAAACGCTCCCTGCCCTGTTGCCCTGATTTTTGCAGTTCTGGATGTTGTCATTCTTTTGTAGCTAATTTCTCACACATTCTCTGTAAACATGGCCATGTTATTGTAACTGTATCTTATCATGTACATTCCTTTCTCCTGGACACAGAATTTTGATGGACATTTCCTTTGACCACTGTGATTGAGGAAGGAAGAACTGATTTCCTCCAATGAATAGTGATTTCTAAATGTCTATAAAAAATAAAGAAGGCGGGTCTTGCCCCCTTCCTTCCTTCCTTCTCTTTCCTCCTAGTAACAGGTGTCTCCGTCTCTTTCTTTTGTGTCGTTACTGCGACATTGCCCAGTGCAGGGTCGCGGGGAGTGCCAAGCTTTGGCTCACGGCGGAAGTCGCGGGACACTGGGAACACGGGGGAGAGGCACCTGGGGGTGCACGGCAGGCGGGGCTGGAGCCGTGGGTGACAGCACAGGGGGGGTGGCAGCAGCGGGGTGACAGCAGAGGAGGGGTGGCAGCAGAGGGGGGGTGGCAGCAGCGGGGTGACAGCAGAGGAGG
>VZRZ01005093.1:79641-94604 GCA_013398175.1 Climacteris rufus | reverse complement strand
CGCCGCCGCTCCCGGGGCGGAGCGCGGCGCTGATTGGCCGCGGTGCCGAGGGGGCGGGGCCCGGCCGGGCTATGGTAGCGCGCGGGCTCCCGCGCGGTGGCGGAACCGGGATCGGGTAAGGAGCGCGCGGGGCCCGGCGGCGCGGGGAGGGCACGGGCACGGGCACGGGCACGGGCACGGGCACGGGCACGGGCACGGGCACGGGCACGGGCACGGGCACGCCATGCCATTCCATGCCTTTCCATGCCATGCCGCTGCAGGGGAAAGCGGGCGGGCAGCGCCGGTCCCCGCCACCCGGGTCAGGGCAGAGGGCGCGCATCAGCGGTGGCCTCTGGGGATGTGGGATGGGATGGAATCGGCATACAGGGGGTGCAGAACTAGGTGGAGATGGAGCTTTGAGGCTGGCGTTCGCCAGGTGAGCTGGGGCTGGACTGGTGTCCATCATGAGAGGGGGGCTCATCCTGACTGGGGAATGGGAGCTCTGTCCCCCCTGAGCCAAAAGCAGTGAGTGCGAGTGCTGCTGCAGCGTGTGCTGGGGGGACATGCAGGACGCAGCCATCCTGCTCAGAGCCTGAGCACTGCGCCCTGCCCTTCCCCTCGCAGCCCTTTGCCCAGCCCAGCCCCTCTGGCAGTGAGGATTCCCACCCTGGCAGTCAGGTCCGGGCCTTGGGCTGGAGTGTGGGCGAGCATCCCTGCCCAGCAGGGCAGCTGAATGGACTTTGGCAGCTTGGCACAAGGAAACCATGTGGGCTTGCTTAATAACCTGCTCACGGCTCTTCACCCGTCCTTGTGGGGTTAATGAGTAAAAAGATGCATTGTTTTCTGCCAAGGCAGCAGCTGGGCTGTTACTCCTTCCTTGGGAGCAGCAGTGGCATCGAGTGGGCTGGAGGGTTCCTGCCAGGCCTGGGCCTCACGCACCACAGAGCCAAGAAGAGCTGCTGCCTCTTGGGGCCTCTCAGCTCCACAAGATGCTTCAGTCAGGGTTCAGGGCAGGACTCTGAGCTGCTGGGGGTTTGCCCAAGGGAAAGCAGCCAAGAGGTTTAAGCGTGCTGGACATCACAATATGCATTCAAATTGGGGTCTGTGGGTATGAGCACTTCAGTTCCTTTGAAATTAAACATCAGGCACTGCTGAGCTGGGCAGGGAGAGCTTAGAGAGGGGTGCTGATGGGAGAGTATCAGAAATTGTCAAAACACTGTAATTAACAAACTGGTCTGAAATCAGCAGGGAAGCCTGAGAGTTGTGTGTGTTTTCCTCACCCAGCAGGCCACGGCTGGGCCCTTTGTGTTCTCGGGGAATACGTGGGATGGCAGCAGGCAGCACACAGGGAGGTGTGGAGGCACCAGCCCTGCTGCCATCCCAGACTCCCCTCTCCCCTGGCAGGTGACTCGGACCCAGCAGGAACATGGCAAACTCAACACAGGGCCTCCCCAGCGCCGAGCTCTGGGCCTCCCATAACAAGATGGTGGTGGAGCCGCTCGACACCAACGATCCAGAGGTGAGAGCCCCTTCCTGGCTCCTGCCCAGCTGCTTCGTTCATGCCCCAGCCAACCGTGGGGATGCTGACCCCCGTGAGCCAGGGATGTGGCAGGGTCCAAGGCTGAGCTGCTGGAACCCATCCATCCTCTGTGCCCACTCTGTGACCAGACATATGACCTGGTTGGGATCAGCTGTACCAAGAAGGGATCCCATCTCCCTCTCCAGCACCTTTCCATGCCCTCTCCAAGCCCTGTCCCCTCTGAGGGTGGATACCCTATGGTGGAACATCCATGTGTCTGTGCAGAGCCAGCATGGCTGAAGCTGTTTCTCTCCTCTCCCAAAGGTGCACAGCATCATCAAGAAGGAGAAGCAGCGGCAGAGGCTGGGGCTGGAGTTAATTGCATCAGAGAACTTTGCGAGCCGGGCGGTGCTGGAGGCCCTGGGATCCTGCATGAACAACAAATACTCTGAGGGTTACCCAGGACAGAGGTACAGGGCTGGGGCTGAGTCCCACCCACCCAAACCCTCGCAGGGGGGAGAGGAGCCACCCACCCTGCCAGGCCTCACCTCTGGGATGCCTTTGTGCTGGCAGCCAAGCTCTTCCAGGACAGGATCTGACCTTTTTGGCTTCTGTCCTTGGCTACACGTGGGACAGTCTCAGCAGGGTCACGTCTGCTGTGGCTGCCACAAACAGGGCACCACCCCAGTTTCTTCCCAGCTTGGTCATGGGGACTGTTCTGAGTGATGGGTTTGGTTTTACCCCTCTTACTGCAGGTACTACGGTGGGACAGAGTTTGTGGACGAGCTGGAAAGGCTGTGCCAGAAGCGAGCCCTGCAGGCCTACAGGCTGGACCCCCAGAAATGGGGCGTCAATGTCCAGCCCTACTCAGGTAATGGGGTGCTCAGGACAGCCAGGACAGTGCCCTGGCCCCTGTGTGCCCCAGCATCCATAACCAGCCCAGTGTGCTCCCTCTGCAGGGTCACCTGCAAACTTTGCGGTGTACACGGCCCTGGTGGAGCCCCACGGCAGGATCATGGGGCTGGACCTGCCCGATGGTGGCCACCTCACCCACGGCTTCATGACAGACAAGAAGAAGATCTCTGCCACCTCTGTCTTCTTCGAGTCCATGCCCTACAAGGTACAGAGAGCTGCTCCAGCGGGACCCAGGATGCAGTGGTCATAAACATTGGTGCTTCTTAAAGTTAAAAGTACCAGCATGAGGCTCGCAGCACCCCCTCCTGCAGGACAGCGCTGCAGCTGGTCTGCACCATAGCAAGGTGGCTGAGCCCTGCTCTTGCTCTCCAGGTCAACCCCAAGACGGGTTACATCGACTATGACCAGCTGGAGGAGAACGCCCGGCTCTTCCACCCCAAGCTGATCATAGCAGGTAAGGATCACCCCTGTGCTGAGCTCCCTGCTGGCACACCCTGCGTGGGGGTCACTCCCTGGAGCCAGCAGCACCCTGGAAAGCCCACGGATGCTGCAATGCCAGGAGGAAACCTCCAACATTTCCACCCTGGAAGGAGCTGGCGTATTGTCCCCAGCTGGGCTGTGCCAGGGTGGTGGCACATCTGCTCCTGTCCCCGCAGGTGTCAGCTGCTACTCGCGGAACCTGGACTACGGCCGCATGCGGCGCATCGCCGACGCCAACGGCGCCTATCTCATGGCAGACATGGCCCACATCAGCGGGCTGGTGGCCGCTGGCGTGGTGCCCTCGCCCTTCGAGCACTGCGATGTTGTCTCCACCACCACCCACAAGACCCTGCGGGGCTGCAGGGCCGGCATGATCTTCTACCGCAAAGGTGCCCGACCCGGCCGGGGTGCTGAGAGAAATTCTGCAAAGGAACGCTCCTTCCTGCTCTCACTGGGGAGGAGGGAGGGCAGAAAGATCCTGGGAGCATCTGGGGAGCTTCCCTGGGCTGACCCTGGCTCAGATTTGGAGAGGAACAACCACCATCCCTGCTCTGAGAGGCTGGGAGGGGAAAGCAGCTCATGGGAGAAGGGTGGCCGTGCTGCCTTATGACTTTGCCCCCCTCTCCTGCAGGCACCCGCAGCGTGGACCCCAAGACAGGCAAGGAGACCCTCTACAACCTGGAGAGCCTCATCAACCAGGCAGTGTTCCCGGGGCTGCAGGGAGGCCCGCACAACCACGCCATTGCAGGTACACAGCCAGGCTGGCTGCCAGCTCCAGCGTGGCAGAGGGAGCCAGCAAAGGTGTCCTGGCAGGACTCTGACCCCCAGCAGCAGCACAGGAGGCTCCAGCTGCCCCACAGGGCTCACAGCCTGGGGATCCTGAGGCAAAGGGCAGCTGGTTGATCCAGCATCACCCAGGGAGTGACAGGCTGGGACGAGCCTGGTGTTTTGGCTCATGGCAATGCCACCAGCCTGGTTAGGGGAAAGGAAGGAACAGTCCATCAGTTTGTTCGGCTTCCAGGATGGCTGCTGCTGGCAGTGCCATGCATCCCCACCAGTTCTGCTGGTGGCAGCCCCCCAGAACTGACCGTGGCCTGCCTCCCCGTGCAGGGATCGCCGTGGCGCTGCATCAGGCCATGACGCCCGAGTTCAAGGCTTACCAGCAGCAGGTGGTGGCCAACTGCAAGGCGCTCTCGACAGCGCTGATGGAGATGGGCTACGACATCGTCACAGGTGAGGACAGACCTCGCTGCTGGGATGGGGCTGCCCTTGAGGTCTGAGCACTTCATGGACACTGTGGGCAGGGCTGTGCCAGAGGAATTCCTCAGCACATCCACAAACCTGTTCTGAACCCAATTCCCCCAAACTGGGGCAGGCTCTGGGTAAATCTCCAGTCCTTTTTTACCCAAGTTTCCCGTGGCAGCAGCATTTCCCCAATCCCACATCCCCACCACACCCCTCTCTTTGCAGGGGGCTCCGACAACCACCTGATCCTCCTGGACCTGCGCAACAGAGGCACGGACGGCAGCCGGGCCGAGCGGGTGCTGGAGCTCTGCTCCGTGGCCTGCAACAAGAACACCTGCCCTGGTGAGGGATCCCACACCCTCCCAGCTGCTGCTCCACTCTGGGGCCAGGCTGCAATCCCACACAGGGAGGGTTCAGTGCCAGGTTTGGTCACACAAACCTTGTTGTGGTGCAGGTGATGTCAGCGCCCTGCGCCCCAGCGGCCTCCGGCTGGGGACACCGGCGCTCACCTCCCGCGGCTTCCGGCAGGACGACTTCCGCAAGGTGGCCCAGTACATCCACAGAGGTGAGCCCAGGGCACGTGGGGCCAGCCCAGCCTGCACCAGGGCAGCTCCCCTGGGTGAGGAGACACAGCTGAACCATGCTGGGGCCATCCTCAGAGCTGGCAAGGCAGCTTGCCAACAGGTGGGGAATAACCCTGCCACCTGCACATCTGGATGTGGCAGAGAACGTCTGCCCACAGCTGGGGCCAGCCAAACTCTCCCCACTGTGCAGGCAGTGGGCTGAAAGCCTGGCTCTCTTGCAGTTTTCACGCTGGTTTCCCAGGGCATCAAGTCCCTCAGATGGGAGGGAGGGAGCAGGGCTGTGTCCCAGGGATGCCGTGGGATGCAGCAGCTGTGAGGGCTGACCGAGGCATCTCCCGTCCTGGCAGGGATCGAGCTGACGCTGCGTGTGCAGAAGGACATGAGCCCCAAGGCCACGCTGAAGGAGTTCAGGGACAAACTGGAGGAGCCACAATACCGTGGGGAGCTGAAGGCACTGAAGGAAGAGGTGGAAGCCTTTGCAGCCACCTTCCCGCTGCCAGGGCTGCCTGTCCTGTAAGGGGAGACACCACGCCCGCTCCCGGAGCAGCGGGAGCACCCGGCATCGTGGCAGGCTCACATCCCCAGCCTGAGACCAACACCCCAGTGCCTTCTCCCAGCACCTCCCTGCTGGAACTGCAGCAGCTCCTCCTCCTTTGCCTCTTACTCCCCTCCCCTCCCATGTGGGGCACAGGGACCCCCGAGTACAGCCCCCACAGGGACACCAGCCCTTCACCACTTTGTGTCACCGTTGGGACTGAGCACCAGGTCACCCTCACTTCATGGTCAGGTGCCATCCAGCCCCTGCTGGCTGTGGAGCAGCAGATGAGATTTAGGCTGGTCTCTCCACATTCCCTGGACACTCTGCCATGGCAGCAGGAGGGACAGGGGCTCCAGCTGCACAAGAGACCTCACAGCCACTAAAAGTTCCCCTGCTTTCAGCCTCAAGGATTCCCCTTCATCCTATGTGCCTTCCCACTTCCACAGGCTATGCCAAGGCCAAGCCTTATCCCTAACATCCCTCCTGGGATCACCATTCTATCCTGACCAGAGCCTCTGGTATTTTCTCAGACCCCTGGGCACAAAGCTTAGGTTGAACCATTTTTTAATAAGCACGGTAAAATTAAGAATTTAACCACAATGTATGACAAGAATTATAAGCTTTAAAAAATACGACCAATTTTTTTTTTTTTTTATATTTCAAAAATATCTGAACCCAAATAAATATTTTTTTTTTTTTAAAAGTACATTTCTCAGACTAGTCATTTGGTGTTAACATCTGTTAAACTCTTGTGCAGTAACACTTAGAGCACGACACTAAGACATGCTTCTTGGATTTCTCCCGGTCACACTCGCCCTAACTACTGACGCAAGCATTCGGCACGCACAGGCACACACACGGAACTCAACATGCAGGAATAGGATACAGTGCTTTTTAAAATAAGATGAGAATTCATCACAGCCTCCTGGCAGCCCTCAGAGGCAGCTCTGAGCCCAGCCCCATCCCCGTGCTGGCAGCTGTGCCACCAGCAGGGCTGGGTACCCTGCTTCTGCCTTCCAGTTCAGTCTGTCTCGGGGAGCACAGGCTCCTCTGACATGGGGGTGCAGTCTGGTGCTCTGACATTGTGCTCTGGGGCAGGTGTTCTCCTGCAGCCTGGGCAGCTCCCTGAATTCTCATCACACCCTGTTACAGGAGCCTTCTTGCTGTGCTGCTACCAGCCCCTGGAATCCACAGCGTGGGCTGTCACCCACCACCAGACCAGAGCAGGGGGCTCGGGAGCCTCATGCTCAATAAAAACCAAAGATCTGGCCTGGGGGCACAGAGCCATCAGCTCCCACCCCCGGAGTGCCTCTCCACCCTCCCACCACGGTGAATATTGCTAGAGTACAGGCAGCTCCTCCCTGCCAAGGCAAGGCAGCTGTGGAGCTGCTCAGAAGTGATTGCTACCAGATGAAAGGAAATCTGAGCACTGTTCTCTGAGAAACGGAACCTGTGTAGGGTTCAGATCACCTACAGCTATGGCTGACCCTCCTGGGCTGGGAGCTGGAAGCAGCGGGTTAGAGAGAGCAGAGCAGGGGCCGGCAGCTGGGAAGAGGAGCAGTGGGAACCGGGAGCGCTCCCTCCCGGCCAGGGGACACTCCTGCCCTGCTGAATTCTCGGTCGGGTTGAACACCTCCTCTCCCCGGCAGCCAGGAGGAGCCGTGCGGGAGGCGGGGACATGCTGGGCTGGCAGAACTCACGGAAGCAGCGAGGGCCATGCAGGGCAGCGCTGGCTCCGGCAGCCGAGGCTGGCGAGGGTGGCACTCCCGCTGCCAGGAACCCGCCCTGCGCCTTGGGCAAGGATGGCTCGGGCCATCGACGACACACGTGCCAGGACTCACGGCAGGAGCTATCAGTGCAAAGGTTGTTGTTATAACTCTGTGGATATCAGAAACTGTGAGGTACCACAGCAAAGATGGGGGAAAGTCCTAAAGTGCCAATACAGGGCCTCTTACTGTACAGGAGCAGAAGAACAGACAGAGAAATTACAGAGGAAAGAGGAATTCCGCTGCCAAACACCAGCTGTGCTCAGAATCCCCCGTTTCTGCCACCACAAGCAGGTTGGGCTCCGGCTGCTCTGAGGTGCCACAGCCCAGCGTTAACTCCCCTTTTCCAGTCCAAGTTCAGAGGTCACACTGCTGAGGAGGACAAGCACTCCAGGGTGTGTTTCTCCACAGCTCCCAGTTGCAGATAATCCCGTTGGGAAGGGGGTGATATTCCAGCCAAGCCCCCGGGGCATCCTCTTGAATCAGAGCTGCTTTGTGGCAGAGAGGTGAAGCAGGTCAGACAGGTGGTAGTGCAAGTATTGCTCAACACAGCCTCGAACATCAGATACTACAGGTTGGACAGAGGGAGCAATGAGAAGTGAGTTATTTATCAATTTATGAGCAGAGCTGAACACCACAGGTTGAGACCACTGTGGTTAAGATGAGTCACCACTCATCATCTCCCACTCAGCACTGGCAGCCCGAGGGAAGATGTGAGTGAGTCAGCAGGAAAAAAGTCTGTCCCTCCCTCCCTCCTTAAACCCAAACAGCACCAGGTTGTTTCTAGCAGGAAACAAGCTCCTGTTTTGAGCACTGCTCCAGAGCAGGACACTGGGAGCTTTCATCTGCCTGGTGTCACCTGCATTACTCATTTACTGAGATGCCTCTTCCCCCAGGGAATCTCACCTCAGTTTTAGTGTGGAAGTTTGGGTGCTCAGGAATCAACCAGGGGGCACCTTGAGTCACTTCAGGAAGCAGCCAATTTGATGGACACCAGCAGCCTCAGTTCACATGTGACAGGAGGGCACAGGTAGGACAGGAGAAGGCTTTAAACGTGCTGTAAAGGTGAGCAGCCCCAGAGAGAGACAGCGCTCACCTTCAGCAAAGGCCACACCACACTGCTTCCAGCCACAACCTCAAAACACCATCACAAGGGACCCCTGACCCAGGAAATCCCTCTGGAGAGTACCACGAGGCCAACTGGCTTGGCTGAGCCAGCAGAAACAGCAATAACCTTAAAACAGCCTTTCTGCCCTGTTGGTTTACAGCCCAGAGAGCCTTTTCCAGGGCAGAGAAAGTGGTGGCACGATCCTGAGGCACAGATGCTGGTGCAAGGCAGCCTCCCCAAGGAGTCTCACTGCTTCTGGGGCAGTTTCAGAGCAGTGCAAGTCTCCCAGCAAGTCACAGTGGGGTCTAAGCCAGGCTGGGGAACCCCACACTGTACACAGAAACTTCCCAGGCTCAGAAGGAAGATCACATTCATCTCCAAAGCTGCCTCACATCATCACCATAAACAGAAGTTTAAAAAAACAACAAACCAAACAACACATCAGCTCATGTATGCTCTCAGCTGTTCTCACCCCATAATCAGTGTTAAAAAGAAATAAAACCCAGATAGAGAGTCCTAGCAAGACTTTCCTTACTTACAAGTACCACAGGAGCTGCTAGTGCCACGTGGCACTGGGCAGAGCAGCCCAGTGTCACCCACGAGACTCCAAAGGGAAGCGCTGCCCCCGGGCACAAAGCTTTCAGCACTGACAGGAACAATCTGGGACTGCCACCACGTCGGTGGTGCATCCTTTATGGCACAGAAGCTTTGAAAGAAAAGGTTCTCAGTATCCAGGCTCAGAGAGCAGCAGTTCTGCCCCATCCAGAACCACCCAGGAGCCCCGGGAGAGGTAGTCCAGACGCGACAACGGCTCAGCCAGGAGCAGCACGCGGCGACACCGGCCCTGTTTCACCACAAAGCACAAATGTCAACTCCCCAAGAAAAAAAAAATAAAATAAACTATTATGGATACAACACAGAATCCAGTACATTCATCCCCGATCTCCCCTGAGCACTCGTACCTCAGCAGCCAGGCAGCCTGTGGTCACAGCCTGCTGTCTCACAGCGTAGCTCCAGCTCACTCACATCGTTTCCCCATCACAACAACACCTAAAAATGAGGGCCCTCACCCTCCTTCAGTTCCCTTCTGTCCTTAAAGAGCCACCCCTGACCTCACACGCTCTGAGGACTCCCAGTGTCCCTCCAGGCTCCTCGGAGGCCGCCCAGCCCACCAGACATGGCACAGGAACAAGGCACAGTGCTCTACATTCGCAGCAGCCGGCGCCTGGGGCTCCCCAGAGCTGGGCACTGCTTCTGCCTTCCTCATTTTAACAACGCTGGGACAAACTGGCAAAGCCTGTCTGGAGAGAAGCACCTGTGCCTCTGCTCTGCTCCCACTCACCCAGGGATAACCCATCCTGGGAAGTGCCGGGAAACTCGGGAAATGCAGGAAGGGACACCATCCACTGGGGCTGTGCACAGACCTATGCACTGCCACCCTGCCAGGGATCTCCGAGCTACACTCACATGACAAACCAGTGGATTAAAAAACTTCCCATGGCCTTTACATCTCCCCTCTGGTCTCTGCCCTGGCTCCACAGAAGGGACTGACAGTGCTCAGGGTTCTGGCAGAATTGTGCAGAGCATTGTGTTATTTTGGGGGGCTGCACACTGGTCAGTATTGATCCCCAAGACAGCCCACCTCTCTCCATGCCATAATCCCCCTGGGATGCTGCCACGATCCACTTTAAAACCTAACAGTGCCCCTTGGAACATTTACAGAGTGCCTCATGGTTTATGTGATGGAACATCTACGTTTTGGCTACAGGAACACCCAGAAATCTGCTCCTGCAGACCCGGATTTCTGCAGAGCAGACATGAACACCTCAGCCCCTTCCCGATGTGTGAGAGCTACTGCAGACAGCGGCAATGTCAAGCACGGATGAGCTCTGTCAGGCTCTGGGCACGCAGCCTGTGCAAGGCTAGATTTTGTACAAAAAGCTGGGGACATAGTCAAATCTGAGCAGGGGGTTCCCCCCCTGCGCCGGTTCCTGAATGTAGTGCAGCTTCAGCAGCTCAGCCAAGTACTGCACGATTTTGATATCTTCATTGGCAAGGCCCAGTTGAAGCTTTAGGAAGTTAATCCTGCGACTCACGACGGATTCCTCGGGTTCCCTTTCGCTGATGGGAAGGTGCAAATGATGGCAGAAGGTGAAGAGGAAGGCTTTAGAACAGAGCTGGGTGAGGATGCTTTGGACGTGCATGTAGTAGGTGCTGCCCCTCTTGATCTGGGTGCGGTGGTCGGCCAGCCGGGCCACCACGCTGCCCTTGTAGAGGGGGCAGCGCAGGGTTTTGCTGTCGGCGTCCAGGATGCTCAGGTAGCGGCTGTAGCGGCTCAGGGCGTGCAGCACATTCACCCCAGCAGGGGACACCGTCCTGGAACAGCAAGGAGAGAGGTCACAGCTCTAGGGCACTGCGTGTGGAAGCAGCAGGGTGTGTCTGTGCCCTGTATCCCGGGGACTTTCCCTTCGTGAGCTGGCGTGAGAGCTCGGGGGGTGAATAAAGTTTAGGGTGGAAGAGAGGGGACAAATAACCTCTCCAACCTGCCAGATCCCAAGGAAAGCTCGATTCCATGGAGCCTCACGTGCCCTGATCTGCTACAGCATAAACCACCACGCTTCAGGTCAGCTTCCTCCCTCAGTGAGGGAGTGATAGGAAATCTCTGGACAGACACATCTTGCAGCAGCTGGAAGCTTCTCGATGTGACAACATGGGCTCAGAAATCCAAACCAGTCCCCCCTTTCCAAGAGCTCCACGTTCTCCCCAAATCACTACGGGAGGGAGCTGCTCTGAGGTGGCCAAAGCCCTGAGTGGAGCAAAACCCTCTGCAATTCCTCAAGAGAGAACAATTCTTAAGCTACATTCCCTGGCTGAGCCTGGCCATTTGTCAGTCAGGTGTGAACCCACAGCACGTTCACAAATGCAATTACCCACCAAGCTTAACCTAATGTTATTGAAATGCAAATGATGAGCCTACACAAACCCTTCAGCTCCTCCACTGTGGTGACAGCTGCTGGGCTGAGATAGAGCTCCCAGCCTCAAACTCAGAGCCCCAACTGCTGTAAGGGCTGCCCCTGTGCCCAGGCAGCTCCTGGCCTTAGGAGACACAGGATCCCTACTGGAATAAATAATTTAGTCTCCAAGTTCCTTCCCAGTACCCTCATACAAATGGTTTGTGGAGAACACCCACATTAAACTCAACACTTAATTAACATTCCACGAAGGAGAGCTGAAATGACTGACACATGTTACAGGCAGTTCTTAAATAAAGATTTCTGTTTATAAAAATTGCATCTAACCACAAACATTGAGCAACGAGTAAACACTTGGGGCTTTTAAAAACCTCCCTGACAGACAGAGAGCTTGTGAGCAGCTGGCAGAGCTGTCATCCTGCCTTATGAGCACAGGAATGAGAGCAAACTCACAGTTTTGGATAATTTCACCATCCACATCCCCCAGCAATACAATACTCCACAGCCCAGGAAGCAGATTCCTGTGTTTTAATTTTCCTGCTGTTTAGAAACACTCCTGCAGGAGCTATTCCAGCCTGGCTCTGAGCACTGGGCTGCCACTCAGACTCATGTTTTCCACACTGGTGACAGCAGTGGCCATTCCCTGCCATACCTGCACCCAAAGCACACAACACGTCCTGGTAACACACAAAAAAATCCTTTTCATAACATCAACAAGGGCAGGGCCAAAATCTTGAGCTGAGCAAATGTTCTTTGCTAATATGAGCTGTGAAGCCACATTTCAGGACTGGGTGTTGGGAAGGGGCACTTGTTTTTGGGATGATCCTCACCCCAAGCAGAGGTTTCCTGCAATCCCAACATTGCACCTGCACAGCTCCAGGGGCCTTTTTTTCCTCACCAGCACAGCCTGAGGTGCTGCACTGCAATTGTGACCTACAGATCTCATCACCTCTACAAAAGGCTCCACAAGGAAAAACCCTCCTCTCAGCACAGCACCATTTAAACCCCAAAATTCTAGCTGGAAACATGAGAACAGTTCCAGCAGGAGATGGCACAGTAGAGAACACAAAGGGTTCCAGGAACACTTTTATCAGATTATCCAGGAACCCAGCAGGACTCAGTGTTTGTTCTCTGCTTTGCCAGGCAAAGACGTAAACCAGAAGGAAACCTCCTGGCCAAGTCACTCACCTGAGGCAGGCAGCAAGTGCCCAGAAGATGTTTCAAACATTAACTCTCAAGCAAGGCTGGAGAAAAAGAGACAAATCCACCCCTCTTCCAAAATAAATCCCACAAGCAGGAATTCGTGGCAGTGTGTGGGTCATTAGAAACCTCCCCTGCACACCCATTCCCCTCTGAGATGGAGTTCTTACCACACACCTCCACCCTATTACAGCACAACACATCCTTGGATTTACCTCTGGAGTCCAATCAACTTCCACTTCTGGAAATCCACCAGGTGCAGAGGGGAAGTGACCCAGTGCTTCACAGGCTTGGCGTACCCGCCGCAGTTGGGCACGAAGATGGAGAGCGCCGTCACGAGCTTCTTCACCATGGCCTCGTCCTCGCCCAGCACGACCAGGGTCCTGCCGCTGAGCAGGGAGTAGATGGCGGGGTGGGCGAAGGGGTACTGGCGGATGAAGCGCAGCGCGTTCTGCCCGGCCCTCTTCCTGTGCCTTTCCGCGGCCGGGCAGGCCAGGCGCGCGGGAGAGGGGGTCCTGTCGGAGCACGTGGAGGCGGCGCTGCTGATGTGGCTGGTGGAGTCCGAGCACTCGTCCAGGCTGCTCTTGCTGAGCTCCCTGCTGCCCGTCAGGTAGCGCGAGTCGAGCTCGTAGGGCAGGAGTCCCCCGGCGATGGCGTCGTGGGAGGGGAAGCCCCCGCGCAGCCCCTGCTCGGCCGGGCGGTACGGCTGCGGCGGGATCCGCACCACGCCGTCCTCCTCGCACGCCCTCCGCCCCAGCTCGGGCAGCGGCTCCAGGAAGTTGGGGCTCTCCTTCCCGATGCAACAGGCAGCATCCACCTGCACTAAGCTTTCCTGTTTGGAGACGTCGTCCTGCCCGTCGGCCACACCCGGGGTCGGCCTGGGGGTGAAGCGAAGGCCTCCCTCGTCGTCGTCCGCGTAGGGCTCCTCGTTAATGGCACTTGGGTAGCTCGCTTTGAAATCCTCTGGGATGAGGGACTCGGAGGGACACGTGCTGAGCACCTCGATGCTGTCCTCGCTGACCGTGCGCCGGCTGCCCACCTTGCTGCGGCCCGCCTGGGGGCTGGGCATGACGGGCAGGCTGGCCTGGCTCTCCGATTTGGTCAGCCCAGAGCCCGACTTCTCCGTTCCCAGCACCTCGATGCTCTCCCCGCTGCTGATGCTGCCTTTGATATCTGCATCCAGATAGTCCAGGTTCTCCTGGTGCTCGGACATCGCGGACTCGGACATTTTGGGTTCCTCAGAGTCCTCCATTTCCTGCTCCATCTTGATGGGCACACACTCCACGCTGGACTTGTAGGAGCCCAGGCTGATGACCACTTTAGGAGCAAGGGACTCTTCCAAACACTTTCCATCTATGGCATCTTGGCCCAGCCCCTGGCAGCCTCTGTACTGTTTTTCAGGAGGTTTTTCATCCAGAAAAGACACATCCTCAAACAGGAAGTTGGTGACACTCTGCTGCTTTAGGAGAGCCCGGCTGATCTGCTCTGTCAGGAGGTAACACACATCACCTCGAAAAGTCCTCTCGATATGGTGCAACTGGTCAAGGGTCTGGGTGAAAAAATAAACGTCGCAGAGTTCCTCCAGTGTCTTCAGCTTCTTGTCAAAGCACTTGGCAGACTTGGCTTTGATGAGCTTGGGGGTGTAGGATGGCACGTGGGTGTAAAGGTGAGTTTCACCGGGCTCAGAGGCAGTCAGGTCCTGGTCACCACCCACATCAGCCCGGTCCAGGGCACACTCTGGCTCATAGGGGTGGAATTCAGAGTCCTTCAGCTTCCTGTAGGGATACGACCGGATTTGCTTCAGCAGGTCTTGGTGCTCGATGATTGACTTTTCCACACTGGCCAGCTCGTTGGCCTTCTCAATGGCCTGGGTGGTGTAATACCCCTTGTCGTTGGCTTTCTTCTGTAGCTCGGTCTCGTTGTGCAGGACAGTCCTGGTGTAGTCAAGATCTTTCAGTTTCTTTTCCAGTTCGTTGGCAAAAGCTTTCCGGTTCCCTGTCTTCAGGCATTCGGAGGCTTTGGAGAACTCGGCGGAGAGTTCCTGAAACTGCTGCATGATTTTGTGCTCGTCAGCAGAAATATAGGCCATGCAGAAGGGCCTCACAAAGCCCCTGGCTTCCAGGTCGTACAGGGTCAAGTGGTGCACGTAGGCAAAGGCCCCTTCCTTGGAGTCTCCCAGCACCACCTTGGAATCCTCCACAAAGTTCAGCTTGGGGTAGGCAGAGCCGGGAGGGTGCCCCACGAAGGATGCCTGGTAATCCACAGACATGATCCGCAGGGAAAAATAATTGAGATCGAAGGTGCCCGACACTTTGGCGTCATCGGGGATGGTCAGGAGGGGCTGGGGCCCCACTTGCTCCGAGAACTCGGAGATGAGGATGAAGTCCCGGGTGAACTTGGAGCCGGCGACCTTGGCCCAGGGGTTGGCGCCGTGGCCGGCGAAGGGGAACAGCGGCACCGAGTACTCCTCGGGCAGGGGCGGCTCGCGGTACAGATCATCCTCCAGCTCCTCCTCCCTGGTGAAGGCCACCACGTCAGGGGCGCTGATCATATTTCCCGCAGGACGGGACCGACATGGAGCAGCGACGGCCCCGCGATCCCCCCGCCACCGCCGGGCCCCGCGGGAGGCGCCGGCGCAGCCCCGGCCCGGCCCCGCC
>VZRZ01005093.1:61536-79325 GCA_013398175.1 Climacteris rufus | reverse complement strand
GAGGGGAGGGTCTGTCCCGGCTCAGGGACAGCCCGGGGGGATCAGGGGTGGCGGGGGGCGCTGACCCGGCAGTGAGGGGCGAGGGCAGCCCCGGCAGGGCAGGAGAGGGCCGAGGGACGGGACGCGGGAGCCCCTGTCAGCTCTGTGTGGAGGGGGTGACTTCTCCTCCATGGCCGTGCGGCGCCGAGGGGGCTGCCCTGAGCCCTCCCGCTGCTTAAAGGCTGAGTGGCCGAGCGGTGCCAGCAGCGGCCTCTCCGTCCCGGCAGGTCCGGCCCCGGGGCGCGGAGCAGCAGCGGCAGCAGCAGCCGCAGCAGCAGCAGCAGCAGCAGCATGCCTTGTCCCCGCGGGAGCTGCGCCCACGGCCTGTGATGAACCTCTCCGTGAGGCTGTTTAGCAGGGGCACCATGCTGCCCCAGCCCTGGCGCCTCTTCTCGCGGGCCGCGGAGGATTTGGCGCTGCAGAGGATCCGGAAGGTCCTGTGCGTGGCGGAGAAGAACGATGCCGCCCGAGGGATCGCTGAGCTGCTCTCCAACAGCAGGATGCGGCGGGTAGGAGCGCCCCACAGCTTGCTGCGCCCTGAACACATGCAGGGCTGGCTGGGGAGCGTCAGCAGCACAGCCCCGGGCTCAGGTGGGGTCCATGTGTGTTGCACACCCAGCACGCTCCCAGAGCTTGGCATGGACACTTTGCATCAGCACATGCCACACTTTGCACTGTTCTTGTGTCTGAACACACGAGGGTACAAGGGTGGCTTTGTTCTGTGAAAAAACACCACGTGCCCAAATGTATTTGGGAGTGTCGGGTCCCTTTTCCTTGTGGTCCAAGTCCGTTTGGAACTCAACTTGCTCTGCCCAGGCACTGACCTCCGTGGTGAGGGCTCCCTGGGTCATTCCTGGATTAGCAGTGCGTGACAAAAGCTTCAGGAACTGAAACCATCCCTTGGCATGCATTTCCCAGTCCTAAAGCAGCACTTCTGCAGCGTCAGCAAGTGTCAGGTGTTTCTGCAGCTCACTGAGCAGAGCAAAAATGGGCTGTAGTTTGGGGAAGAGGAATTTGGAGACCTCTCTGCTGCTCTGGTTTGTGACCTTTAACAGTTTGCATAATCACTTGCTGTTTCCAAACTAAGGAGCTAGAAGGTGCTTCTAGACCAGAATCAGAGAACCACTTGAGGTTGGGAAAGACCTCTGAGATCACCAAGTCCAACCTGTGACCAACCCCCTCCTTGTCACCCTGCCCAGAGCACTGAGTGCCTCATCCCCTCGTTCCTCCAGGGATGGGGACTCCCAACACCTCCCTGGCAGTTCCAATGCTTGATAACCCTTTTCTTGAAGAAATTCTCCTGATGTCCTGAATTTCAATTCAACCTGAATTTCCCCTGGCAGAGCTTGAGGCTGTTTTCTCTCATCTTGACACTTGTTACCTGGGGAAAAGAGGCTGACCCCCCACCTGGCTCCACTTTCCTTTATTTGAATAAAAGGTGTTATTGAGAACTGAGCTCTGACAGTCCCAATCAAGGAAGAAACCATCCTGCTTCTGTAAAGAAAGCAGCAAATACACAATCTAGAAACTTCTGTGAGTCCCAGTTAGGTGGGAAGTAGCCCTGGGGACACTGCATGTCACTTGGAACAGGATATGTGTTTGTCAGGAGTTTTTGTGATCACTGCCAGCCCTGTTAAATAAATCAGTTATCCATGGGGAGATAACCCTGGAATCACCCTGAGGAATGGTTTAAAATCCTCTTCCCTTGGAAATCACCAAATCAGTGTCTCCATAAATGACACAGGCATTTTCCCTTCCCGTGCAGCAATTCCCATTAGCCCCAGTACCTGGTTTTCCTTTGTCCTGGGCCTCCTGTGCTGCATCCCAGTGTGTTCAAAGGGAGGCAGGATGGATTTGTTTCCTTTTCAAAGCCACAAACTCAGGAACTCTCCTTTTCCTTGCAGCGAGAAGGGTTTTCCAAGTTCAACAAGATCTATGAATATGACTACCACATGTTTGGCCAGGTATGAGTTTTCTTTCAATCTGCTGCTGGATTAATGAAGTACAAACACTAATTAATAAAAGCCTTTTGTGAGGAGTTACAAAACACAGCTCCAGTCATGGGGATGTTCTGCCCAAAGATGAGGACAAGCCAGATGTTGTTTTCTTGGCTCAACCACCTGTTTTGTTGCTTTAAATCTTTCAATTTTCTGGTTTTATATCAGTCAAAAATATGTTGCTGTTTAGAATTGGGAACTTCCTATAAAAATTGAGGATAAGGCCATGGATAGAGGTTGTTGTGATGTATTTGTTGTGGCTGCCCCATCCCTGGAAGTGTTCAAGGCCAGGTTGGACAGGGCTTGGAGTAACCTGGGATAGTGGAAGGTGAGGAAGGGGTGGAACTGGGTGGGCTTTGAGGTCCCTCCCAACCTAAACCATTCTAGAATTCTGTGATTAACAGGAGAAAGTTGTCACTAATTGTGTAAATCGAGAACTGGAGGAAGATTTGGGGGCTGTGGGTAGTTTTTGGTGAGTGATGGGCACTAATTACCCTGCTCTGTCTCTTGCAGAACGTTACCATGGTGATGACATCCGTGTCAGGACATTTACTGGCTCATGATTTTATAATGCCATTTCGCAAATGGTTGGTACCTCCTGCCCCTGGCAGCAAGGGTCTGTCACCTCCTGCCCCTCACAGGAAGGGTCTGTCACCTCCTGCCCCTCACAGGAAGGGTCTGTCACCTCCTGCCCCTCACAGGAAGGGTCTGCCACCTCCTGCCCCTCACAGGAAGGGGCTGTCACCTCCTGACCCTCACAGGAAGNCCTTCACAGGAAGGGTCTGTCACCTCCTGCCCCTCACAGGAAGGGTCTGTCACCTCCTGCCCCTCACAGGAAGGGTCTGTCACCTCCTGCCCCTCATGGGAAGGCTCTGGCACCTTCTGCTCTCATCCTTGAGATGAGTGGGACACCACAAGCTCAAAGACAAGGGGGCAGGGAGGGGCTCTGACTCAGTACAGGGTGATGAGTTCCAAATTTTATAGAGAATAACTAAAATGCTCTTTAAAATTCCTGTCTTCAGAGCACTAAAAATCCCTGAAGTCATAACACTGCTTATAATACATCAAGGCAGACCCAGGGAATTAAACTGATTCCAAATTGGATGGTTTTGTGTTCTTTGTTCAGCTGGGAGCTGTCCTGGGAAGCAAGGTGCTTTCTCTGCCTTACCTTCCTTTGTTCCCTGGGCTTAAATAGAAGTTGTTTGTTGCTTTCCAGATTTGCTGTTTACTCTGGGGTTTTTTTCAGTCTGTTGCTTTTAAGAGTTACTCAGCATTTTGTGTGAACTCTACATTGTCTAAGACAAGGCCTGTAATAAAATACATCCATTCCAGTACTTAGACAGCACCAGTTAGTGCCTCAATGTGTATATTTTAGTTTATGTGATGCACACACATGTTTATATCTGTTTTTCAGGCATAGCTGTAACCCTTTAGCTCTTTTTGATGCTGAAATTGAGAAGTATTGCCCTGAAAATTACCTGGATATCAAGGTACATCATGGTTAGGACTTTTCCTGACACTGAGTTCAGGGGTTGGTTCAACAAATACTGTCCCAGACAGAAGACAATCTTACCTTTGTCCTTAACATCCAAATTTCTAGAGTTTAGAATATTCCTCCTGCATTTCCTAGGACTAGAAATGCTGTTCATTTGTGATATTGAAACTCTTCTGCTCCTGTACAAGGAATGCAGGGAAGGCATAACCACTTTGCTAAAAATAGAAGTGTTTTTTCCAACAAGGTGAAATTGGTGACTGTGTCTCAGTTTAACAAAAAATGACATTTTTAGAAGAAAGATTGTTGTACAACCTGCTCCAAGCCAAGTTTTTTAGCAGAATTAGATGTAAATAAATGACTCAATTCTTTTGAGAGCTGCCTGATCTCCTGAGACACACAGTTACAAAATGTTATTGCAACAACCCATCTCCATGGATACACGTTGCATTTTGTGTTCAGTGAGTCATTCTGGAATGAAATGACAGAGCAAGTGGCCTGGAATGTCTCAGCTGTGTTGTTTTTGTCCTCTCAGAGAACCCTTGAACGAGAAATCCAGCAGTGCCAAGCCCTGGTGATCTGGACTGACTGCGATCGGGAAGGGGAGAACATCGGCTTTGAGATCATCCATGTGTGCAAAGCTGGTGCGTGGAGCATCTTCAGCTGAGTTCTAGTCAAGGTTTAACAGCTCCTCAGAGATCTTTTAGAGGCAAATTCTCAATCTTACTGTGTCCAGGTTAAATCCTGACTGTAATTCTGATAAATTTGTGGCTCTGATAGACCAGAAATACATCCGGCTGTAGAATGGGTTGACAGCACGCTCTCTCGATGAGAGGTGTTTGTTAGTTCCTCCTTTCTGTTGGTGTTTGAGTCACTCTGATGTCTTTTTTTGTGTGTATCTGGCAGTAAAGCCAAACCTCCAGGTGTTCCGAGCCCGATTCTCTGAGATCACACTTCATGCTGTCAGATCAGCCTGCGAGAACCTCACCCAGCCAGACCAAAAAACCAGCGATGCCGTCGACGTCAGGCAGGAGCTGGACCTCAGGATAGGTACATAAACATCTGCTCCTGTACCCAAACACGAGGCAGAAATGCCCTCTGTAGTCTTGTAAGGCAGATTTTTAGATCAGATACAACTAAATGATATCTTATGTTTTACTGGAAATGTGCTCTTTGAATCAGAGAATCATCAGCTCCCAAGATCGAGCCCAGCCTGTGACTGATCACCACCTTGTCATCCAGACCAGAGCACTGAGTGCCACATCCCATTGTTTCTTGAACACCTCCAGAAATGGTGACTCCACCACCTCCCTGGGCTGTCCACTCCAATGATTTAACAACCCTCTGTGAAAAAATTTCTCCTGAAAGGAGGAAGTTTCTCCTTGAAGCAAATATTAGGTTTATACCTCACACAGCACTGACAGGCTTCTGCAGCTGAGTATTAACAGAGTAAAATTAATGCTCAGAGTATTAAAAAGAACCTTCTGAAGTGCTTTGACTATCATTCAGCATTTTTGCATTCAGTTCTGGTGCCCATGTTGTTTTCTCAGGTGCTGCCTTCACCAGATTCCAGACGCTGAGGCTGCGGAAGATCTTCCCTGATATTTTAGCAGATCAGCTGATCAGCTATGGCAGCTGCCAGTTCCCAACACTGGGATTTGTAGTTGAACGCTTCAAAGCCATCCAGGCCTTTGTTCCTGAAGCCTTCTACAAAATTAAAGGTATGTTTGGGGAAAACCAGTCCTGGGCTCTATCTTAGAGGGTTTGATATGTATAGAAGTGAGAAACATTGGAGCAACAAACAAAATGCTGCAGAGGTGGTTTCCCCTTCCTCTGCCATGACCACTGAGCAGAACTGGGAGGTTTGCAAGTGCCTTTGTGGCATTTCCATTTTGTGGCTCCTCTCTCAGCCAGCTCTGTTGTCCATCACAGTGACCCATGAGCATGAAGATGGCAGTGTGGTCTTCAACTGGAAGAGGAACCGGCTCTTCAATCACACGGCATGCCTGGTCCTTTACCAGATGTGTATGGAGGTAGGAGAGCTTGTAAATAGTTGCATAATCCAGATTCAGCCAAACAGTCCCTGTATCCATCTTGTTCAAGATTTTTAAAGAACAGTTTGTGTAAACTCCTGAAGTTGATTGGGGTTTTGCTTACTCTGTTTAGGATCCGGTAGCGACTGTTGTTGAGGTTGTGAGCAAGCCAAAGAGCAAATGGAGGCCCCTGCCCCTGGACACTGTGGTATGTTTGAACTCTGGGAAGGATTTCTCAGAAAGGAGCTTTGAACAGATGTTTTACTCACTGCTCTGAACTAGCCACTAATACTTCTGGTTTTTCTGGCTCTTCCCAACACAGGAACTGGAAAAATTGGCTTCCCGCAAACTGAAAATAAATGCAAAGGAAACGATGACAATAGCAGAAAAACTCTATACTAAAGGGTAAGAAAGCAAGACTTGGCTTGGTAAACTTAATTCTTTTAAAAGTAAATGGCCTTTTGTCCAAAATGGGACAAGCAACTCTCAAAGTGCTCCCCTGTCTTTCTTCCTAAGGTTCATTAGTTACCCCCGAACTGAGACCAACATTTTCCCCAAGGAGCTGAACCTCTCTGCCTTGATAGAACATCAAACACAGGACCCAAACTGGGGAGAGTTTGCACAGCGGATTTTGGATCAGGGTGGGCCAACCCCTCGGAGTGGAAACAAATCTGATCAGGCTCACCCTCCCATTCACCCCACAAAATACACCGCCAGCCTGCAGGTGGGTGTAACCAGAGGTAACTGCATGGGTTGTGTTGCTTGATAAATAAAGATAAATGGTCATTAGCACAGGATCCCCACCACAGATCCCACTAATTTCATGATGTCTCATTAGCATGGGAGGACACTGATCTTTCTCAATTCAATCTCAGGGCAACGAGCAGAGACTCTATGAATTCATCGTGCGTCACTTTTTGGCTTGCTGCTCTCAAGATGCCAAGGGACAGGAAACAACTGTGGAGATTGACATTGCCAACGAGAAATTCATTGCTCAAGGACTCATGATCCTGGCCCGAAATTACCTGGAAGTGTATCCTTACGAGAAGTGGAGTGATAAGGTAATTTCCTTGAGTAACCTAAGTGGGACAGGCTAAAGTAGCACTTTCTGCCAACTTCAGACCTCTCTGCAAAACATCTTTTGACCATTTCTGGCTGTGTCACTCAGAGCCTTTGTGCTGAGTGAATGGACCTTCAGCAGTTTCAAAGAGATTCTTCCTTTCAGGTGATCCCACTGTATCAGAAAGGGTCTCGCTTCCAGCCCACCACGGTGGAGATGGTGGATGGGGAAACCAGCCCTCCCTCGCTGCTCACCGAGGCTGATCTCATTGCTCTCATGGAGAAACACGGCATTGGTCAGTATGGGCAGCGTGGCCTCTCGCTCCTGGCACAGGGAATTCTCTCCAGGGAACTCCCCAAATGTTACTTCAGATAAGAAATCACTGAAATGTGCAGGCTAAAGGGATAAAGAGGGCAAAGTCCAAACATCCTCGGGAGCCTGCAGAGCGCCTCCAGTACCCAGGGAGACGGGCAATTTCGGGTCTAGGGTGTGCCACCAGCACCTCATTGGCCTCGGTGCCAGTGGGGCCTGAGGGCTGTGCTGCTCCTCACCTAAATGGGGGGAATCACAGAGCCCCTGCTCTGCCTGACACCTCTCTGCTCCCAGGCACCGACGCCACCCACGCCGAGCACATCGAAACCATCAAGACGCGGATGTACGTGGGCCTCACCGCCGACCAGCGCTTCCTGCCCGGCCACCTGGGCATGGGGCTGGTGGAAGGTGAGCCAAACACCCTCAGAGAGAGGGCAGGTTCCTTACTTGCTCCTTCCTTTCGCTTACCATTCCATATATTCCTCAGGCTATGATTCCATGGGCTACGAGATGTCCAAGCCTGACCTTCGAGCTGAGCTGGAGGCTGATCTAAAACTGATCTGTGAGGGGAAGAAAGACAAATCTGTAGTGTTGCAGCAGCAGGTCCAAAAGTACAAGCAAGTCTTCATTGAAGCTGTGGCCAGAGCCAACAAGTGAGTCCTGTCTTTGCCCTATTCCCTTTGCTTTGCTCTTCTGGGAGGTGCTGGCTGCTCGCCTGGGGCTCAGCCTGGCGTGGGGGATCCTGTCACACTGTTTCCCTGGAGCAGGGGATCCTGTCACTGTTTCCCTGGAGCTCTGCCCTGTCTGTGTGGGCATTAGCA
The DNA here is from genome assembly GCA_013398175.1 of Climacteris rufus. Classification (NCBI taxonomy): domain Eukaryota; kingdom Metazoa; phylum Chordata; class Aves; order Passeriformes; family Climacteridae; genus Climacteris; species Climacteris rufus. Next base: position 71,571 of record VZRZ01005093.1, on the reverse strand, counting down.
TGGGAAGGGATGAGTCCCAGCCTGGCACACTGTCAGGAGTTGGTGCCAGCTAAGGGTTTAAACCAGGATGAGCAGTTAAGATTAAATTTGGGGATGGCAACGTGCACTCGCCTCTGATGTACCCACACCTTTCCTGTTCCAAAAATGTGCTGCTGAGTCAATGGACTTGTGGAGGAGCTCAGAGGGGCCGTGTGGGGGGCAGCAGGTTCTGAGTCACTGCAGCACCTGATTGCTCCTTGCAGAGACACACAGGATGCTCTGCTTGTTTCTTTACAGGTTGGACCAGGCCCTGGCTCAGTATTTTGGAGAAGCTGCAGAAATTCCAGAGCAGAATGAGGTGTACCCAGCCACGCCCGTCTCTGTTCGGAAGTGTCCCCAGTGCAACAGTGACATGGTCCTGAAGACCAGGAAGAACGGCGGGTTGGTGACCTTCCCTCTTGTAGCCTCCTGTGTGGGTTTGTGTTTCTCCAGGCATTCATTTACCTCCTTTGGTAAAAGCTTGGAAACCTTGGGCTGCAGCTTGTGCTGACTCCACCAGCTGCCTAAGCTGTGTGGACTCAGCTGAACCTCTTCTCAAGTAGGTATTTGCCCTGAAAAATTGCAGTTTTGACAGCCTCTGACAGCTGAGATGGGAGAATGGATCCTCGACTGTCTTGACTTTGTCTCTTCCTCATCCAGTGCCTTTGTCCCACGGCAGGTTCTACCTCAGCTGCATGGGCTATCCAGCCTGTAAAACTGCAGTCTGGTTCCCTGATTTTGTGCTGGATGTGACCAGGGATGAAAGCATCTGTGATGTGTGCAAACCCCACCCAGTTCACAGGTAGGTCATACCAGTTATTCCTTGTTGGACATTGGGACAGAGACTTCCTTGGGCTAGGCTGGACAAGAGTTTTCCATCTTGAAAAGCTGGAGTAGCACTTGGCTTGGGGATAGAAAGAAGAGGAATTGGGGAAACTGCTCTACCTATAGGAGAATTAATAAAGTAAAAAAATTCAAGTCTGAGTTGAGGTCTGTTGTGAGAAACTGGGAGACTTTGACTCTTCCTTCCCTTGCAGACTGAAGTTCAAATTCAAGAAAGGGAGCGTGCCACCCGTGATGCCCCTGGAGTTCGTTGGCTGCATTGGGGGCTGCGATGAGATGCTGAAAGAGCTCTTGGACCTCAAGTACTTGTACAGATCCTCCCAACCCACATCATCAGCCCTCCAGCCAGGGCATCACCTGCAGGCCAACTGCTCCCTGAACAGATCCAGCAGCGAGAACAGGCACGGCAGGAGCACCCCCAACGCGGCACGGGGACCCCTGCTCTGCAGAACCCCCGGGAACGCTCCTGCAGCTGCTGCAGAGGAGGGGAGCAACGCCGTGGTGTGCAACTGCGGCGGCGAGGCGCTGCTGCTCACCGTGCGCAAGGACGGCCCCAACCGCGGCCGCCGCTTCTACAAGTGCGGCTCTGGTGCCTGCAGCTTCTTCCTGTGGGCTGACGAGCAGGCAGAGGCCACGGGCTCCACGCTGCTGCAGCCCAGTGCTGGCAGGGCAGGCAGGGAGGCCCCGGGGAGCAGCGGCTGGGAGGGCGGCGCAGGCGCGGTGTGCCGGTGCGAGCAGCCGGCCGTGACGCGCACCGTGCAGAAGGACGGCCCCAACAAGGGCCGCCAGTTCCACACCTGCCCCAAGCCCCGGGAGCAGCAGTGTGGCTTCTTCCAGTGGGCAGATGAGAACGTGGCACCAGGTAAGGCTGGGCTTAGGGGGAGGCACGAGGGCTGGAGGCTGTTCTTAGGCTGAGCAAGACAAGGAGAGGGGCCAGTGGAGGCCACAAAGGTGGTGAGGGGTGTCGCAGTAACGACACAAAAGGAAGAGACAGAGGCACCTGTTACCAGGATCAGAGAGAAGGAAGGAAGGGGGCAAGACCCGCCTTCTTTATTTTTTATATGCATTTAGAAATCACTATTCATTGGAGGAAATCTTCCTCCCTCAATTACAATGGTCAAAGGAAATGTCCATCAAAGTTCTGTGTCCAGAAGAAAGGAATGTGAATGAGAAGATACAGTTCCAATAACATGGCCATGTTTACAGAGAAAACTGTGAGAACTAGCTACAGAAAATGACAACATCCAGAACTGCAAAAATCAGGGCAACAGCGGGGTGTGGAGCATCCCTCTTAGGAAAGACTAAGGGAGCTGGGCTTGGCTCAGTCTAGAGAAGACTGAGAGGGAATCTCATTAATGCATATAAATATCTCAAAGGTGGGTGCCAAGAGGATGGTGCCAGACTTTTGTTGGTGGTGCTCAGTGACAGGATGAGGAGCAATGGCCATAAATTAAAACACAAGAAGTTTCACCTCAGCACGAGGAAGAACTTGACATTGAAGGTGGCAAAGTTCTGCAACAGCTGCCCAGGGAGGTGATGGAGTCTCCCTCTCAAACCCACCTGGATGCATTCCTGTGTCATCTGCTCCAGGTGACCCTGCTTTGGCAGGGGAGTTGGATGGATGATCTCCAGAGGTCCTTTCCAAGCCCAGCTATTCTGGGATTCTGTCAGCTGAACACCCCTCTCACACATGCTCATGCTGTACAGCAGGGCAGCTCCTGTGGCACCTCCTACATCTAAAAGACATCAGGTTTGTCTTCAGAACATCTGGCAGCAGCTTTATAGCAGTTGAGACATTGCTCTTAACAACACAGTCTGGCTTACTTCTCCAAGTGCTGGCAGGATACACCCTCCCAGCACACATCCAAGCAGGATGCTTGGCTTCTACATGCAGTAAACTTGACCATCTGTCAGTCCATGACTCTTTCCAACAGTCTGTTTGGGAATTTCTCCTCCCAAATTACAGTGCTCAGCTTTATGAGAGCTGTTGCTGATTGGGTACAGAGTTGAAGCAGTGGCACCACTTTTGGAGATCTTAAATCCCATTCTGGCATGCCAGGGAAACTGTGCTGCTCCCTCTGCCCTAGTTTAGGGATGCAGAGAAAGGGCAAGGCATTCTGGAGCTTTGATCAGAGATGAAACTGAGCGTGGAAAGATTCTGAAAACAAAAATAATGACAAAATAAGGATGTAAAAGAGAGGGAACTGACAGGACACAGCCAGGTACAGAGGGGAGATGTGGGCTGGGAGGGATCTTCAGCACTGCTCTGCTCTTCAGACATTTGGGCCTAAAGGGGTAGAATGAAGTTTTCAAAATTACTTAAACCCCAGGTTTTCCTCTGGCACGTTTTGTTTCTGCTTCAGCTGTAGACCATAGCATGCAGGAGGCAGAGCAGCTTCCCCTGTGCTGTTCCCACATCTCTAATGCTGCAAGACAAATGGGTAACATTGAACTGTTCAGACAGGTCTGAAGCAAATGCAGGTTCAGGAGTAATCTGAGAATCCTTGATCTGCTATTTTGAACTTACCTTGTGTTTCTCACCTATTTATGTCTTCAAAGATCCTAAAATTCAAGTTGTTTATCTCTAGGCCCTTCTGGAGATGACTCTTTGAACCACTTTGGCAGCAGTGGATACTCAAGTGGGTTGGGAAGCAAGGCCAAGAGACCAGGCAGTGCCTCCTCAGGATCTGCTGCCAAGAAGCCCCGGACCTGCAGCATTTGCCACCAGCCTGGGCACACGAGGAAAACCTGCCCTCAGAACCACTGAGCTGGGAGGCACCTCTGAGAGCCTGGAAGGACCAGGGTTGGGAATTGCTGCAGGAGCAGCTGCTGCCACAAGGAACTGGGCTCTGGAAACAAATCCCTTGAGTGTTTTTTGGAAGGGCTGGTAGCAGGCTGCCAAAGGATGCCATTTGTCACAGCAAGGGTTCAACCAGCTTGGAAAAGTGGTTCCACTACCAGTTTTCAGCTTCTCTTCTGCTGAGCAGATTGGGATAGTCTGAGCATTTCAAGGAAGCACTTGGAAGCTGAGTCTGGGGAGAAAACTGCACTGGATCGTCCCCCTGCACCATCCCAGTGGTTGTTTGTGGCCTTTCCATACAGGGAGGAGCTGGATCAGGGCCACCAGGACAGACTCCAGGGCTGCTCAGTCCCTGGCTTTCCACAGTGTGGAATTCAAGGTCCCTTCTAAGTTGATGTTACCTGAGCAACATTCCCCTTTTTTGTCACCCTTACCTGGGTTATCCCTGCCGGTGCAGGAGGGTCAGGTGCAGAGAAGCTGGATCTGGTGCTTGGCCTGGGAGCAGCTCAGCTGCAGTGCTCAGGAAAAGCCTTCATTGTAGATGGTCCCTGAATTTGCAAGCAAGTTCTTCCTCAGATTTTGAGACATGCCTTTGTGATGCTGCTAGCTGATGAAAGTTATTTTTGTCAAACTAATAAGTTTCTTATTAAAATACTATTTAAATTTTAAATTTGATGCAGTGACACCTTAACTCTGCCTAATTATTTCTTCCTACACAGAATAGTGAAGCTTTTACTCTGAAAGCTCTGAAAGCATCCAGCCAAATCTTGCTCTTTCCACTTACTGGAACAATACAGGAGCTTTCTTGGCAGAAACTCCACAGAGTAATTTAGAAGTGAGCTACAAAAGGGTAGGGAAAGTGGTTTTTATCTCACCAGCTGCATCTGCTGACCCAGGACAGACAGACAGAGCTGGCTGAGCTGAAGGGAGGCTCTGTTTTCCTGCTCTGAGTTCAAAGTGAACTCCCTGGGAAGCCAGGCTGCCTCTTCCCTCGCTGTTGGGGCTTCCTCTGGTCATCAAAGGAAGGAGATGCACAGGATTCCAGTGAGTTCTGCTGCCAGGACCTCCAGTGCTGCTCAGGATCCTGCTCCTGGGCATGAGGGGACAGGCAGGAGGCTGGAGCACTTGGAGGGCAGCTGGAAGCAGAGCCCACAGCACTACAAGTTCACTTCAAGGTCTGCACAAGAAAAGAGAGCCTTAAACTCTGCAGCAATCCATTGCTATCAGGCCTAAATCCATGCAGAAAGTTGGGAGAATTTGGGTTATGTTTCCCTGGACCCCTCACTCCCACCATTAACAGCTGGGGCCTAAAAATAAACACCCATGGGTTAAAATAACAGGATTACAAGGCTTTGGAATGCAATCACTGAGCCAAGGCAGGGCAGCCACCTTGGAATGGCAACAGCAGTGGGAAGGAGCTGTGCAGAACACAGGGAGCAGCTTGAACCTTGCTGGTGGCATCAGCCAGGACCAGCTTTAGGGGTCTGACCCTGGTCAGTGCTCAGCTGAGCCCTGTAAGTGGTACAAGCTCGGTGTCCAGACAGCTCCCACACTGCAGCCAGGCACGCTGTGGGGCCAGGGCTTTGCAAGAGGAGGAGGAGGACCCTGCAGGATGGCATCTGACCACCACCAAACTCCAAGGAGGACACCCTGGGTGGTTCCCTGGAAAGCCACCAGAGCTGGGGGGTCACTCCAGCCCTGACCACGGGAAAGGAGACAAAACAGAGCTGGCACCAGAGAACCAGTGTACACAGGGAAGGTTTATTCTCATCACCAACACCTGGGAAGTGGTTTGGAGGAACAAAGTAATCTTCAGACTGGGAGGAAAAGCAGGTTTTTCCCTCCCATAAACAAGATGATAGCTGTAAAGAAAACTCAACCACAACAGCTGCTCACAGTGAAGTCCACAGGATTTCTCCAGCTCCACCCATGTGCAAAACCAGCTCTTCCCATTAAATACAAGAATAAATTCCTTTGCCCTGGGACTGGAGCCAGACCAAACCCTACTAGCAGCCACTCAAAGGAAAAAAAAAATAGTCAAACAAAATATATCTTCTTAATAAAAAGCATAAACCACTTCAGTTCTTGCAAGCACCCTGCTCACATCATCATTCCTGCTCACATCATCATTCCTGCCCTGCTTCCCCACCCAACACCATGGGGCTCCAGGGAAAAAGGACCTCAAGACAGCAGCAACACGTGTGTGAAAGGTGACCAGACAGACTGGGAGGGGACACAGTACCTGTGACAGACACAGGCAGCCACCCACCCACCAGGGAGGGGACACAGCCCTGCTGCAGCCTCCAGCTGAAACCAGGAGCTTCCCCAGAGCCAGCAGCTCTTGTTCTGGACATCTTCCAGCAAAACACTGCGTGGGACAAGGGCCCCTTCCTCGGGGCAGCACTGACACTGTCAGAACAGAGAGGTAGGGCTGAGCTCCCCTCTTCTGGCAGCTGAAAGAGCTCAAAGGAACAAACCCCCAGCCCCATTTGCTATGGCTGTACCACCAAGCACCCAGACAACCACCCAGGTCATCCATGGGGCTTCTTTTGGATTAGCAATGTCCTACAGGTGGGTGAGGCTCCCACCCTGCCCCGAGGGCTGGCACAGTAAGACCACGTTGGGTGCTGGTGAAAGAACCCACCCAGGCCGCTGCAGTTGAGGGTCTGCAGGACACAGCAGCAGAAAGGAGCCGGTCTGGGAGCATGAGGGGAGCCTGACAGCTGGGACAGGCACAGGACACTGGGAACCAGAGACCAAACATGCTTCCCTTGGCTCCCAGCACACAGAACTCACCTGGGGGTACTCCAGGTGTGGGCTGCCCTCACCACAGGTTCAGCAGAGCCTCCCAGCCAAAGGCTCCATCTGCAGCACCCACCTCTGCTCAGGCACGTTTTATTCACACAAGAAACATTTTTTTCATAAAGTGCAAGAACTTTGCCTCTTACTGACTAGGCAACTAGAAGCATCACAGCCCTCAGAGCAGGGAGCAGCAGGCAGGTGAGCAACACCCCACGTTCAGGAGCTCCCACTGCACCGGTCACTTCAGCAGCACCTCTGGCTCAGACATGGCCCTGTAGAGCACAAATCCCATCTCATCGATTTCCTCCTCCAACAGCCCAGAGAACAGGTTGATTTTGGGGTTGAAATAGGAAGGCAGGACCCCTTTCTCCAGGTAGGCCACCAGCTCCTCCAGCACCTGCTGGAACCTGTCAGCAAGGCTCTCCTCCCCCCAGTCAGAAGCAGTGTCACTGAGGTGCAGGATGACGTGGGTCACGGCGCTGCCACCCAGCTTGTGCAGGCTGGGCTGGCTCCTGCACACGCCGCTCAGGATGCGGAGGCACAGCTGCCGGGCCCCGGCGTCGCCGGCATCCAGCTCCTTCACCTTGGAGACCTCCGCCCTGTAAAAGCTCTCCAGCCAGAGGTTTTCCACCAGTCCTTCAGGAGGAACAGCCAGAAGAACCTTGTCCTCCATTTCCACCACGGGGAAGAGGGTGATGCTCAGCTCAACCTGGTCGTGTTTGACTTCCAGCTTCAGCTCCCGGGAGGCCACCACGGGGTGGATGACACACCCCAGCAGGCTGCCGATGGCAGGCCAGTTGATGGAGGCCACCAGCAGCTTGTGCAGGGTCTCGTTGAGCACGTTGGACGAGAGGTACCTGCCCACCATGAACTTGTCCCAGGGGCTGCACCCACGAGGGAAATACCCCAGATCGATCCTCTTGATCATCCAGTACTGGGGGTTCCTCACCACGGTGTCCTCTCCCGAGATGAGGCTCCAGAGCCCGGCGTCGAGGACCACGGGCAGCATGAGGTGGACGTGGTCGGCTGCCAGCACCTCCAGGCCGTCCAGCAGGGCTCCGCTGAGGAAGAGGCGGCCGAAGGGCAGCTCGGGGCATTTGCTGCGCAGGAAGTTCTGCAGCTGGGTGCAGATGCTCCTGGCCAGCTGTGGCACCAGGGACACTTGGCTCTCAGGCACAGCCAGCCGGCTGCTGTAGTGCGAGAGGAGCTTCTCCTGCAGCGTGAGGCAGCTCAGGGGGTTGGGCTTGATCTGAGGAGCACCCAGAGGAGCAGAGCAGCCTCTGGGATCTATGAGAAGGGAAGGGAGAAGTCACAGCTCTGAGCAGATCACCTGCAACTCTCAGCAGCAGAGGGGAAGGCACGAGTTGGGTGCCCAGCTCTCAGCCCACCCCTCTGGATGTGACACTGACCTCAGCAACGGCCCCCACCGAGCCCTCTGATGTTAAAGGTGCTTCTCAGCCCTCCAGAGCCCAAACCAACCTCAAAACCTGACTGTTCCCAGCCTCGCTCCTCAGCTAGAGATGGGAACCAGGAAGGGACTGGCTGCCAGGGTCAGAGAATCACAGAATATGCTGAGTTGGAAGGGACCCACAAGGATCATCGAGTCCAACCCCTGGCCCTGCACAGACATCCCAACAGTCCCACCCTGTGCATCCCTGGGAGCGTTGTCCAAACACTCTGGCAGCCTTGGGGCTGTGACCATTCCCTGGGGAGCCTGGGCAGTGCCCAGCACCCTCTGGGGGAAGAACCTTTTGCTGATACCCAGCCTAACTCTCCCAACATAGCTCCAGCTATTCTCTCATGTCCTATCACTGGTTATCAGAGATCAGTGCCTGCCCCTCCATATCCTCACATGAGGATCCTGCAAACAATCCTGCTCCAGGTCCAGTATCTCAGGACGTGCCCTGGACCAAGCTGGGCCAGTTTCCCACTTGGAAAAACGCCATGTCCATGGGAAGCTGGACAAGGCAGCCTTTGTCTGCAGCAGCTCCCGAGTGCACCTTCCTCCAGGCAGAGCTGACCCAGAAAACGAGCGCAGCCAACGCCACCCCAGAGGAAGCCAACCCCGGCAGCCCCCGCCCCGCCGGGACACCAGGAGGGTTATCAGAGGTCCTGTTTCCACAGGCATTGCCTAAAAAGGGGCCGTGGCTCAGGAGCCTCCCAGGAGGGCAGGCTCAAGCGGGTCGGCTTTCCGGACACCGAGCTAAAAATAACACGGAGCTCCCAGGCTGCCGGGAGCAGCGGCACAGCCGGAGCACACCAAGGTGATCTTCCCGGCCACCCGGAGCCTCACCTGACTGAGAGAGCAGAGGCTCGCTGAGGTCTTCCCTTCTCTGCTTCTTGGGGGGTTTTGGTGTTGTCTTGATCAACGTCAAGTCCTGCCAGCTCTCCTCCAGGGACTTCTGCTCGGCTTTGGGATCGCCTTCATCCCGAGGGCTGGTGGCTCGGTCGATCAGCTGGGAGGAGGGAAGGACAAGCCAAGTGGACAAGTTGTTATCTTTGTTTCCCATTAATTATGGGTGACAGCAAACCCTCATGAGTACACAGCCTCATGCAAGGCTTCCAATTAAAAAAAAACCCTGTTTGGGGAGCCACAAAGGTGCACATCATCTTCCTGTGGGTTTTATGTGGAGAACAGGGGCCCAAATACAACTTAAGCCCCAGGTGTCTTTCAGGATGGGATACCGTATCCCAAACACTCCAGGCAAATGAACTATGGAGCTGTGCATGGCCCTGCAGGGTGGGAGCAGGCAGCTCCATGCCCATGGCACTGCTGCCAGCACCGGTGGCACTTGTGCCACATGCAAGGGCCCAGCTCCGGAGCAGACATCAAGGTTTGTGGTACATCTTCCCCTGCCACTCTGGGGACCAGCACAGCTCTCCTGGACATCTTCCCATGCTCTGATCCCTGCCCCAGCCTTACCCTCTTGACGGCCAGCGTGGCGATGGCCAGCACGGCCGCGCCGCTGACGCCCAGCACCAGCCTGGCGTTGGCCAGCAGCACATCGAACACGCTGCCCAGCCCGTCGATGACACTGCCCAGCCCGCCGTTCTCCTGCCGCCGGCCCCGCTGCTGCCAGAACGCCGCCATGGTGGCCCTGCGGAGAACAGGGGGGTCACCCCGGCCTGGGGAGCTGCCGCCCCGGGACACGCACGGCCCGCGGGGCGCGACGGCCTGGGGAGCACGGGGTTCCGCCGCCCCGCTCCCTCCGCCCCCGGGACAAAGGCTCCCGCCGCCGCCGGGACGGCCGGGGAGGGAGCAAGGGTCACCCGGGGAAGGGACACCCCGGGGAGGGAAGCGGCACTCCGGGGAGGGAAGCGGCACCCCGGGGAAGGAATGGACACGCCAAGGAAGGGTCACCCGCTCCTCACCCGGCCCTGCCGCAAAGCCTCGCGGGGCACCGGCGGCGCTCGGGCGGTACCGCGGCCCGCGCCCCCGGGAGGGGAGACCCCCCACCCCGGTGACGGAGGGGAGGCGGCCGGGCCGCGGCACCGGGACCGAACCGGGATCGAACCGGGATCGAACCCGGACCCGCCCGGGGCCGGCGCTGCCCCCTCCCCCCGCACTCACC
>VZRZ01005093.1:43227-61354 GCA_013398175.1 Climacteris rufus | reverse complement strand
GGGGCCTATCGGGGCGCGGCGCCGCCTCAGGGTCCCCCCGCCCTTCCGCCATGGCGGCCACCGGTGTCCTGCCCTTCGTCCGCGGCGTCGATCTCAGCGGCAACGACTTCAAGGTGCGGGGGGACGGGAGCGGGGCACAGCCCGGCCACCAGGGCCCCAGCGGGCTCGGGACCGCGGCGCTGTCAGGCCTGGCTCGGTCCCCGGGGCGGGGGAATCCCGGCCCCGCCCGGGGTGGGTGAGCTGGGGCAGTCCCGGTCCCCCCGTGGGCAGTGCGGGGCCGGGCGATCCCTGACCCCCGCCACGCCTCTGTGGCTGGGCAACCTGCGCCCCCAACCCGGGGTGTCCCAGAGGGGCAGGGGATGCCCGACCTTCCCGTTCCCACTGCCAGAGGAGTGGGCGATCCCAGCTCCCAATCTCAGAGGACCGGGAGGTCACAGACCCCCGTCTCCCGATCCCATGGAACCAGGTAATCCAGACCCCGTCCAGGTCCCATTCCCGTAGGAGTGAGTGATACCAGCCTCCCACTGCCCAGTTCGAGGACTGTGGTCCCAGCTCCTTATTCCACAGTAGTGGGCAATCCCAGTCCCACAGCTCCCAATCTCATTGGACTGGGCAATTCCAGCTCCCAAGCCCATAGGACTGGGTTTCCACAGCCCCACAGTTCCCGATCCCATAGGACTGGTTGATCCCAAGCCTCCCCTGACCACACAGGGTTGATCAGACTGAGATCCCCAAATCCTCATCCCATGGGGCAGGTGGTTTGCTCACCCTTCTCCTCCTCTGCAGGGCGGATACTTCCCAGAGCACGTGAAGGCGATGACCAGCCTGCGCTGGCTGAAGCTGAACCGCACGGGGCTCTGTTACCTGCCCGAGGAGCTCGCTGCCCTCCAGAAGCTGGTGAGCCCCACGTTCCAGGAGGGATTGGGGCTCCATTGTCCCACTGGGGCCATGGCATCCGACAGGAGCCTGCTCCCTGCCAGCCTTATGGCTCAGCAGCAGAGGCTCCGGTGTCTAATAATAGGGCTGAGCTACAACGTGGTTGAAATCGGATGCAGGAGCTGTCAGGAGTGGAGTTGAGATGGGCTTGTACTCGGTTTCACCTTGTTTTCCTAGAAAACCAGATTAAAAACCATGCTTAGATCCTCTGCCCTGTAGCAGAAGGGAAGGGTTATGGTTACACTACAGGGAGGATCAAGGTTTTGGGGCTTTTTTCCCCCTGCTCCTTTGCTAAAATATATCAAGAGCAGGAGCCAGCAACTGCCTGGCTTTGTTTTTCATGTGGTTCTATCAGGCTCTTGGTGGAATCGTGGCTCAGCTTGGCTGTGGTGGTGTCCAGCAGCACATCCAGGACCCCATCCTGTCGGTGTCAGACAAACTCAACACTTTAAATGCTGCCAGAAGGCCCCGTCCCTGTGCCAGGTGCAGGGAATCCCTTGTGCTGCTCGGAGTCCCGCGGGCCCTGCCAGGTGCTCGGGGGCCACAGTGAGACTTCAATCCTGGCATCCCGCCCACAGCCTGCCAATTCCTTGTGCTCCTCAGCAGGCAGCAGCCAGGGCTGGTGATGCTCAGAGGAAAACATTTCCCCAGGGAAATTCCTCCCACCCCACCAGTGCCCACGTCTGCCTGTTTGCAGATCACCGAGTGAGAGTTTCTGAGAACTGGGATCTGTTGGCACAGGGACGGTGTGGGACTGCCACAGGCCAGCTTGGTGGCACTGAAGGGCGCCCCAAACCCTTCAGCAGGGCTGAGGTGTCCCAGGCAAGGTTACCCCAAGGAAAGAGGGATGTGAAGGCACTGTAGGTATGCTGGGGCCAACAACCAGTTTGAGACTGGGAGCGTCCCAGCAGCTCTGTGAGTGCCCAGCTTCACAAGCCCCCAACTCTCCTGGGATGGAGGAGCCTCACATCAGTCTGGGGGCCTGACCATGGCTCTGCACAGCCCCAGCTCCTCTCTTTGCTCACTGGGGCTTGTGTGGGGCTTCCCTGCAGGAACACCTCTCCGTGAGTCACAACAGCCTCACCACGCTCCACGGGGAGCTCTCCGGCCTGCCCTGCCTGCGGGTGAGTGTCCCCCTCCTGCCTCAGGTGTCCCCTGGCACCTCTGGGATCTGAGGGCACACAAGGATCATACCTGGCTGCCCCAGGGGCTCAGCAGGTGGCTCATTCCTGCCTCTCTCCCCTTTCCAGGCGATCGTGGCTCGTGCAAACAGCCTGAAGAACTCAGGAGTGCCTGATGACATCTTCCAGCTGGATGACCTCTCGGTGCTGGTAGGTGCAGAATCTCATCAGCTGATGTGGGAGCAGGCTCAGACTCCTGGATCCCATTCCTGCACCTTGGTGGCTTCTTGTGCTCCTTGGGAACACCACTTTCAAGCTCATGCCTGAGCTCCATTCTGTGGGCAGGATGACCCTTTGGCAATGCCTCCTTTGAAGGCTGAACCATGACTGGGTTGACTGTGTGTTGGTCCAGCTCGTGCAGTGCCCCTGGAGATGCCCCTCGATCCTCAGGTTTGGGTGGTGGTGGCTGGATATGGGGCAGAGGATGACACCTGTTTGTGCTCCCATTTTCCCAGGACCTGAGCTACAACCAGCTCACAGAGTGTCCTCGGGAGCTGGAGAACGCCAAGAACATGCTGGTCCTCAACCTCGGCCACAACAGGTGGGTCCAGGCCAGGGTGACCATCTCCCCCTGGCCATGGCCACCTCCATCTGCCACCCTTCACTCCAGGTCCTGCTCTCAAGGGAGACCCGGGGCTGGTGCAGGTCCCAGGCAGCCCTGAATTCCCCCATATCCCTGCAGCATTGAGACAATCCCCAACCAGCTCTTCATCAACCTGACGGACCTGCTGTACCTGGACCTGAGTGACAACAAGCTGGAGAGTCTCCCACCACAGATGAGACGCCTGGTGCACCTGCAGACCCTCATCCTCAACAACAACCCCCTCCTGCACGCACAGCTCCGGTACAGCCCCTCTTCCCAGGCTGGATCCCAGTCTGCCAGGGCTGGGATGGTGCCTGCTCCTTCCTGACACTCTCTCTGCCCTGTGGCTCTCTGTGGTGTGCAGGCAGCTCCCAGCAATGACAGCCCTGCAGACCCTTCACCTCCGGAACACCCAGCGCACCCAGAGCAACCTCCCCACCAGCCTCGAGGGCCTGGTGAACCTGGCAGGTAGGGCTGGGGCATCCAGCCCCATGGAGCTCTCCAGGGGCTCTCCCAGCCCTGCTCTGGGTCTGGCTGGTGGTGCCACCCCGGTGTCTCTTCCCCCAGATGTGGATCTGTCCTGTAACGACCTCAGCCGTGTCCCCGAGTGTCTCTACACCCTGGGCAGTCTGCGGCGCCTCAACCTCAGCAGCAACCAGATCACAGAGCTGTCCCTCTGCATCGATCAGTGGACCCAGCTGGAGACCCTCAACCTGTCCCGCAACCAGCTCACCTCCTTACCTGTATGTCCCTGCCCCTAAGTGCCATCCCTGCCCCTGCTTCCATGGTTCTCCCTCACCTCTCCATCTCCCCCTTCCCCAGTCGGCCATCTGTAAGCTGACCAAGCTGAAGAAGTTGTACCTGAACTCCAACAAGCTGGACTTTGATGGAATCCCCTCGGGCATTGGCAAACTCACCAACCTTGAGGAGTTCATGGCGGCCAACAACAACCTGGAGCTCATCCCTGAGAGCCTGTGCAGGTGAGGAACAGCTCACAGCTGGATCTGCTCTGTCCCCGGAAGGGGACATGGATGTTCTGTGGTTGTGGCTCACCCTGGGCTGGCCCATCACCAGCATCCCCATCCCACAGGTGCTCCAAGCTGAGGAAGTTGGTGCTGAACAAGAACCGCCTGGTGACGCTGCCAGAGGCCATCCACTTCCTGACGGATGTGGAGGTGAGCGCCCAGCACCCCTCTGCCTTGGGCTGGCTCCCTGGGATCCCAGGGTGGGCTGGGTGAGGTGAGGGCAGGGCAGCTCAGGGCCCATACCTGCAGTCCGGCACACAGTTCAGCCCCGGCAGGCAGTGCATCCCCTCATCTCACTGAAGCCTGGAGCGCTCCGGAGGTCTCCATCCCGTGCCACATCCTCCATGTCCCTGTGAGTGGGTGCTTCAGAGCACTGAGATCTCTGTCCCTCCCTGGCAGATCCTGGACGTGCGTGAGAACCCCAGCCTGGTGATGCCCCCGAAGCCGGTGGATCGCTCCTCGGAGTGGTACAACATCGACTTCTCCCTGCAGAACCAGCTCCGCCTGGCCGGAGCCTCCCCCGCCACCGTGGCAGCCGCCGCAGCAGGTACTCGTGTAGGGCTGGAGGGGACAGCCCCCGCCTCAGCACCACCCTGGGGATTGAGCTGTGCTCCGTAGGTGCCCCTGAGGTGTCCTGGCTGCCTCTCAGCCTGTCCCCCTGTCCCCAGGGAGCAGCACCAAGGACCCCCTGGCCCGCAAGATGCGGCTGCGGCGCCGCAAGGACTCTGCCCAGGATGACCAGGCCAAGCAGGTGCTGAAGGGGATGTCAGATGTGGCCCAGGAGAAGAACAAGAAGATAGAGGTACGGTCTGGGGTGGGAGAGGAGCCCCGAGGGCATCACAGTGCACCTGGCCTGCCCTGCGTGCCATCAGGGGTCTGGTTGTCCCCACCTTGACCTGTTCACATCCCACAGGAGAGCGGGGAGGCGAAGGCGCCAGACCTGAAGACACGGCGCTGGGACCAGGGTCTGGAGAAGCCACAGCTGGACTACTCAGAGTTCTTCAGCGAGGATGTGGGGCAGCTGCCCGGCCTCTGTGTCTGGCAGATTGAGAACTTCGTGCCCACGCTGGTAGACGAGGCTTTCCACGGCAAATTCTACGAGGCTGACTGCTACATCGTGCTCAAGGTACCTGGGGAGGACCAAGGGTCTGCCACACACCCTGCCCGGAGCTGCAGCCATCCCATCTCACACCCTGTCTTTCCCAGACCTTCCTGGATGAGAATGGCTCCCTCAATTGGGAGATCTACTACTGGATTGGGCAGGAGGCCACGCTGGACAAGAAGGCCTGTTCGGCCATCCACGCCGTCAACCTCCGCAACTACCTGGGGGCCGAGTGCCGCAGCATCCGGGAGGAGATGGGGGATGAAAGTGAAGAGTTCCTCCAGGTGAGTCCAACCCCTGGCTCCCCTGACACCTCCAGCCCCTCCTGTCCCACCCTCACCCCCTCCCTACCCCCAGGTCTTCGACAATGACATCTCCTACATCGAGGGTGGCACAGCCAGCGGCTTCTTCACCGTGGAGGACACACAATATGTCACCAGGTACCGCTGGGGACAGGGGCTTGGGGGATGTGTGGGGCAGGCAGTGCCCCATGTCCCACCATGGCTGGCCCTTCCCCAGGCTGTACCGTGTCTATGGGAAGAAGAATGTCAAGCTGGAGCCGGTGGCACTGAAAGGGACATCGCTGGACCCGCGGTGAGCAGCCAGGGGACACAGGGTCACTGCAGAAGGTGCAGCAGGGTCCACCTGAGACATTATAGCTGCAGCTCTGTGGTGAAAATGGGCCATGCCAGCACCTTCCTACAAGGATATGGGTTCAAACCCGCCTTGGTGCCCTGCAGGGATACCCCGGGATGGGGAGGATGCTCAGCACGCCCCACTCTCTCCTGACTCCTCTCACCTGTCTCCACCAGGTTTGTTTTCCTCCTGGACCACGGCCTCGAGCTCCTGGTGTGGCGTGGGAGCCAGGCCACGCTGAGCAGCACCACCAAGGCCAGGTAGGGCTGGTGGGGGTGCTGGGGGGGTGGGGAGCCCACCTGCCATCTCACCCGCTCCCACTGCAGGCTCTTCGCCGAGAAGATCAACAAGAACGAGCGGAAGGGCAAGGCCGAGATCACACTGCTCACCCAGGGCCAGGAGACCCCTGAATTCTGGGAGGTGCTGGGTGGGCAGCCTGAGGAAATCCGGCCCTGTGTCCCTGATGACTTCCAGCCCCACAAGCCCAAGCTGTACAAGGTAGGGAGCTGCATCCACAGGGCCACCAGCATTGCTGGGATCCTGCAGCCCCCACTCAGCCCCATCCCCTCTGCAGGTCGGCCTTGGTCTGGGCTACCTGGAGCTGCCCCAGATCAACTACAAGCTCTCAGTGGAGCACAAGAAGAGGCTGAAGGCTGATCTGATGCCAGAGATGCGCCTGGTAGGATGGGGCGGGGAGGTTCTCCCAGTCTGACCAGTGAGACTGGTTTCATGCCCCCTCTGCCTCTGGCTGTGCCCTGGGAGAGGCAGGTTTGGCCAGCAGCGCCCAGCTGGGGGATGCTCTGCTCTGGCGGGAGCAGGCAGGGTGTTTTCCAGCTGGGAATGCCTGCAGGTGCCTGACCCCTTCTTCCCTGTGGTGCCCTCAGCTGCAGAGCCTGCTGGACACCAAGAGCGTGTACATCCTGGACTGCTGGTCCGACGTCTTCATCTGGATCGGGAGGAAGTCGTCGCGGCTGGTGCGGGCGGCGGCGCTGAAGCTGAGCCAGGAGCTGTGCACCATGCTGCACCGGCCCAAGCACGCCATGGTCACCAGGAACCTGGAGGGCACCGAGTGCCAGGTAGGGCACAGACCCCTTGGGGGGCTGCTGGGTGCCTGGGAGGGAGCTGTGGCCGAGGGTGTGTTACCTGCACCCCAATTTACACCTTGAGCACCTGGAGGTGTCCAAGGAACCACTGGATGTGGCGCTCAGCGCTCTGGTCTGGTTGGCAAGGTGGTGATCGGTCACAGGTTGGACTCAGCGATTCTGGAAGTCTTTCCCAACCTTCATGATGCTGTGATTTAGGTCTTCAAGTCCAAGTTCAAGAACTGGGACGACGTCCTGCGTGTGGATTACACCCGGAACGCCGAGACGGTGCTGCAGGACGGCGGCCTGGCCGGCAAGGTCCGCAAGGACGCCGAGAAGAAGGACCAGATGAAGGCCGACCTCACGGCGCTCTTCCTGCCCCGCCAGCCCCCCATGCCCCTCAGCGAGGTAGGGCTGGGGACCCCTGTGACCCCCTGTGGGGCTGGGGGCTCATGGAAGGGCTGGAGGCTGATGGAGCACATGGTGCCATAGGCGGAGCAGCTGATGGAGGAGTGGAACGAGGACCTGGATGGCATGGAGGGCTTCGTGCTGGAGGGCAAGAAATTCACTCGCCTGCCTGAGGAGGAGTTTGGTCATTTCCACACCCACGACTGCTATGTCTTCCTGTGCAGGTGACACCCAGCTCATCCCCTCTCAGGGGCTGCTGGACCACCTTGTCCCCAACCTCCCTGCCAACTCCCCAGCCTGTCCCATCCCTCACATCACTCCCTGTTCCTGCCCTAGGTACTGGGTGCCAGTGGAGTACGAGGAAGATGAGGAGAAAAAGAAGAAGGGTGAAGGCAAAGGGGAGGAGGAGGGGGAGGAAGAAGAGGAGGAGAAGCAGCCCGAGGAAGACTCCCAGTGCATCGTCTACTTCTGGCAGGGCCGAGAGGCCTCCAACATGGGCTGGCTCACCTTCACCTTCAGCCTCCAGAAGAAGTTTGAGAGTCACTTCCGTGGCAAGCTGGAGGTGACACAACTTGGGGGGTGGCAGAGGGGTCCCCCAGCTTTGTCTCTCTTCTCCCCCATTCCCCTGTCTGCTCCTCAGGGTGAGGGCAGGGGAATGCAGCAGGGAGGGGGAGCTGGCAGGGGGCTTGGGGCTGTGTTTGGGAGGTCCCCACGGCCCTGCTGACACCCCCCCCTGCCCAGGTGGTGCGCATGACCCAGCAGCAGGAGAACCCCAAGTTCCTCTCGCACTTCAAGAGGAGGTTTGTGATCCACCGGGGCAAGCGGAAGGAGCGGGCCAGCACTCCCCAGCCCAGCCTGTACCACATCCGCACCAACGGCGGGGCCCTCTGCACCAGGTCAGTGCCCCGGGGCTGCTCCAGGCCAGGCAGCACCCAGGGGTGCCAGATCCAGGTGGGTTTACCTGGTGGTGGGCACAGCTGCCGGGTCTCCCACTGATCTGTGCCTCGGGGGCTCCGTGTCCAGGTGCATCCAGATCAACACGGACGCTGCTCTGCTCAACTCCGAGTTCTGCTTCATCCTCAAGGTACTGCTCATGGCTGAGCACCTTCAGGGCTGCCTGGGTGCCCTCCTGCTCCCCTGGCAGCCCTGACTCTGTGCTCCCCCAGGTGCCCTTTGAGAGCACGGACAACCAGGGCATCGTCTACACCTGGGTGGGCCGGGCGGCCGACCCCGACGAGGCCAAGCTGGCTGAGGACATCATGAACCACATGTTTGATGATTCCTACAGCAAACAGGTGAGCAGGGCTCGCTGCCATCTCACCTGGGTGACAGTGACCACCCAGGCCACGCTCAGCCCTGTTCCTGTCCTCTTAGGTCATCAACGAGGGAGAAGAGCCTGAAAACTTCTTCTGGGTGGGCATTGGGGGCCAGAAGCCCTATGATGAAGATGCCGACTACATGAAGCACTCACGGCTCTTCAGGTAGGTGCTGGCCCAGAGGGGGATGCTCCAGTTTGTGCTGGTTCCCTTCCTCCCACAGAGCCTGGGCCCTGCTCTCCTGACTCTGTCCATCCCTTGGGAACCAACCAGCCAAAAGAGAGCTGCTCCATCACAGCCCTTCCCTCTGCATGAGCTGAGTCCCAGCAAACTCATGGCTGATGCTGTCCCCATCCATCTCTCCCTGCAGATGCTCCAATGAGAAGGGTTATTTCTCCGTGTCGGAAAAGTGCTCGGATTTCTGCCAGGATGACCTGGCTGATGATGACATCATGCTGCTGGACAACGGGCGGGAGGTGACCGTTGACAACGGGCGGGTGGGGGCATTGACCCAAGGAGGCTGCCTTGGGTCTTCCAGCAGCTCCATGGGCTGAGCCTGGCTGCTTGTCCTTCCCGCAGGTCTACATGTGGGTGGGCACCCAGACCAGCCAGGTGGAGATCAAGCTGAGCCTCAAGGCGTGCCAGGTAAGGCCTCCCTCCATCCTGGGACTGTGTGGGGGGAGGATTTGGGCACTTCCATCCCCTCTCAAGGCCCTGATCTGGGTGGTGCAGAGCTCTGGGCTGGGGAACACCAGCCCTGGAGGTGGCTGAGGGCCGGGACCCCCACGGCTGTGCTCTGCCCCAGGTCTACATCCAGCACATGCGCTCCAAGGACTCGGCGCACCCCCGCAAGCTGCGGCTGGTGCGGAAAGGCAACGAGCCCTGGCCCTTCACCCGCTGCTTCCACGCCTGGAGCGTGTTCCGCAAGCCGCCCACCTAAGGGCCAGGGGCACCCGGGGCTCGGCCACTGCCCCTGGCACGGCCGGACCCGGCACCTGCACTGGCACCAGCCAGGCTCGGCTTGGAGCCGCCGCCCCCCGAGCCGGGGCTGGTGGGGAGCACCGGGGCTGTCCCTCGGCCCTGCTTCTCCCTGCACGGGGCCCAGCTCAGCCCCTTCCCTTCCTGGGGGGCACAGGGGGTGGGTGTGGGCCTCTGTCACACCCTGCTTGGGGCTGCTGCCGCCCCAAACCAGTGCCGAGCTCCTGCTGCGGCTGGGGGACAGGAGGGATTCCCAGTTTGGGTGGGAGGATGCTTTGCTAAGGAGAACTGGGGGGAATGAGGGGCGCTCAGCCCTGGGCCTTACAGCTGATCCACACTGTCCTGGGGGGTGTACCCCCAGCAGGGATCAGCCCACCCAGATCATATCAATAAAGGCTGCACTTCTCACCCTCGTGCTGTCCCAGGCTCTGACTCGCTCCTAAACGGGGTCCTCACCCAGCCTGGGGGAACCCCAGCACTGGCCTCCAAGGCTCCCCAAACACCTGCAGCCCGCACAGCTGATATTAAATGCTTTATTTTCAATATTAAAAACCAGTATTTTTAATAACTAAACAATGCTAAATTCATCTTACCAAAAAAAAAAAAGGATGAGGTGGGGGGGGGGTTCTACCAGGGACGCTACAGCCCCGGCCTCGGCCGGCAGCGACAGAGCCTGACCCCCCCCAGCCACACACGTACCGCAAGAGAGCCAGGGGGCCACAGCAGCCCCGGGCCCCCAAAAGGAGAGGGGCAGGGGCCAGCTGAACCCCGTGGGAACAGCCACCATGGGCCAGGGGACAGAGCTGGTGGCACCGCAGCCCCCCAGGAGGACGAGGCCGGGCTCGGAGCCCAGGGGGGATTTGGCACAGTGAGACCCCCAGGGTGGGGCAGCCCAGCCTGGGGCAGGAGGGGGCTGGGGCAGCCCCATCTGCCCCCCCCCAGCACCAACACGGACCAGGACCCGGTGTGTAATTCCGCAGCGTGATCCCATCCCAAACCCACCCCGTGGCAGGAATTAGTGTCAGAAAGGAGCAGCAGGCACAGAGCCCAACCTGGAGAATAGCCCTTGGAGAAGCCACTAAGAGAAAAAGGCCACCTGTGACCCCCCACCGTGCCCCTCCCCAGGCTGCTCAAGGCCTCCGGTGCCCACCTGGGAGCCAGGGGGTCCCTGCTGGGCTCCCCTGGGAAGGGGACAGTCCCTGTGTGGCAGCCGGAGCCTCCTGGCAGGCAGGGAACGGGGCTGTAAACTGCAGGGAGCCGGGCATGTAAACACAGACCAGGGTATGGGAGGGCCGTGCCTGGGGGCTCCTGGCCCCCCACTGCCCCAAGGGACCAAAACCAGGGGACAGGAGGGGTCCACGAGCCCCAGCCTTCCCCGTGGAGCCGGGGAAGCAGCAGCATCCCCCAGGAAGGGGGCTCTGGAACAGGGGACAGTGACACTCAAACTTATCTTCCCCGGGAAGAGTTTGTGCCCCACGGCCCCGGTGCGGGGCCGGCGGCCGGGCAGGGCGGTGTGTGGGCAGTGCCGGAGCCAGGGCCGGTGTTAGAGAGGAGGCGAGGCTACGTTACATGGGGAGGGGGCGCGGGGGTCCAGTCGAGTCGCGCATCCCGGGAATCCGAGCACTGAGATGGGTCAGGGAGGCCGGCGATGCCTGTGGGTGACACAGCCCCTGAGGAGGGGAGCTGGGGGGGCTCAGGACGTGTTTTCCCCTGCTCTCCGCTCCTCTACAAGCCCCAAGGACCACAACCCCATTCTCCCATGATGGATGGGGGTGCCAAGGTGCTGCACTGGGGTCCCAGTTCCAATTCCCACTCCCGGGACCACCAGCCCCTCACAGACCTCACTTGATGAGGATCCCCGTGGGCCGGGCCTCGTCCTCGCTGGCGTTCCTCAGGTTCCGCTCTGCTTCCTCCGAGGACCTGGGGCAGAGCAGGGTGAGAGGCACTGCCACAGCCCCTCAGCACTGGTTACCCCATTCCCACCCCACTCACGCCAGGAAATCCTTCACTTCCTCCACGGTGATGTCCCCAGTGGTGTCCAGCGGGTTCTCCAGGCTGCTGTTGGGGGAGTCGATGGGGCCGGGCGAGAAGGCGGCCAGGTGCTCCTCGGGGGACCCTGGGGAGCAATGGGGACAGGAGGGATTGGGGACAGCCAGGACACAGGGCTGGGCCTGGGGCAGGGCCATGGGACACTGTGTGTGTGTGGGAACAGGGTGGTCACTCACGGTCACTGTCGGAGGGGGAGTGCTGGCCCTCGGGGCTGCGCGGGACGTGGGTGCCGTTCGCCTGTGGCAGCTTCGGCGTCGCCGTCGAGCTGTTGCTGAAGGAAAGAGGGAGAAGTTACAGCCAGAGCTGGTGCCACGGGGTGGGTGTACAGGGGTGCTGCTGTAGCAAAGCCCCCCACAGCCCCAAGACAGCCCACCTGAGGCAGGAGGTGTCCTGGAGCCGGGAGACCTCCAGCCGGCACAGCGGCTCCGTCACATTCCTGGCGCTCAGCGAGAAGCGCTCAAACTCGGAGGGTGAAATCAGGTAGAAACCTACAGGGGGAACAACAAGGAGCCTCAGGGATTCCCCACAGGGTTGCAGGGTAGGTCAATGTCCCATCAACACGGGATGTCACCTGGTGCCCTCACCTTGGCCGTGCTTGGTGAAGACACAGGAGGCAATGCCACTGATGTCCTCCTTACGGATGCAGCTGTAGTGGACCTGGGGCCGCAGGCTGGGCACGGTGAAGATGTGGATGTCCCCCAGGTTGGTGAGACAGGCCAGGCAGTTTTCCAGCCGCTCCTCGGAGCCAGCACTGGCCAGGCTCACCAGGGCCACCTTCCGCACCCGGCAGCCCTCGTGTGCTGTCAGCTTGAACTTGGTCTTGGCACTCACTTTGGGCAGCGTGAACACCTGGGGGGGCAAAAGGGGTCAGGGGAGAACAGGAACCTGTGGGTTTTGGGGGGCACCTTCCCTAGAAAAGGCATAGGACTGCCTCTAGACCTGGGTGGTCACCCCCAGTTCTGTCCCTGCACGATGAGGATGCCCAAAGGAGACACAGGACATTTTGTGTGCCATCCCTGCCACAGGGAGACACTGAGCCCTGCGCTCACCTTGAACTGCTCCTCGGAGGAGATGAGCATGGAGTGGCTGCCCTGCATGTCAGGGGCCTTGGCCAGGTCCCGAGACACCTCGTAGGGCTCGGGCAGGGGGTTCCCCCGCCCGTCCAGCACCGCGATGGCCACCACGGGTGCCCGGTGCATCAGCTGGATCTCCTTCCCCAGCACTGCCTCCACTGCCCGCTCCGAGAACTTCTCCTGCGACGGCACCTCCAGGGCGTAGGCGAACACTGACCCGGAGTTGGTTCCTGCCCACATTGTGGGGCCGTGGTGGGCGGCTGCGGGGACAGAGCAGTGTCAGAGCCCCCTCCCCGCAGCGTGGCACCAGCCAGACCCGGCTCAGGGGCTTTTCCCAGGGAGGGAGGGGAGTCTCACCGTCACGGAGGAAGGTGTCGGCAAAGTAGAGGCACCGCACGACGCCCGAGAGCGAATCATCGGCCGAGCGAGGCTCGATCCGCCGCTGCACCGGCGTCATCTCCACCTCGGGGGGACCCGCCTGCTCCGCCAGCTGCGCGTTGGCCTCCTGCACCTGGGGAGGGGACACGGGGTCAGTCCCTGCCCCACAGGGATGAGGAGCCACCGTGGTGGTCTCTGCTCCCTGCCCACCTTGCTGGAGGGGCTGCTGGCGTTGAGCCTCTTCTTGCCCGACACGCGGCTCTTGCGGATGCGGCGGAAGGACTGACGCAGGGACTTCTTGAGGGACTTCACTCGGGACAGGGGCCCCTCCATGGCCAGCGAGTCATTGGGGTGCAGTGTACACCTGCAGGCACCGATGCCACTCAGCACCTGGACCCGCCAAGTCACCCCAGGGGGTCCTCAGCACGGAGCTCCCCCATACCTGGCCAGCACGGGGTTGCGCCGGTAATAGTCAAAGAGTCCAAAGCCGTGGCTGGTGCCGAAGGCCACGAGGTTCCACTCGGAGTGGAGGGTGACGGCGGTGACGGCGGCGGGGGGCACGCACTGCACCAGCACGCTGGGCTGGAAGCCGGGGGGGAAGTGCAGGGGCCCGTTCCGAGGGGCCAGCCGGTCGTGCCCCTTCCAGGTGAAGCCCTCACGGTCCTGCAGCAGGTCCACCGTGGCCACACTGACCGCGTGCTCCGACTTCTCGTCACTCAGCTCCATCACCAGCACCTGCAGGGACAAACAGGGATGAGGGGACACATGCTGGATTCCCCCAGACAGCCGGCCTGCTGTACACCAGGGGCTAAACCCATGGGTAGGAGCCCTTCAAGGACAACCATGGGAGTCTGCAGGGTCTGTAGCCCCTCCTGTGCTGTGGGCCCCCAAGGGGAGAGCCAGGAGGTGCCCGGCAGCCCCCGCTCTGCCCCCCTGCCCTACCTGCCCCGCCGTGCCAGCCACCACCATCTTGGCCGTGTACTTGCAGAGCGCGATCTTCTGCACGCCCAGGCGTGGGTCGTCGCTGTAGGGGTCAAAGCAGCCCACCTGCGGGAGGGGACAGCTGAAGGGGCGGCTGTGACCCCTCACACAGCTGTGGGGCAGCCCCCCCTGCGCCCCCACATCCCCCCACCAGCTGTGGCACACGGGCCACTCCGGGCATCACGCCCAGGAAAGGTCTCCCCCCATGCCGGGGCAGACCCGCGGGATGGGGCAGGCGGAACAAGCGTCCCTTGTGTCCCCACGGTGCGTCACACGGCAGCTGTGCCCTGAGCCGGGGCACACGTCCCCGGGGCACCGCCGGGATGGCTCCAGCAGGTGCATCCCCCGTGCCCGGCTCCGGGCTTGCCCCTCCCAGTGCTGGCAGAGCCAGAGGGGTGCTGGGGTCCGTGTCCCCCCGCCCTGGGGACCTCACCTTGCGGAAGGGCGGCCACTCCTCCTCGCCCGCCTGGTTGAGGCTGTCGTTGTGCTCACAGTCTGTCTGGAAGATGTTGGCGGTGCCCAGCTTGTAGAGGGGCTTCAGGGAGACCCCCGAGGCGTCCCAGAAGCGCACCGTGCCGTCCTCGTGCCTGGGCGGGGGGGTCCTGTCAGCGCGGGGCCCTGACATCTGCCCGGCTAACAAGAGCTGCCTGTGTGCTGGCAGCCACCGTGCCAGAGCGGGGGGGACAAGGGGGGACAGCACAGAGGGTGACACACTTGTGCCCAGCCAGAACGAGAAGGGACGGCCCACCCAAGAAGAGTGACTGGACCCCACCACCACCCCAGAGCAGGAAAAGAAGAGTGACTGGACCCTACCAGCACCCCAGAGCAGGAAGGGGTGAGGGCGTGTGTCCCCCCAACATTTTGGGTTTCCCAGGCGCCTCACCACTGCCAGCCCACTCACCCAGTGAGGAGAAGCCCCCTTTGTGTGGGTTCCTGGGCCAGGTTCTTTCCCCCATCAATGGGCCAAGCCTGGAGGGAAGATGGAGAGGGGATGGAGGGAGGGATGGAGGCCACAGGCCATGCTGCAAGGGGCTCAGCAGGACCCCTCCCCACCATCCCCATCACTGACCACAGAGGACTGCCGGGGGCTCTGCTGCTCGCCCACACTGACGATCCTCTCCCAGAGCTTGAGGGGCACGTTGGAGACGTGGCAGGAGCAGGTGATGGCAGAGGAGTGGAGCGGTGCCAGGTACGGGGCGGGGATGGTGGGCCAGCCCGGCGTCTGCAGGTCGATGGCCACCAGCTCCTCCTCCACCAGCACCACGAGGGCTCGGGGGTTCTCAAAGCCTGGGGAAGGGGGAGATGGCTGCTGCAGACGCAGACCCCCACACTATCACCCAGGGTGGCCCCAGCAGGACATACCTCCCTCGGGCACCTCTGCGCTCTGCACGGTGAAGAAGTCGATGACGCGGGAGGTGAAGTCGAGCGTGGCCAGGGTCTGGCCCTGCAGCACGCTGACACAGTGCCTGTCACCGTAGCTGGCCCGTGGCATCCCCCCACTGAAGATGATGAAGGGGTTCCTGGGTGGGATGAAGCAGCTTCCATGAGAGCCTGGACCCTCAGGTGCCCCGTGCCCACCTCCAGCCCACCCACCTACCCCGACTCGCAGGTTCTCCAGACGATTTTGCTGATGGCTTTGCAAGGGAACGGACCTGAAACGAAGACACCGACACTGTGGTTGCAGCACTGGGATGGGGGGATCTGCTCCCAACCCCAGGGCCCCCGCAGACCCCACCCTGTACCGTAGGGGATGGTGGACATGACGGGCTGCTGGGTCCTCTGCCCGGTGCCGCTCACGGCCCACACCATGTACCCCCCGTCGCTGTGGGAGCTGACGATGCTCTTCCCGCTCTGCTCCCAGGCCAGGCTCTCCAGCTGCTGCAGGGACACGTGGGGGGCTCAGCACCCGGATGGGGGCACACACACAGGGCCACGGCCCCGCCAGCCCCTGCCCACCCCGGTACCTGGTTCCCCAGGAAGAGGTGCTGGACGGCGCGCGTGCTCTGCTCCCACAGGACCACCAGCCCCCGGCTGTACCCGATGAGGAGCCGGCTGCCATCACGAGGGTGCTCCTGGATGGATTCCACGGGCCCCAGAGCCTTCCCGCAGCGATAGTCATCGGGAACACTGCGGGGGGACACACACGGGGTCACAAAGGGGCTGGGGGTGGTGGGGACGGGGCATGGGAGCTGCAGGGTTCTCACCTCTGCAGGATCTCATCTGGGAAGAGGGTTTTGTCCTCCAGCAGCGTCAGGGTGGGTAGGGTGAGGAAGTACACGGCACCGCCCTCGGTTCCCAGGCAGGCCACGGCACCGGCGGCCATGGGCAGGACCACTGTCACCCGTGTGATGCCAGGGGAGCAGCTGGAGGGGGAGCAGGGGCTGTGTCAGCTCCGTGCTGGGTCTGGGGGAGCTGCAGAGAGTCCCAGACCCCCCGTGCTCCATCCTATATCCCCATCCCCCTGAGCCCAGGCGGAGGAGACAGACACAGCCTCAGTGCTGACAGCAATTAGAACCATTAACCACCCCTGGGCCCTGCCAGCACCATAAAAAGCCCAGAGCTGTGCACACCCCCCGCCCGAATCAGCATCCAGTGGGGATCAGAGGAGCATCCCTCTGTGAGACCCCCCGCACCGCCACGGAGGGGACCTTGGCCAGCATCCCGCCCGAGCAGGCCGGCTGCTCCCATGCGCCGTTCCCAGCTGGCAGCGGCAGCGGCATCGCTCCGGCCGCAGCCCCGAGGGGAGCGGCTGCGACCCCCCCAGGCAAGTACTTAGCGCTGCCGGACCCTGGGCGTCCCGGGAGGCCGAAGCTGCGGGTCTCTTCCAGGTGGGAGCAGCCCTCCTTCTGGCACACCTCCCAGAGGTGCAGCGTGTTGTCGTCCAGCAGCGAGAGGAGCCAGCCCTGCGGATGGGGGAGGCAGCAGGGTGTGTGAGTTGCCAGGGGGCTGCTGTCAGGCCCCCCCAGGACACCCACGTACCTGGCCGGGCAGGAAGTGCAGCTGGGTGACAGTGGCCGTCTCCTTGTGCAGGCCAGTCAGCTCCACACCCGGTGCACCGTATCTGGGGGGTCCGTCAAAGAAACAACGAGGGTAGAGCCCCCCATCCTGGCCCCAGCACCCCCTGAACTCCCCCAGGTCACAGTTTTGCTCACAGATGCCAATTTAGCCTTCTGTCCCCAGAAGAGCCAGGGCAGAGCACCCCTGGCTGCGTCCCATGCCGCAGCTGGCCTTGGCACCACCATCCCCAGGTGGAAACCGCCAAGCACCTCCAACCAGGACACTCCAGGCCAGGCTGGGATCCCCCAAGCAGCTCGGAGCAGGATGCCCCGGGTCAGGCTGCGGCCAACACGCGGGGCCGGGGTGGGTGTGCAAGAGGCGCCGGGAGCCCCGGCACGCAGCGGCAGCGGGGTGGGGTTCGGCATGCGCCGGCACGGCCGCACTCACCCGACTGGTCCTGGCTCCTTCGGCGACGCCGCTCGGCAGGAACCGCAGCAGGACCTGCACGGAGCACCCCGGCCCGGCATCCCCGGCACCCCCGGGCCCGGCCAGCTGCTGCCCCCAGCCCGGCGTCACCGGTGCACTGTGCAGCCACGTGTGGCGTGCCATGTGCCGGGGGTCCTCGCCCCTGGCCACCTCCCAGCGCCCTCGGCACAGGGAAGCAGCCCGGTGGCTCTGCCGGCCGGACAGGCAGGAGCTGTCTGGAGTGCCGGGCATAGGCAAGCTGGCAGAGCCAGGCAGGAGCCATGGAGTTTTGGGGAGAGCAGAGAACAGGGCATGGGAATGAAGCAGGGAGCACGCAGGCGGCTCTTGGTGCTACACAGATGGGGGATGCCGCCCATCCTCGCTCAACCTGGGGTATTTCCACACATAAAATGATGCTACAAGCTGAAAGCCCTGGGGGCAAGTGGCTCAGGACACCAGTGGCATCAGCGTATGGGACAGGGGTCCAAGCCCAGGGACCGCCAGCTGCCTCTGGAGACCCCCCCGAGGCACTGGCAGCCCCTCGATGCTGGGCTGTCTGCATCCAGATCCACCCAGCCCGGCCAGGGAGCACCCAGGGGTGCCCCCGCTAACCAGTAACGCCAGTCAGGCCAGCTCTGGCTGCTGCCTCGCCCGGCCCCGGCTTCCCCAGCACCGCCAACATCCAGGAGCATCTTTTTGGCAGCAGCCAGCGCGGGGCTGCGCAGGCACGGGGTACCACGCTGGGTACCACCCCAAAACCATCCCCGCAGAGGATGCTCAGGGCAGCGCAGCCCCCCACAACAGCATCCCCGCCGTGCCGGGGGGGGCTCAGCTGGGACCAGCACCGCGGGCCGGGCGGGCGAGCGGGGCGGCCGGCGACGTCGCGGCCGGGCTGGCACCCGGGCGGCCCCGGCAGAACAAAACACGCCATCTTTGT
>VZRZ01005093.1:21634-39568 GCA_013398175.1 Climacteris rufus | reverse complement strand
GGCGAGGCCCCGCCCACCCACGCTGCGCCTGCGCTGCCGCGGTGCGCGATGGGATTTGTAGTCCTTCAACTCAGCGCCCTCTACGCTTCATTTATTTATATTATTTTTTACTCTTTTTTTCCGCATTTTTTTCCTCCCCGTGAGCGTGGTGGGGGAAGGGCGAGGGCACCCCCAGCCTGATCAGCGTGGTCATAAAGCCCCCACAAACATGGGGTGTCGCGGATTTAAGGTCTCATCCCGTGCCCCACAGCCATGGGGTGCATCAACATGGCGGCGCCCCGGCTACTGGGCCTGGAGCATCCTGCCGGCTCCCGGAATTTGCATTCGAGCCTCATTCCCGGCTGGCGACTCATTATTCCCGCCACGGCACCGGGAATGTTGTTCCCCACTGCCCCCACGGCATCATCCCAAGGTGGGAGGGGGAGCAACCTGCCCTGCACCCAGTTTTGGGGTGAGTCACCCCGGGCAGGGCACGGCTTCCCCTCCCTGCTGACTAACCCCGGCCCTGCGGAGATGCGGCACCGGGCTGACGCAGGGTTTTGGGGCGGAAAACAGCCCGGGGGCGAGCGGGGAGCGATGCCCCGGTGATGGGCTGTGGGCTCATGGATGGATGGAGGGGTCCGAACCGCAGGAACAGCCCCGGGCACTGAGGGTGGGGAGGCTGGAGCCAGAGCTGGGTCATCGCTCTGAGGAGGAAGAGAGGGAGGAAGAGCAGGAGGAAGAATTCAGAGGGTAAAGAGGAACAGAGGAGTGAGGAAAGGGGGGAGGGAAAAGGGGAAAGAGGAGAGAGGCAGAGGAGAGAAGAGGGGAGGAAGAGGAGGAGAGGGAGAGGAGAAACAGGTAGAAGAAGAGAGGAGGCAAAACAGAGCAAACTGAGGAGGATGGGAGAGGAGGAAGAGAACAGGAGACATGAGAGGACGGAGAAGAGCAGGAGAGGAAGAAGAAGAGAGGAGGAAGAGGTGAGACCCCACACAGGACCAGCAGACCCCATCCATCCCCTCTCTGGCACCTCACACCCATCCCACCATCTCAATCTTGCAGGAGGGAGGCACAAGGAGGGTGAGGGGCTCCATGGGAGGCCGAAGCACCCGGTGCTGGCAGGAGGAGGAGGAGGAGGAAGGCAGTGAGCCCTGTCCCTGCTTTCGAGGACAACGCAGGAGGCACAGCCACCACATTTGGCCACCCTATCCCCGGGGAGCCAGTGACTCCCTTTATTTAGAACCAGTTCCCTGCTCCCAACCACCTCATTCCTGCCGGGGGGAATCGAGACACATCCCAGCCCCCAGCACCACCACACAGGCAGGCAGAGCGATGCTTTCTGCTTTTATTCAATTAATGCAGCAATCTATACAAGAAAAAAAAAATAATGAAACCATGAAATTCCAAACCCTGACAGTGAAGAACCATATTCTTCCTAAGAATCAACCGGAATTAAAAGATTCCCCCACGTCAGACTGTACATAAAATAATCTCTGCCCCATTTACAGCGTTTCACACAGTACTTCTCGTATCTCAAACTTCAGAACTGTACAACTTTGTTACAAACCACGCTTTTTCCTAGGAAAAGCTTACAGGAAAAAAATATTGCCACTTTCTTTTTTATTTCTTTTTTATTTTTATTTTTTTATTGGTAACAAAAAAAAACAACAACCTAGGATCTTTTAAAAAACAAAATTAAAGTCAGCCAGAACTTCTAAGTGTGGGCAGGGGAAGGAGCAGAGACATTTCTCAGCCGAATGTTTCTCCTCCCAACAGGGAAAGGGAACAATTTTGGCAGGTAAAAGACTCTTTGCTGCTGGTAGGGGTCCAGACCCTGGCCCCTCTGAGCCCTCCTCAAAGCCTGGCAGCTGTTTTGATTCATGGGCTTGGACAATTCCACCACTGACTCTTCTTGAGATACGGTAACGGTAACAAACCCAATTCCTCCTGTTCTTTGCAAAAAAGCAGGGATGAACCCACCTTCCTCCCCCTTCCTTAGGAAAGACAGTTCTCCTGGTCTGGGCTGTGGGTCTGGGCACATGGATTGTCACACTGGATGCAGTTCCCAGTTTGGGGCTGAGCACAGACACGCTGTGGGTGGATGGAGAGGAGGCTGGACCACAGGATCAGACACAGGACAAAGCTGACAGGGTCAGGGCTGTGCAGGAGCCCAGCCTGGAATGCAGCTGGGAGAAGTTTTGTCTCCAAACTGGAGCCCTGACCTGTCTCCAAAGTGCCCTGACCTGATGCCTGTGGGCAGCCCTACAGAGAAAACCAGGAATTCCAAGCCACAGTTTCACCAGACAAGCTACAGGAAGGATCCAGACCTCTGGATCCATGTGAAAAATGTGTCTTCTAGTTTCGAATCCAGGTTTCACTCCGATGTTGTTCAGTGCAAAAGAGTTAAAAAACCATGTTATCTACACATATACATCCGTGTCTCTAGAAAATGTCTGTACAAGTGGGAAGATGGCCCTGCCTGCACGCTGGGGACGCCTCTCCTGAGGGATGCTGCAGGTTCTGACCACTTGCATCCTGCTCCCTCTCTCTCCAAGGTGTCAAGCCCCAAGCAGTGAGGTTGAAAGCAGAGAAGAGGTGGTGGCTGGAAAGCAGCTCCAGCGAGGAGCTCCTCCTGTCCCCCCCCAGCCACAACTGCCAGCTCTGACCCACTGCATGGATGGGAGGAGGGAAGGAGGGGAAAGCTCCCGAGCAGGGCATGCAGGAATAGCAAAACCAGCTGGGAAAGGATCTTGCACACACACAGACTGCACAAGGACCGGGGTGAGGTGATGGCTGGGACTGGGCTAGAGGTAAAACCTCAGGATATCCAGAGATAGAGCCAGGGCCTCATCCCATGGGAGTCCTGCTCTAGGAAGCAGCTGTGGAAAGGCCAGCTGCTCCAGCATCATGTTGAGTTGACACCAGGGTAGAGCATCCATATGGGAAAGGTAGGAATAAAATTGGGAGCCAGGAGGGGAGAGGGGAGAGGCAAGAGCTCCAGCAGTGACCACTGTCACCATCAGCACCCACAGCAGAGCCCAGCACCATGGCAGGCACAGGGCATGGCCAGGAGGGACCCAGAAAGACAAAGCCATAAGGAGGAGAAGGGATTGCTGCTCCCCACGTGTGGTTTTGCTATCAGGGGAATGCCAAGCTTCCCAAAACAGGGGGTTTGCAGCCAAGAGCTGGCCTGGATTCATGGCAGGAAGCTGGGAGGGTGAGGAACATCGCTTAAACACTACGTGTGG
Organism: Climacteris rufus; assembly: GCA_013398175.1. Lineage (NCBI taxonomy): Eukaryota > Metazoa > Chordata > Aves > Passeriformes > Climacteridae > Climacteris > Climacteris rufus. The sequence continues at coordinate 36,341 of VZRZ01005093.1, read as the reverse complement.
TCTGCAAACAGCACTCTAAAGGTTTCAGAAGCAGCAGAAGCACAAAGTTTTGGATCTCTGGGCTGACAAAGCACGTTCCTTCAGAGGCTGTGCCTCAGCACAAAGCCAGTGGGGGCTCTCACCAGGAAAACAACTGGATAATCAGAGACAAGCACTGGGGACCTCACCAACAGTCTCACAGATCAGCACTGTGCTGAAGGTGATGGCAACATCCTCCAAGCTCCTGTGACCACAAGATCCAGCCTGAGCAGAACCCCAACAACAGGCAAGTGGCAGAAACCAGAGGGGAAGGAAAAGGACAGTGGGACCCAGATGCCAGCAAACATCCTCGATCAGCAGCACCGCAGGGAACAACACCTGGGTGGTTGTTTTAGACCAGGAGCCCCTCAAGACAGCAGCAAACAGGTTTCAAAATATATTACATCTTTTTATTGCCAAGCGTGCAGACCATGAAGTGTGTGGGGGACACGACACTAAGAAAAACTACAACTGGGGGGAGGGCAAAGCAGTAAAAATTTAAAAATAAGACTACTCCTTACAACTGCCAACACTTGGGTTCAAAGAATCAACTGGAGGAAGTTTTCCTTAAAAGTACAGCTCTAAATATGGTGTCAGGCCCCAAACTTTGCACACACCAGGGCTTTGGTCTGGGCTAACACAAACCAGGTGGGAGAAGAGGATGATGACGGCAGATGTCCTAACACAACTCCACAGGGCTGAATGCCTGATACTTCTCAGCATTTCCTGTAGCAACCAGAAAACTCCCTACCCCAGGAATACAGGCAGGAAAAAGCCAGGAGAAGGCAAGCAACTTCAGTGCTGGATGCACTGATCTGGGGCCAAACTAGACCCCTGCAGTGTCCCTGCTCCCAGAGCCAGCCTTGGAGGGGACAGAGCACAGCTGAGCTCCACTGAGGCCATGGCAGTGTCTGTTCCTGCTCCAGCAGAGCCCACCCAGCCCCTCGGGATGGGACACTGTGCTGGGAATGCTGCACTGACCCAGCTCTCTCCACCTGAAGGGGCAGTGGAGAACAGCTCCTCTCGGGGGTCCCAAGGCACACGCCCTCACAAGCACAGCGTTCCCTACTCCTCTTTGCTATCCCCAGCTCTGGCAAGCAGCACGTGCTCAGTGTGATCCCTCACCTGGTGGCCCCGAGGTTCCAATATGGATCTCAGGACAATGCTGGGCCACGTTTCCTTCTTCCTCAACCACAGCACATCCCCAGTCAGACCAGCACTGAGAAACCAGAGCTCTAGTACATTCTTCTCGGAGAGGGCAGCGCAGGGACACAAGGCTGCGAGCCCACGCTGGCTTGGGAAAAGGGTCTGGAAAGGAAACCTACGGTTTTACAACACTAAAGTGCAATGAAAACGTCCTAAACCCTTTGAAATCGATCACAGCAAGAGTGGTCTGCAAAGCTTCAAACTTCCAGTTACTGCAGGGCATCCTCAAAACAGACCTGACTACCACCAGGTAAGAACAGAACAAGGAGCCCTTTGGTGAAACAAGGAATATGAGCTCACCACGGAATTTCAGCTCCTGGGGTCAAACATCATATTTAGAACATGTTGGAAAGGAAGAGTGTTAAAGCAAAGAAAAAAAAAAAACCAAACCAAAAGAAAAATACAATTCTTGAATCTTGCGCAATGAAAGAGTTAAACTTTTTGGTGTTTTCAAAAGAAATCCCAACAGACAACCTGCCATAACTTTATCTGCTTCCTAAGAGGGAGATGCCCGCCTGACCCATGACTCAGGACACCATGTGCACTGGACACGTTCCATCCTCACGTATGTCTCAGCATTCCTCCATTCATAAAACCAAATCCTTCCTGTTTACTCTTCAGCCTGAAAGGAAAAACCAAAACTGAAGCGAGATGGAAGATAGCCAGAGGGAGCAGAAAGTTTTCACAGACTGGAGGCCAATCTCATCAGCTCCACGAGCCTGGGAAGTGCAATCCTCAGTGTCGCCTCATTTTAACTTTCCTGGCGGGGCTGCCGTCCTCCTCCTCCTCCTCACAGTCCTCCGTGTACTCGTACGACCGGCGCCAATAGTTCTCGGAGCTGAAGCTGCTCCGTCTCCTGTGTTTTGGTAAGAGGACCGAGCGCCTGTTCTCCTCCTTATCCATTTCCAGAATCCGTGGCCTAAGGGACAGAGAGGAGTGAGAGGGATTTAGGCATTCCTCCTGCATTTTGCCTCCTCGCAGTGCTAGCTCTGCCTGTTTCCTTCCCAGCGCTGGGCACTTGGCACAGCAAGAACAGATCATGAACTTGCACCATTGGGAGCTGAGAACTTTGGTGGTGCAAATCCTTTCCCTTCCCAAGGCAAGTGTTGGCCTTTCCTCCACTTCCAAACAGCCCAGTCACTTCTTATTTTTGTGTGCAGTTTGTGGCCCCAAGGAACATCCCCTGTCTCTCCTGCAGCAGAATTTGCGGTGTGTTGCTGAGCTCCTTATGGTGCAGGATCACACCACAGCTCTCAAATTCTTTGTCCTCTCAAACATTAGCAAGTGTAATTGTTATTTCTGCAGAGCTGCCTCTGATCACTTTGCAGCAGGACTGGGCTGGTGGGCCGCACACACCACTTATTTTATCCGAGTGGTTCTTAAGAGATCCCACTATGATATCCATGACAATTACCTGTTCTACCGGAGCCTTGGAGGCCAGAGGAAGAGAAAAACATGTTTTTCACACCCATCTGCTGCAGGAGCCTGTGCAAGCCATCCCCCACAGCATGATAAGGTCACATCAGGCTGAAAAACAGCTCTGACGGATGCGCACATTTGTCCCGCATGAGCGCTCCTCTAATCGGACACCAGCCCACTGCGTGCTCCCAGCGAAGCTGCATCTGCAGCCCAGCTTCAATTCTCCATCCATCTTCCCACCCTGCATCCAGGTGAATGAACACTGCTCACAAACAAGCCATCCCCACCCTCATCCCTCCAGGACAGGTTGAAACAGGGCTGGGACCGCAAAGCAGCCAAGCCCTGCGACCAAGCTGACTTCTGGGTTGTACCCATTGTGCACAGAATGCCATCTGGATCCTCAGAAAGCTTTGGAATTGGAATATCCAGGGCAGCTGGCTATCACTCACGCTATCAGTGTGTTCACAGCAAGGTGTTTAAGGGAAGCCTCGCTGCTGCAGAGCTCAGGCTTGTCTGAAACCTCAGCAAGGAGCTTCCCTCAAGGTCAGGCTTAAGCATCCACACAATGTGGTTTCTCACACAAAAATATACACACACAGCTCTGGAATCAAAACAGGCCTGAGAAGCTTCCCAACAAGTCCTTAACCTTTCCCAGATAGCAAACACTCACGTTCCCTCCCAGGACTGCTTTCATAATATAGTTTAATGCAGCTGCACAGGTTGCTTGGCAATAGAGGTCAAAAATGATTAGCTGCAGGGAAACTATTGTTCTGAATGACTGCATTATCAAAAGCCAGCCAAATCTATTGCTTCTTCATTATGCCACTCACAGGATAAACAATGTAAGCTGCTTACAGCCAGGGCTCAGCCTCCACAAGTCTGGGAGGAACACAGAAAGAGCTCATTCTGATAAAACAGATCTGGGCATCGCAGAAAGCACCTGGCAGGTGCAAATCAGAAATGTTTTCAAACGTGTTCCAAGGCCAGGAACCTCAGCCATGCACTGATCCAGAGATACCATCCCAAACATTGCTCCTAGGAGAGACCATCCTACCTGTGGGCAGCATCAGGGTCTGCTTTGCGATGGGACCGCTTTGGTTTCAGGATCTGGTCCCGGTTGCTCCCCGACAGACGCTCAGAGTTATAACCTGGTGGCAACACAGAGCTACTCAGGGATTTTGTTTCCAATCGAGGTGCATCTAGTCTTGTTCTGCAAATATTTAAAGAGAAGAGAGTTTGCAAGGAGTTTCTACAGAACCGCCAGTGCTGCAGCAGAACCCTCCACCCCAACCACACAGCTCAGCAGGAGGGGCAGGATCACCTCCACAGCACAACAAGTTGCAGCTTTTTGCTGCTAGAAGATTCACAGAATGGCTTGAATTGGAAGGGACCTTAAAGTTCATCTCATTCCAACTCCCTGCCATGGACAGGGACACCTTCCACTATCCCAGGGTGCTCCAAGCCACATCCAACCTGCCCTTGGACACTTCCAGCCACAGGTTCTCTGGGCAACCTGGGCCAGGGCCTCACCCCTCTCACAGAGAAGGACTTTTTCCTTCTATCTAATCTAAACCTTCTGTCTTTAAAGTTTGAAGCCATTCCCCTTTGTCCTGCCTTGGGAAGAGGAAGGCTTAGGGACACAGTCAGGAGGTGACAGCAAAAGGTGCTGGGCTCACTGCAATCCCAGCTCTGGGTTACAGAGCAGAGGTGCTGGAGCAGCTGTGAAATCCTATGAAATCACTGTGAAATCACAGTGACTTGGCAATAACTCACAGCTCCAGTTAAGCCACCTGGGTGGGAGATGCCCTGCAAAAGCATCATCACCTACACCAGTAATAACTGCTTCCACCTGGAAACTCCCTCCTGCCCACGGATCTCACGGGGTCAGGTGTTCCTCAGCTTGACTAAGAGGTGCAAAGAGTTGAAGTACGAGTCAGGAGCAGGTGTAGCAAACAGAAGCTGCACCAGATCCTTTCCAGCAGCTCTGTACATGCTCAAGCTAGGCTGGAGAGCAAGCACAGCTCATCCCAAAGGAGAATTGTCACTGGTCTAGGCACAACTGTAGCCATGCACAGGTGGAGGAGGCAGCAGGAATGAAAGGGGAGAATCACTGCTTGCTCTTCAGTGCTGAACTTAAGCTCCTGAGGGAGATTTCCACAGGAGAATCCCAATCTAAACTCCCATTAGGAAGCACATCCAGTTGCCAAGCTTCTCTCTGCCATCAGGGAGAGCCTCTTCAGTTAATGAGGGTGATGCCAGGCTGGCACAGGCAAAGCTGGGCATGGCAGCCTGAGTTTGCCCAGCATGCCAGAAACAAGGAACACTTCCGAAAGCAGCTGCCAGGCTGGAGCCTGTGCTAGTCCACACTGTCATCCTGAGTTGTTCTCAGCTCCAGCACTGGATCCAGTCCAGCCTGAACACCAAAAGCAGTGCAGATCCTGCCCCTGACAAGTGAGGTGCTTTAAATACCTCTCAAATACAACAGCAACTGCAGGGCTGCAATTCAAACAAACCAATCCCCAAGAACGCTGAAATGGCAAGGGAACACCAGCCACGCTCCCTCTGACCAGGTACAAGGAGAGCTGACACTAAAATGGAGAACAAGGTACCTACTAAACTTAAACAGATAAACTCTATTTATGAAAGCAGAATGGCAGCAAAAGCCCTCTACAATGACTTTCAAGACCTGATTGAATAGGTCTCATTTCCATCCCCACCTCCCACATTACCCCTCCCAGCATCTCCTAAAATGAGAGCACCGTTCCTGCCCTCCTCTGGCTCAAAGCGCTTCCAAACCCCGCTGGCTCCCAGCAGCCTGTGCTCCCACACTCAGCAAACACTGAGGATGATCCCACTACAGCACTGAAATGTTTATGACCTGCTTGGTAACCACGCTGCTCTGGAGAATCCTGCAAAACCCTGCAGCTCCTCCAGCTCCCACAGCTTTGTCCTCCTGCCGCTGGTCAGCGAAACCAGGCACAGAGCAGAGCCAGACTCAAATGTCTGCGACCTGGTGGGCTCTGGCAGAATTCAGAGCTGAACATCCCAGCTCCAACTGCGCTGATCCAGCTGACCTGCTCAGGAAAGCTCAGGCTGATCCTCCCGAGGAGGAGGAGTGTTAGGAAGTGGCTGTTTCCCTGGTTGCATAACCCCCGTGTCAGGCAGGGCTGCAGGATCCCGGGCACGGCGCTGGTGCAGGGACACGGTGCAGGCACAGCTCACAGGGGACACGGGGGACAAGCAGCAATGAACAAGCTCTGCTTGGCAGCAATGGGAGCACAGCCTCTGGCAAACACTGCCATGGATTCACTGGGGCTGCTCAGAAGGAATTACCAGGGGGTTTTTGCTTTGCTCAGGAGAAAAATCCTGGTATGGTTGTGTTTGGCCTGTCAGTTGGGTCAGTCCATCACTGTCTGACTGGGCAAAGACATTTCTGCTCTAACACGAAGCAAATCAGGCCCCCAAAATCAGAAGGACACAGGGGGATGGCTGAGCAAAGCCAGTAGGAGCTACAGGCTTTGTCTCTTTAGCAGGGATGCACCAGGTCAGGGTACAGGGTACCAGGGTACACCTGGGGAGACCTCACTGCTCCTCCCAAGACATAAGGGAGTTTATAAAAAACAGGGAGAGTCACTTTTGAAATGGGCAGATAATCATAGGACAAGGGGGAACAGTTTTAAACGAAAACAGCAAAGATTTAGATTAGGTATTAGAAAGAAATCCTTTACTCAGAGAGTAGTGAGGCACTGAACAGGTTGCCCAGAGAAGTTGTGGCTGCCCCATCCCTGGAAGTGTTGAAGGCCAGGTTGGATGGGGCTCTGAGCAACCTGGGATAGTGGAAGGTGTCCCGGCTGAGGTGAGCTTTAAGGTCCCTTCTTGCTCAGTAGCACTTTGAGGGCAGCCAGGCTTGACTGAAACAACCCAACATCCTCAGCTTACAGAGGCTGGAGAAAGCAAGAGGCAATGCCAGTTTAAACAGGTATTTTCAATGTCTGCACCAATTTGGGCAGCTTTAGCTGATTTATCTGAGTTGTCTTTTCCAGGGAACTGCTCCACAACCTAGAACAAGCAGCTTCTCTACCCCAAAGTCCAACCAAAGCAGCCACAGGACTCGGAGATGGCTCCTTGTCAGCACTCGTGCTGCTTTTCCTTGGCTGCACCAACACCATGAAACAAAAGCTTTAGGTTCTTATCACAACCTCTCACCCCAAATCTCACTCTGGCCATAACCAGCTGTGGGGTGGTTTGGCTACAGTCTGTCTTTCATCCCACTCTATCTCCTGCCACATCTCATCCTGCCTCCCTGGGTCTGGGCTGATTTTGCCTGGCAAATGCCTCAGGGCTGCTGTTTTTCCTGCCTTCATTCCATGGGTCTTTCTAACCAGATGTCCAACTCCACTCCACTGGCTTTGTGCCACATCCTCCTAACGTTGCCAGACTTGTTTTGAAACCAACTAAGCCATCCAAAAGCTCATCCAGTCTGAATCCAGACCGCTTGCCTGCGAGCCTTATGCCAGCCTGGGCCACAACCACAGCCCTGCCACCAATGCCCACGTTTTTGGCTGAGTTTACAGGACTCAGAGTTGTGTGTTTTCATTTACAAAAAGACTACTTGACAACAGAATTACTGCTAACACCTTCTAAGGCACAATCAACATGGGTCAATGTGTGACAGTCCTATTTTTTGTCTCCTAGTAGAAGTAACTGATGAGAGAAGATACCTCTAAGCAGAAAAAAAGGTTATAGTGAGGGACTTCGGGGTGGGATTGGTTTATTTTGTCTCCATTTTCTTAAGAGATTTAGGAACAAGCACTGATTGATGAAATGCCATCAAGAGTGTTCTTCTAGAACAGGAAGCCCATTCCTAAAACAGCTTATGGAGCTTGGCTTCCCAACACAGACTTGAAGGACAAGCTCTGTAACGTGAGCAACGAATTCTGAATTCTCTGCATGTTTCCCTCCAAAGCCAGTGTCTTCCTCTCTCCCCAGGAAACAAAAGCCATGCTACCCAGAAAACTTTATGTGCTTTACAGGACATTTTTCATCAGCTTCAAAGGACCGTCCAGGTAACTCCCACATGTGGGTACCACATGACCAGACACCTGAATACACAGCCCAAAACAAAGGAGTTTGAAATCGTAGCTGTTTGGAGCTGGGCAGCCAAGGAAAGCCAGGTGTTTGGGCTGCAACAGGGTTTGCAAACCCAGCTATCACAATGAAGTGCTGCTGCACAGAGCCAAGGAGTGATTAACTCTGCAGGAACAGGTTCCAGCTACTTCCACCGCCGAGTACGGCACGACACGAGCGAGCGTCAGGGTGACACCGAATCAAGGTGTAAGATCAAGCCAGCAAATTAACAAGCAAGGCAGTTTTCAAGTGTCTAAACACCACGACACCACGTTGATCTTACTGTCTGGAGGGCTTCAACACTTACTTTCGGAGGATGATGACAGCTCTTCTCTCCTTGATGTCCTGTGGTCGAATGCAGTGTGTGATTTCGTCGGCCGCATACCCACTGACAACAGAAACAAAAAGCCACTGTGAGAAAGATGCCAGCCAGAGCACAAAGTGGTTTCCAGCCTCAACAAGTCAGTTTGGCCTGTATTTCCTAACCTGCACCAGGAATTTCTCCTCCAAACACCACCCCCCAGGCACACAGGAGCTAAACTTACAGGTAGGAATAAACATCGGGAAAGAATGAGGACAATCAGGGGATTTTGGGGGGTTTTATGACTCATTTTTTAGCATACCCCAGAGGGAAGTGCCACCTGCTACAGCATTGTGAAATAAGACATAGAAATGTAGAATTGTAGATTCAGACAATTAATTTACAATGAAATTAGAAAGCAACAGGGGAAAAAACGAGCATATTCTTCCAAAGCATCTCCTCAAATGTGCCTCTGAGAAAAGCCATCTCTCACAGCTCAGATGTGCAGACACCCAGACACGAACATGTACTGGGTAGATGAGGTTTGTTAGTCATAGAAGGGTGCAGTGGTGGTAAGAGCTCACCTCCCACCCCCTTTCCTTGGGCACAGACCACCTCAGCACCCTCCCCATCAGGTGGCACATCCTCAGCCACCATACAAACATCACCAACCCCAACTCAGTGCACGTGGGGTAACCTTCAAATTCAGACCTGCAAACCAAGCTGTCCTTCCCTAAAACCTCCCTGTTCCAAGGTGAAACAGCTCCCTGGGCTGAGAAAAATGCCACCAGGCTCAAGCAGTAGCTGCTGTCAGCAGAGGCATTTCACTGGGTGAGATGACTCCAGAGACTCCAGATTTCCAGCAGGCTGGAAAAAAGCCATGACCAACGACAGCCCCACTTCCCACAACACACTGGAGCGTTTTCTCATGGCTGCTTCTGTTTTCACAGCAGGTGAAATCACGGTGGGGCTGTGGAGAGCAGCCACCACGCCTGCTCTGACACACAAACCACGCCAGGAGCGCTCCCAGGGTGTGAGGCAGCAGATCCCAGAGGTGGGGCCTGCCCTCTACCTGCCGTTTGCAGAGTGTCAGCTCACAGAGAGCCTCCTGGAGTCCAGCACGGAGAAAAGAGAAGCTGAACACCTTCAGAGCCTGAGAGAACACCTGATAAGGGCAGGAACGCCTTGGAAGGCACTTGGGCCAAGGTTGTTCAAACCACACAATGCTGGCACACCCAGCCTGAAGCAGAAATCACCAGACCCAGTGTCCCCACGAGGCTTTTCCGTGCCACTGCTGGCATGCTGGGGTCAGGGGCTGGCAGGTTATTCAGGACACTCAGAGCAGAGAGCAGAGCTCACACACGCAAATCTTCTCTGGGGACAGGACCGGGTTTCCTTGATCTGGTTAGGTAACCCACCCACTCACCCAGAAACACAACCTCCTCACACACAGCTTGACTGCTTTGGGAGCAGAGTTAAGAGTCTAAGACCTGATCAGTTAAAAGAGGGGTGATGGCCATCCCCAGCATCCTCCAGGCACTGCAGAACATGACAGCATTATGCCAAGGGGCCTGTGATGATGCTCCATTATGTTCCAGGAATCTCTGCGTCAAGCTCCAGTGAATTCATGAATATCACCCACGTTAGCATTCAACTCAGCATCCTCAGCAACACCCTGAACTCAGGGAAAGGTCTGCTTCCAGACCTGCTGTCCATCACCAGAGATCTGCCTGGATGCTCCTTTTCACTCCCTCCCCCAGGCAGGAAACCCCTTTCCAGATCCCTTTCAGAGCAGCACCAGGAAGTTTGTGGTCCCAGATGCACAATGGCAGCATCAAACAACAGCCCCATCACTCCAGGGGGACACACCAGTCTGACCCAGTGCCAAACTGGTGTGGGAAAGCTCTGCTTGCACCATATCACATAGGGTGATGGTGTGTCTCTGCACAGGCAGAGAAATGGAAGAAAAAAGGTTATTTGGTGGTGTCATACTTGTGCTGCCTCATGCCAGCATGAACTTCTCACCCACTGCCTGGCCTTGCATGCCCTGAGGATGGGTGAAGGGGCAGACCCTGGAGGAAAACACCCATAATGGTATTCAGGGTCTATGCACAGATTTCTTGCCCAGAAAACAAACCCAAAGAGATTTGGTACGGAAAATCCTAAATTCCTGCCCACAGTAACACCCGAGCATGACATCTCCATCCCAGAGCATCTTCCAGAAGAACAGGGGAAGTGCTGATGTTATCCACACGCTGCCCCAAAAACAAACCCCAACTCCAAACTAACCTGACAAACCTTACACTCCCAGCTCCTCCCTGAGCCTCTTTTTCCGTACTGAAGAGCCGCTGTCAAGCCAGAGTTGATTCATGCAGAGATGAAAGTGGATATTTTTGTGCAAACATCACCAGAAAGGAGGCCCTGAAGTTCTACAGTCTCTAAAAAGAAAAGCTTGAACAAATCTCTGCCTCATCACCACTGGCACACGTGGAACTTCCTCTGCACCAACAGCCTGTTCTGAGGGATCAGGCTTTTTTGGAGCAGACAGCTGCAGAGAGATTCCTCCAGCTGGGAAGGAAGGAGGTTCATCCTCCAGCGACTCCAACCAGCTCTGATTGTGCTTCCATCACACACTCCTCCAGACAACAGGAGGAACACACATCACAGTGTTTCCCTGCTATTACAAACAGCCAGGAGACGACCTGGAGCACTCTCCTGCTGCGGGAGGGAAGCCTGTGTGGCACAAGCTCCCAGAATCCAGGAAATGTTACCTGTGCCATCCATTCATCCAGCTGCACTGTTCCAATGCTGAGACATCATACCTGGCAGTTTCAGCAGTTGCAGGGCAGGGATCTGGCTAGAATTCCCCATCCCAGCCAGCTCTGCACCACCCCTGCTCCCTCCCTTTTTCCCCAGCCTAAGCATTGTCAAAGTACACGCTCCCCAGCTGAAAACACAAATTTCTCCATCTCCTCCTCACCACTTCTATTGATTGATGCTTATCAAATTATTGGTAAAATAAGAAAAACCCACAAACATGGTGCAGTCAGCAGCCCCTCCTAGAGAGCTGATGGGCCACAGGACTGGGATCCAACGTGATGCCTCTTCCTGGCCTGGCTGCCAGTGGGACAAACCTGCAGGAACACCTGCTTCCCAGGGCTGTGGGTGAAGAGGAGACTGGGGGAGGTAATTTTCTAGATCTCAAAACCTACAAGGGCAAATCTTCCCTACAGATGTGAAAGGAGAGGAAAGAGGGCCTTGATGGAAGAGGGAAGGGCTCATTAGCAGGTAGTGGGGTGTGTCAGCTTTGGCTTCTGGCAGAGGGGCCCAGCCAGGTGGATTTTGTTCCACCTCACCTGTCATTTGAGGTCTGAACACTTTCCAAGGAGTCAGAGGCAGGTTCAGTGTTGGCAAACACGACATCCTGCTTCAGGGCAGGCAAACAAAGCCAAGGGAGGGAAACGGGGAAAGCTCCTCTGCAAAATCCCTCCTGGGTCGGCAGCCATGAAACTGGGAGAACTGGGAACAGCCTGCTGAGAGCAGGAATGGCACAGAGGCGATCTGGGGACAGCCTGAGAGTGTGGTGGGGTCAAAGACAGGGCTCCAACAGCTTCCTGTAGATCCTCACGAGCTGCACACAGCACCCAAACACACACGGCCACCCCGGCAAGGCAGCACGCCAGGAGCAGCCTCTGACCCAGCAGGATTTGAATCCCAGACATTACAGGCACGCCACTTCTATCTGTGCCCGTTCCCCATCTCCAGGGCAACTGCCTCCAGCAACTGTTTACCCCGAGGAGAAAAAGCCAAGTTTGGGGAGTTGACTTAATCGTGACCAAGGGCTGGATTTGCTAATACACCCCTGAGCATGGTCTGAACCTCTCCTGCTCCTCCTAATTACTGGGGTTAGATGTGAGACCAGGAGATCTGCTTTGAGGCAGGGAATTGATTCCAGCCAGGATCCTATCAACACAGAACAGTCACTTTGGCACAGTCTCTCTTAAGTGAGTGCTAAGTACCTGCTAACTGCTGTACCAAAATTGAAATAATCCCTGTTTTAAAGTCTATTATTTGCTGGAAAGCAGAACATCTGACTTCGATGAAGCTGCAGTGGGTGAGTCAGAAAGTAGCCCTTGGATTTGGAGGGCAAAGATACCTCCGTTTGGTTTGTACTATTGCTTCAACCACGTTAATAAACAGATTACAGCACCTGGGTGACACTGGCCAACAACCCAAACACCCCTGGGAGACACCCTGCTCCAAATCCATGAGCCCCGAGCCAGCAGCCTCTTCCCAGCAGTTTTGAGGGAAGAGCAAAGGTCTGGGATAAGAAAACGTCATTCTCTGGTCCTAGAGCAAAGAAAGCATCTCTCCTTCCTCCCACCATCCTCCACTGCAGATCCTCCTCCACAGTTTTCCGAGTGGCTTCGACTGCAAGACTTGAGGCTGACCCTGCTTGAGCAGCTCTGCCAGAATGCTTCCAAGCAGGATAAAACTCTCACTGTCCTTAAAAAAAAAGGGCCTCTGGCTGTGAAAGGAAGGACAACTATTTATCCAGGCCTGTTGGGGAAAGACAGGCAGAGGGGTTCACATCAGCAGCAGGAAAATCAGGGCAGAAAGTTTCCCTCCAGTATCTCGGAGAAGTCAGGGAGCAGAGCCGCCGCCTCACAGCCGGCAGTCTCCATCCCTGGGAATGGAGTTTGCTCTGCAGTAAAAGGAGATGGGGCAGGATGGGTCCCCTTGGGTCCCATTGCACAAAATCACCCTGACCTCTGCCCTGCCAACCCCCTAGAGAACGAGAAAATGTCCTCAGCGCCGTTCCCGCTTCCCTGTGCAGACTCCCTCATCCCCAGCTAATCCACCCAAGTTACCTAACGCCGGGGTACGGCCAGGATTAGTTAATGTTTGTGCAGCTTTTCCCAGATAAAAGCTACACGAGATCTCGGCATTTATTATTGATGCACCAGTCAAGGAGGCCGTGTGGATGTGGGGGGAAAAATTCCTTCCCGAACCCTGCGGCGATCAATTTACAAGCCAAAGCACGGGATTGTGTTACTGCCTGGGAGCCCGGAAAAGCGGCCTGGACCTTCACCAGCCCAAAAAATAACCCCCCAAAGGAGGATCCCGCTGATAGCTCAGAGCACTGCTGGCAGAGTCCCGGTGCTCCCCGCTCCTGGCAGGGAGCACTCTGACCTTCAGGGACTCAAGGGACTGGCAGCCCTGGTGCCAGGCTTGGAGCTGCCCTCCCCAGGAGCTGGACACCAGCAGGACGTGTACACTCCAGCTCTTCCTGTCCCCTCACCTGCCTGCTCCCCCTCCCAGCCTGTACCGGGAGGCAGTGGGATTAGGAAGCAGGCGTTTCCCAGTGCCAATTCCAGGTTTACTGCCGACCAACTGCGTGACCTTGGGTAGGTCATTCCACCTCCACGGCTCTTCCTCAACACACATGAAGTCCCTTCCTGTGCCTGTGACCCGCTGCACTTCCAAGTGACAATCGCACGGGGCTCTGCACCGTGGTCTCCCTATCGTCGCCGGGCAGGGGAGGGAGGGTTCAGCATTCCCAGTTTACAGACTGGGAAGACGAGGCCATTCACACCTCCACTCCACGACTAAGGTCAGGTCAGAGAGGCACCGGCCGAGCTAAGAATAGACCCAGGAGCCCCGTCCCTACCAGCTGCTCCGCTCTGACCACTCTTGGGCAAAGGATCCATTTTGTGTCTCAACGTGTTATTTTAACCAGTTACGGGAACTACGGCAAAGCTCAGCTCGGCGAGCGGCCACGCTCCCACCAGGACTGGCCACCCAAATCCTCACCCACCAGGGCGGCAGGAGCCCCCCCAAACCCCTGCTTCAGCCCTTCCACGGCAGCGAGCCCCCGTGTGCTACAGGCGAGGGAGATGGAGCCCGAGGCGCCGTCGGGGCGCGCATCCGTGCGCCTCGTGATCCGCGTTACACAACCGAGCCCCGGCTCGGCAGCCCAGCCTCGGCAACGCGGGCGAGTTACCTGAGCACCGTGACGCTGCCCCTCTTCACCGGCAGGAAGAGAACGGGCTCCGAGACCCTGATGGGTTTGAACTGGAATTTACACCCGAAGCAGAGCGCCGAGTCGCTGAAGAAGGAGACGGAGACGATGGGCCTCTCAAAGATATGGATGGGGTCCACGTGGGAGACAATGCAGCCCCCCGGCTGGTAGTCGTTGATGACGGCACTGTTCACAAAGCCCTCGGGGATCACCCGATGCTCCACCAGCTTCCTGATCACCAGGTCGTGCACCCACTCGGGGATGGCGTCCACCTCCCCCCGCGGGTACAGGCGCTCCTGGCCGGGGCCTCGCCGCTGCAGCTGAGACCCGTAGGTGTAGCCTTCCCCGAAAAAATACTTGTTCCGCAGCGGCGCCCGATCCACCGTGTGCTCCTTGTAGAGCCCCTTCTCCGCCCGGGACACCACGTCCTCGATGCGCGCCTCGATCTTGGCGCACTCCTCGGCGCTGAAGAGGCGAAGCTGGCGGATGCCGCTCTTGACTTTCCGAGCTTCCTCCTCCTCCTTCTGCTCCTCGTAGTCGCTGGGCTCGGAGCCGGAGTCCTCCTGGTGCCGCCGCTTGCGGTCGTAGGGGGGCTCGGGGGGCTCCCGCGGGAG
>VZRZ01005093.1:4138-20312 GCA_013398175.1 Climacteris rufus | reverse complement strand
GGTGGGTGGGGAAACTTAGGCACTGGGGTAGGGAAACTGAGGCATGGGAATGGGGAAACAGGCATAGGGAGGGGGAAAGAGGTGCTGGTTTGGATGGGGAAACTGAGGCACGGGAATAGGAAGCGGATGGGGAAAGAGACACGGGTGGCAGCATCCCCCCTACAGCAGTGAGTGCAGCACAAAATCACGGACACCGAGTCGTGCCGGCCTCCCAGGCGTGTATAAAACCCCAAAACAACAGTGAGGCACGAGTGGAGATGGGGGAACAGCGGCCACCGGCCAGGCTGGGGACACCCCAGGCCGTGGACACCCCAGGCCGTGGACACCCCAGGCTGGGGACACCCCAGGGTCGCCACACCCTCAGTCCCCCGTGCCGGGGTCCCGGGGCCATGGCGGGCTCAGAGCAGGGTGATCTCGCTGGGCGGCAGCGTCAGCCTCTTCTCCCGGGCGCCCAGCAGCCTCTCCATGTGCGCGGCCACCACGCGGCACAGCTCCAGGCCCTGGAGGGGGACACACAGCGGTCAGTGGCTGTGCCACCACCATGGAAGCCCCCACAGGGTCCCCCCAACCTCGCCAAGTGTCCCCGACCTGCTCCAGCTGCAGCTGGGTGATGCCCTGGGCCTGGAGGTCTCCCAGCGTGATCTCCACGTAGGGATAGCTGGAGCCGGCCGTCGGCCGCTGCGTCCGCGTTGACTGGATCTCGCTCAGCGAGAACTTGGCGATGGGTTCCTGTGGGGGGGGACAGGGGATGGCCTGGGGGAACCCCCTCCAAGGGGACTGGGGACCCCAGGTTGGTCGGGGATTGGAGCAACCTGATCTAGTGGAAGATGTTTCTGCCCATAGCAACGGGTTGGAAGTGGATGAGCTTCAAGGTCCCTTCCAACCCAAACCACTCCCTGATTCCACACAGCCCCCCACCTACGTGGGTCTCCTTGCTGAGGAAGTTGAGGCCGTTCTGGTTGACAGCCAGGATACAGGGTGAAACGATGGCGTTGTTGCTGCAGCTCTGGATGTAGAAGAAGGACGAGCCAAACATGGGGTAGGCACTCAGCAGCCCTGCAGGGTGGAGGATGGGGTCTCAGTGCCCACTGCCACCCTCTCCTGCCCAGTGCCCAGGGTGGCCTGCACCCAGGAGCAGCCAAGGGTGTCCCAGCATGGGGTTTGGGAGCAGCCTGTCCTGTCCTGCCAGTGCATCCTGCCCTCCCTGGGCAGCACCCCAGGCTCTGTGCAGGCACGAGGGCTGCCTGTCCCAGCAGCATTCCACCCCATCATCATCACCCTCCAGGCAGCATCCCGTCCCCAGCAGCCTTACATCCCCAGCAGGACTGCATTTCCAGTATTACACCCTCATTAGCACTATGTCCTCATTAGCATTGCATCCTCTCAGCATCCTCTCCCGATCAGTGTCACCTCCCCGTCGCCATCATTGTCCCCTCACCCAGGAACTGTGCCCTGGCCTGGTGGGCGCTGAGTGCCTGGGCTTGCTGCACGTGCTGGGTCACCATCTGCAGCCAGGACTGGGGCTTCAGCAGGCGGAAGAGCTGCGGAGGGACGTAGTCCTGCATCTCCCGCCTGCGGGGAGCCCGAGGTCAGGGCCAGCGCTGGCCAGTGGGTCCCAAATCCCACAGGACTTGTGTTTCCCCCCCTCCCCAGGTGTCCTGTCCCCAGCCTTACGCAGTGGGGAGGTGGTGGCGGTCCTTGGCTCGGTGCTGGAGGGCGGCCAGCTTGGCCACGTGTGGGAAGTGCTGCTCTCCCGACCTCGCGGGCGGCAGGACGGTGAACAGCCCCTTGAGGTAGTCAGGGAGCACCTGGGAGGGACAGAGCACAGGGACAGGGCTGGGGACAGGGCACGCTCTGAGGGAGACAGGGAGGTGGCCCTGGGGAAGGCTGATGGGGTGGCCCGACCTGGTTGTAGTGCACGGTGACGTAGAGCTCGTTGTCGAACTTGAGGGGCTGGCTCCAGACCACGCGGCGGCACCAGAAGGTGTAGCTGGTGTCCCGGAGCTCCGTCTCGGCAGCCACATCCAGGACGTATTCCCGGCGGGTCAGCGGCCTCACGCTCTGCCCTGTGCCACCCAGGAGTCTGAGTGTGGCCCCCACGCCACCTGCATGGCTGTCCCGTCTGTCCCATCCCCGCCAGCCCCTCACCTCTGTCAGTCACCACGAAGAGGATGTACTCCTCCAAAGCCTCTGGATGCTGCAGCCCCATCTCGCAGCACAGCTCCTCGATCACATCCAGAGCCACCTGGGCACAGGGACGAGTGGCTGGGACACCGCCATGTCCCCCTGTTGTGCTCCGGGCACCCAACTTGTCCTGCACTGAGGCTCAGCCCACGTGGCTGCCCTGGGAAGGGATCTGCTTTTCCCAGAGGATGAAGTCCCACAGCAGGGACAGCCGAAGGGTGCAGTCCCCCCACATCCACACCCTCTCTGTGCTCACAGCCGGGGGATCACCACAGTCCTGGGGTGCACTGAGCCTCCTGTTCCTCTGACTCACCGAGCACGTCTTGATCTTGAGGTGCCTCTCGATGCCACCGGGCAGGAGGAAGAGCTGGCGCTTGGCGCTGCGTCCAGCCTGCACGGGAGGATGTGTTGGGGTGCAGGGGGCCCCTTTGCACAGCAAGACCCTACAGGACACCCCAAATCCTGCAGGTCCCCTAAGGGACCATCCCACTGGGATCATCCTGCCTCTTGCCCATCCTGCCCAGCTGAGCTATCATGCCCCCAACTCCATGTCCAGAGAGCTGCATCCCCACTGGGAAGCCTGGAAAGCTCAGGGCACCCCTAAAGTGGTGAAGAGCAGACCCCACAAAGAACTGTGCTCTTTTGTGAAGATCCCCAAAAAGGATCAGCTCATTTCCAGGGCGGTGTCTGAGGGAGATCCCAAGTCCACAGAGGGAGTCTGAGCCCATGCAGGTACCTGGAACTTCTGGGGGGCATCTCAAGCTGACACCAGCCCTGCCCCACCCCACGGGGACCCACGGGCCTCACCACCATGGCCTTGAGCTCCATGCTGCTGGGGGAGACGCTGCGCCCCCCGAACTGCAGGGTTTTCCGCAGGTTCTGCTCGCAGGCTTTGGCGATGCCTGGTGGGAACGGGGACTGGGATGAAGGCTGGGGCTGAGCCACCGTGCTGGCTCTGCTAGAGCCCTTCCTGAGCCCTGTGACACCCTGGGGTGTCCTTCCCCACCGTGTACCCAGCACCCTGGGGTGCGCACGGCACTTACCGTGGAAGGGCAGCTCCGGGTGCCTGCTAGCATCGTGCAGGAAGGCCAGGAGGAAGGGCCGGAGCACCTCGGAGCACTTGTAGTAGGCAGCGAGGATGTAGAGCAGTCTCCAGCCCCTCTGGCAGCTGTCCCTGTGGGAAGAGCCAGGGCTGATCCCCTGGGCAGGGCGAGGGTGCCCATGGTGGCACCCATCACCCTGGGGAGCAGCGCAGCCCTCTGCAAGGATGGGGTCCCTGGGTCTCCCCGCAGGCTGGGGCAGCTCAGCACAGCCAGGGACACCAAGTGTCCCCAGTGCCAGCTTCTGCTGTCCCAGAGGGGTGTAGGGACTCACGTCTTGGAGCTGGTGTTGTTGGTGATCTGCTTGATGATCTGGCAGTACACCTCATCCCGCAGGACCTCGTGCTCGGCACACAGCTGGGGACAGGCACAGCTGCCACCCCTCTGCCACCTCCTGTCCAGGCCACCCCCAGGAATCACTGCCCCAGCAGTGGATTTACCTTGAGGATGGTGCAGACGGCGTCCAGCTCTGTCTGCCCCCGCAGAGGGTGGTCACCCATGAACTTCATCACGGCTGGGGACAACAAAGCCACATGGTGACACAGCTCAGCATGTCCCTTCCCCAGGGACACACTCCCCAGGATGGGCACATCCCAGGCACATGGAACTGTGGGACCAAAAGAACTAAACCCTCCCAGGACACCCTGTCTGCCAGTCCTAGTCCAGCCCCACCCTCCTCCAAGGATGGTGCTGGGGATGGCTGAGGGACAGGACAGGACGCTTGTGCCCCTGACTACCTTGGAAAGCCTCAGCAGCCAGTTTGTTGATGCCACCATCCACAAATTCGATGAGTGACTCCTGGATGGGAATCTGGAGCAGGGGGAGAGGGTCAGCTCTGGGACCTCAAGGGCACCTGCAGGTGACAGCAGGACAAGGGCACCCCAGGGCTCCACTTCCCCACACCTTGGTGAATGTCAGCACCTCCAGCACACTGGGCATGTCCCTCCTGGCCTTCATCCCACAGGAGTCTCTGGCAGAAGGACAAGGTAGCAGTGGGCACAGTGTCCCGGGCACAGCGTGTCCCTGTCCCAGCAGTGGACACTCACGTGGTGGCGTGGCGTGCTGCGCGGAAATGCCGCTGGGCGAAGGCCAGCATGGGACAGGCCCCGGCCACGTCCCCGAGCTGCTCGACACCGTCTCCCTCTGGACCCTCTGCCAAGGTGGCACTGGCTGGGGACACCTGCAGAGCAGAGCAGTGGGCACCGGGCACAGCCAGCACGGGGGGCAGCCCCAGGCCGCGACTCACCTCGGTTTTCCGGTCCAGCTCCTGGGCAGCAGTGGTGGAGGCCACGGCCACGGCCACGGCTGCCGAAGCCGCCACCTTGCCCTGCTTGTCCCTGGGCTCCTCCTTCCTCTCCGCAGGCAAATGGACAAAGTCGGGCGCCGCCACGGGCTGGACGTACTCGGCAGGGAAGAGCCCCGACCTGCCATGGATGGCCCCGAACTTCCACCCTGCACCAGGCAGATGGTGGGGATGGCCCCGGGCTGGCAGCCACGGGGTGACCCCCAAAATGCCTCTGCCTGCTCCCTCCTGCCTCTGCACCCCAGCCCTTTCCAGGGATCGGGTCATGGGTTTTGGCTGGAAGCGGCTGCAGTTGGCATCACTCAAGGGAAAGGCACAGGCCAGGGGCCACCAAGCCTGTCACCTGCAGGGGCAGGGGCAGCACCCAGTGCCACCCAGGGTGGGACCCACAGGGAGCATCTCCCTGCATTGGCATTCAGTGCCAAAAAGACCCCAAACCATCCTGCTGAGGGGTGACAGAGGCAGGACCCTGCCCTGTGCCCCAGCCCCAGGAGGGGACACAGCTCAGGGCACACCAGGGATATGCAGGGGACAGTGTGGCACCCACCAAAATCCTGGGTGCCCCTCTTCAGCTCCTCCAGGTACATCACCTTCTTGCGGACCACGCAGCCATAGTAGTGGTCTGCAGGGACACCATGGGGACATGAGGTGTCATAAAATGCAAGGCAAGTGCATGGCCACCTCCAGGGCGGGGGAAGCCATCAGTCTGCTGCTCCTGTGTCCCCCATCGAGGGCATGATGGCATGGGGGGCTTCAGGGGCCCCTCACCTCTCTCGGGGTGCTCCAGCGACTGCAGGTGGATGATGTCCCCTTTGTGGAAGCTGAGGCGGCTCCTGTCCTCTGGGCTGTAGTTCCTCACGGCCACCACGTACTGGGAGTCCTGGGCACAGGGGGTCTGGCACAGCCTGTGCACGCAGGGACACCCACATCCCACCCAGCACAGGGACTTCAAGCACCCACAGCCTCAGGACCATCCCAGGGTGTCCCCCCAGCTCCAGCCACAGTCCCATTCACGGCGTGCCCTCCGCTGCCCACCTGAGCCCCCCAAATGCAGACACACAAGCAGAGTCTGACCCTCAGGACAAACCCACCCTGGCCCCAGGGCACCTCCCACCTTCCTGAGCTCCGTGATGAAGTGGTCCACCATGATCTTGACCTGGGGGGCTTTGGGGGAGAAGAGGATGAGCTTCTCGCTGCGCAGGTTGAACTCCAGCATGTTCCTGGACGGGGTGGTCACGAAGAGCACATCGGGGTAGCTGGGGCAGGGCGAGGGGAGGCTGAAACACCCAGCACTTGTGGCACCCATGGCACCCACCCCACCCCAGCCAGCCCTTACCTGTACGCCCGCAGCACCCGCAGCTGCTCCCCGGGGACATTGGTGCCCTTCACCACCCGCAGCAGCTTGATGCCAGCGTGGGACACGGCCAGGATCTGCACACCCGTCCCCACACTGCCCTGTGGGCCAGGACAGCACCTCAGCCAGGAGCACGGGGACACAATGCCCCCCACACTGAGCTGCCCCACAGCTGGGCCCTCACCGTGGCAGGGAAGAGCCGTGAGAAATACACCTCGCAGCCATCCCGGGCTGCGGCGATGATCTCCCTCTTGACACTCTCAGTGGCCACGGGGCTGAAGGAGTCCAGCTTGTTTTCCGCTGTGGGGAGGGGGAAATACGTCCTGTAAGCATCCCCTCCCTGGGGAGGATCCAGGCATGGTTCCCAGCAAGAGCAGGGATGGTCATGCCCTTCCCACGCCTGGCAGGACTGTGTTGGAAGGAGGAGTGTGCATCCCTCGGGGAACTGGCTGACACCTGGCAGAATTTGTGATGTAGTGGAGCACTATAAATTACAGGGGGGTCGTTGCTTTTGGAGGCAAAACTACCCCAGGGTTAAGCAGAGCCGGTCATGGCTTGGAGATGCCCAGGAGATGAGGATGGGCACAAGAGTGGCTGGGTGTGAGCCCCCAGGTTGGGGCCCCCAGTGTGACCCCCCCCCAGCAAGGAGCAGCAGAACATAGGGGTGCAGTCCAGGGGTACCGAAGAGGGATTTCAGGCGGAGCCGCTCCTCCTGGCTGATCCGGATGCAGGTGTCGGACAGCACATCGTTAAAGATCTGGGAAAGGGGGTAAGGAGCAGTGGAGCTGTCTGGGGAGGAGCAGTGTGCCCCCCAGCCCCAGCTTGCAACAGCCCCAGCTCCTCCACAGCAGCTCATCGGGATGGCCACAGTGGGATGAGTAAACCATCACCTCACTGGGAAATGCTCCCAGGGGACCCTGCAGGGCCAGCTCAGTGCCTCACCTGCCGGAAGATGAGGTCGAGCAGCAGTGGATTGTTGATGCTGTCCTTGGGGTAGAAAACCTACCAGGAGAGAGAGCAGGGCTTGACGAAAAGCCCCCCATATCCCTGTAGCACCTTGGCACCAGCCTGATCCCAAGTGTCTCAATAATCCGTACCTCCTTCCGGATGAATATTTTCCAGGGCACGTTGTGGTACGTGTAGAAGTCCTCACTGCAGCTCCGGTGCAGCTGGGTCTGGACCTGCTGTGCCTCAGACGGGAGCTCCCGGGAGACAGAGACTGTGAAGGGACAGAAAGCCTTGCAATCCCTGGGGGGAGCCACCACCAACCCCTTCCACCCGGGGAAACAGGCACAGGGAGCAGCCATCCCTGTGCTGAGCCAGACACAGCAGTTATCCCACCAGGCATTGCCCCGTGCCACTGGAAGGATGAGGTGCCCTGCTCTGCCCTGGCCCCACAGTGTCACAGCTCTGCCCAGCAATACCTGGGGGCCGGGAGGCTGACAGACGCCTCGCTGGTGCTCGCAGCTGGTACCTGGCACTGGGCACCGGCTTCACCGCAGCCACCACCTCCTTGGGCCCCTGCGAGGCACAGAGGGGCTGTCGTCAGTGCCAGTGACACCCCCAGCCCGGTGAGGGGGACACGGGAGTGGCTGCATCCCTACCCCAGCTGCTGGCACCCGGGCTGCTGAGAGCTGCTCCTTCAGGATCTGCATGGCTTCGTCGTGGGGGTCCAGCTTCTTCCCAAAGAGTTTGCTGCCGAGACAGCATCCCACATCACCTGCTCCCCGGCACCCCGGCATCCCCTGTACTGCCACCACCCGCTCCCCATCATTCCCTAAGCCCCATCGTTCCCTGCACCTCGTCATTCCCTACCCGCAGGCAGGAGGAGCCCGTGGCTCGGCTGGGTGAGTACCTGGCGGGCTGGGAGCTGCGCGGGGCCGGCTGGCACTGCCGGATGATGTTGCGGATGTCGTGCGTGGGCCGTGGGAAGTGCTCTGAGTTGAGCCGGGAATGCCGCACCGGCTCTGCCGGCCACCGCCGCCCCACGGCCGCTGCGGAGCCAAGCACATGGCTCAGGGGCCCCGGCTCAGTGCCAGGAGCTCCTGTGGCCGCCCCATTGCACCGCGACCCCTTACCGGCTTTCTGCGAGTAGGGCCGGGGGTGGGGGACATGGGCTGGCGTCCCCTCTGCTGCTCTGCCCTGCAAGGGACACCAGGCCATCAACACCCGGCACGCCAGGCTGCCCTCGTCCCCAGGGGCTGCACCGGGGAGCTGCCCTGAAGCAGAGGAGGGGCTCGACCCCTCCCGGCGCCGGGCACTGACCGAGGATCCCGGCGGCTGGTTGGCATCTGCCCGGCGCTGTGGGGACAGCTCCGGCTCCGTGCCTGCCACGGCAAAGAGGAGAGCTCAGCCAGGGCTGTGGGGCACTGGGAGCAGGGATGTCCCCCAGCCCAGGGATCAGGCGGGGAAACTGAGGCAGGGAGCTCGGGGGGGATGTGGGAGTGCTCGGGGCGCTCACCCCTCGGCTGACGCGTCTCCGCAGGCACGGGGGGTTCGCTCCGATCGGCATCGGCGCCGCTGTTCCCCCCTCCCACGCCACCGCCTCCCTTCAGCCTCTGCGAGAGGATGGCCGGCTTCTCCAGCTCCTGGGGGACACGTGTCAGGGCACAGCGGTCAAGCCACCCGCACCCCAAAATGCCTCGGGCACCCCTCTCACCCCATTGCCGTAGGAGAGCACGGGGTCGAAGAGGCTGTCCAGGTACCGGTCCAGACCCTTCTGGCTGCGTGGCTCCCCAAATTCCCCATCTGTGAGGGGACAAGGGATGAACCACTGGCATGGCAGGGCTTCATCACAACGCTGGGGGACAGGAGTTGGGGGGAACAATGCCCTACCATGGGGGTGATACGCTTCCATGGAGGGCAGCGTGGGGGCTTTCACAGGTGGGGGAGGAGGCACTTCATCCAAATCCAGTCCGTGTCCCAGCACCCTGCAGAGAGGGAGGATGTGCTCATCGAGCACCCACTGGGTGCCAGATTACCCCTCAGAAGCCCACCCAGCCCTACCCAGCACCCTGATGCCCCGCAGCAGGGCAGCTGCCCGGGTACCTACGCCCGGCTGTCCCTGCTGTGGCTCTCGGTCCCATCCCATGCGATGAGGAAGCAGGACTTCTGTCTGGGGAAGCCCCGGAGCAGCTCGAGGTCAGAGACAAGGTCCAGGACATAGTCGTGTCCAGCCAGCTCAGCCCACTGGGCACCCGCCTTCATGGCCACGGACCAGCCACGCCAGCCCTCTGCCAGTCCCCTGCCAAAGGCCGGACGCTGGGAATGGGCACAGGCTCCACAGGGACACCCTGCCCATGAGCTGGGCATCCTGGCTCCCAGATCCTGGGGACACCCAAAACAACCCAGGGTGACACCATGCCCCACTGGGTGGGTGGGTGCTGAGCCAGGACCCACCTGTGCTTCAGGACATCCCCTGCCAGATCCTCACCCGTGCTCCAGGAGTGGATGGGGCAGGAGATCTGGTCACCTGGGGAGGGACAGGCAGTGAGTGGATGCCACCAGTGCCCTCCTGCCCACGAGGGTGGTCACCCTGGGACCGACCCTCGCCAGCGCCGTGCCCCAGCGCCGCGCTGCCCACACCGTTGAAGCAGTGCAGGTCGAGGGCCATGCTGGCCTGCTGCCGGTTCGCCGTCCACTCCAGCAGCGAGGGCGGGAAGGTGCGGGCGGCCGCGGCGCCCAGCTGGGACCGGGCCATGGCGTGCATCAGCTTGCGCTGGCACACCGGCTTGTAGCCAGCGAAGGCGTAGTCAGAGACAAACCTGTGGGGAAGGGAGGATGCTGCAGGAGGGACGAGGGCAGGATCCTTAGCATGTGTGGCAGGTTAGGACAGGGGACCACAGAGGGATTAAAAGCATCCCCAGGGGGATCTTGGCAACATCTTGGGCACGTGTGCCAGGCTGGCCCAAGAGATCTTGGAGGGACCTCAGAGCATCTCTAGAGGAACTTGAGCGGCATGCCTGGGCACATGTGCCAGGCTGGCCCTGGAGACCCTAGAGGGACATGGGCATGTGTGCCAGCTTGGCCAGAGGTATCCTGAAGAGACCTCAGAACATCCCCAACAGGACCTGGTCAGTACCCCCAGCAACGTGTGCCAGGCTGGCCCAAGCGATCCTGAAGGAACCTGTTGGGACCTGGGCAGCATCCTTAGGCACCGGTGCCAGGAGAGCCCTGAAAAGCCCCAGCAGTATCCCCAGCCACAAGTACCAGTCTGTTCCTGAGGGTTCCAGCCATCCCCACTCCCCATCCCTGTGCCCATCCGGGGCTCACTTGAGCAGGTACTTGTCGAAGGTGGCGGACGGGGGGAAGGCGCTGAGGCAGGCGGCCAGCAGCAGCCAGCCCCGCTCCTCGTTGTTGACGTTGGTGTTCCGCCAGACCTGGTTAGCAGCTTGTGCCAGGAGCTCGTCCCGCAGCCCCGGCACCGACAGCCCCTTCTGCACGATGTAGTTGCCGAACAGGGTCTCCTGCGGGCCGCCCAGCCCCGGGTCGCCCATGAACCGCAGGATCTGCCGTGGGGACAGCCAGGTCCTCCCTCCGGCCCCGGGCAGGGAGCAGGCGGGGGACTGCAGTGACAGAGCCTGTGCCGTCCCACTTACCAGCTGGAACAGGCTGAGAGCCTCATGGCACAGGTCCTCGTCCAGCCGGGTGAGGGGGGCTTTCAGTGGGGCTGTCAGCATCCCAAACGCCGGTTCCTGCGGTGACACCCACACCCGTGGCTACCTGGGGACAGCCTCAGGCCACAAGGGGCCGGCCCCATGGTGCTGAGAGTGGTGTTGATGCTGGGTGCAGACTGTGGGGCTGCCAAAAGGTTGGGGTGCAGGATGGGGCCAGCAGCCTCCTGGGAGTGGAGCAGGGAGGGGCTCAGGCTGTGCTGGCAGCACCAGAGGTGTGTGGTGAGGCTCTGGCACAGGTTGCCCAGGGAAGCTGTGGCTGCCCCTTCCTTGGAAATGTTCAAGACCAGGTTGGACAGGACTGGGAGCAACCTGGTCTGGTGGAATATGTCCCTGCCCATGGCAAGGGCTGGAACTGGATGGTCTTTAAGGTCCCTCCCAACACAAACCATTCTGTGATTCTGTGGTTCTATACCAACACCTTGGCAAGGCTGAGAGCTTTATCCAGCCCTGGCACTGTCATTCAGGATGCCGGGGACTGGGAAACACAGGGCAAAAATAGGGACAAGGAGGAGGAATGGGGCAAAATGACCGTGGATGGGGCCGGGGTCCCGGGAGCAAAGCGACCTGGTCTCCCGCCCCAGCGTTCCGGATCCGCCCCGCGTCGGGCGTCCAGGAGGGCTCAGCGGGTCTCTCTCCGATAACCTCAGCAGGGTCCCCCCGGCCTCTGGAGACGACAGGAACCCACGGGGAGGGAGGGAGGTGGCAGCCAGCTCCGCACAGCACCACAGCCACCCCGGGTCCGGCCTCTCTTGCTACCCATGGTGTCCCCGGGGCGGAAGCCAGGACAGAGCCCAGTGGGACAGTGTGGGGAGCCACCACGGGGACCCTGAACCTCACTGCTCCACCATGACCGGGGTGCCAGGGACTCCCCACCAGCTGTCTGCCCGCCGGGAAAGGCTCCCCGCTGCCGGGCCGCGGCGCCCACCTTACCTGGAAGTGGCCCCGCACGTACTTGGCCATGGGGTAGTCGTTGATGTCGAGCGGGAGGGTGAGCTGGGGGTCAGGCTGCAGCGCCGGCGGTGGCACCAGGACCACGCAGCCGGCATTCACCTCCCGGGCGGCTGTGGCACAGCGGGAAGCTACGGCACGGCCGAGGGGGAGGGAAGGAGGGGCTGGGAGCGATGGTGGTACAAGACCCCCTCACCTGCAGCAGCCTCCAGCAGCCCCATCAGCTCGGCCGGGATCTCCAGTTGGCTGACATCCACCACCTCCCTCCGCGTCAGCTCCTGCCGCCGCAGCACAGGGATGTGCCCACCTGCCCTGCTGGCCCCTGCCCCAGCACCCAGGGGTGCCTCGGCCGGAGCACAGGGATGGGCGAGCACGTGGCAGGGATGAGGGCACAGGGATGAAGGTTGCACTTGTGTTCCCACCAGTGCCACACATCTTTACCTGCTTCATCCTCTCCTTCTCCTCCTCAGCGCGCCGGCGAGCATCCTCCTTCCTCTGCAGGCAGAGCAGCCACGCTGAGTCCCACCAGGAGGGAGGGAAACCCAGAGGCAGCAGGACTCCGTGGGGTGCCATTGACCCCCCTCAATATCACCACATTTTCACCCCAAAGAGGCACTGCCCATGTCCAATGGGACACAGAGGAGGTGGCAGGGTGACATGTTGGGGGGGCTCAGGGTCTGGAGGTGCCACTGTGCCCTCTCCAGACCCACCACTGAACATCCAGCAGGGTGGGAGCAGCTTCCCTGGACCCCCTGGGATGTGCCAGCGCCCATCTCACCTTGAGGTACCTCCGTCTGTTCACGTAGATGTGCACCAGCGACCTGAACTTGATGAGCGTGCGCCGCATGCGCCGATACCGCTGCCTGCAAGAGGGCACTTGTCACCCTCTGCCACCCCCCAGTGCCCCCCCCCCGCCCCCCAGGACCCCCACCTGGCCAGGTACCCCCGCGCCCGGCTCTGCAGGAGGACGATCTTGCGGCGGAGGGAGCGGAAGCGCCGCTTGATGAAGAAGGTGCGAGCGTAGCGCTGGAGCGTGAGCGCGGCCAGGTGATGGGCACGGGCTCGCTTGCTCTCCAGCGCCTGGTACAGCTGCTCCTTCAGGAAGAGCTGGAAGCAAGAATGATGCTGTGAGCCCCCTGGCCTGGCAACCACCCCCAGGGTATCACCAGAGCTAAGCCCACAGTACCTTGGTGACGCCGACGTAGTACATGCAGGGGTTAACGGGGCAGAGGCTCCTCAGCATCTCCACACAGTTGGCTCCATTGGGAATGACATTGGACCACATGTCGACAAGGCAGCGGTACCTGGGTGAGCCCATGACACTGTCACCACTCAGGAGCCACTGGGACACCAGCACAGACCCTCCCTGTGGTGACAAGCACTGCGCCTGGAGATGCAGCTTCTCCCAGAGCTGTGCCTGAAGATGAGGGGCTCCCAGCTCCCACTGTGGGGGAACCCTGGCCCAAATGCTGCCCCCAAAACACCCACAAACTCTGTGGATTCCCCTTGCTGGGATGGCACTCCCCAACCCTCAGACCCCGGGCACCTGTCGATGAAGACGAGGAAGGGGATGCGGATGGGGAAGCCCTCCTTGCGGATGCGGATGGTCTCCAGGATCCCCGAATACCGCAGCTGGCTGCTGACTACATCAGCCTCGAAGAGCCCTGGCTCCTGGGGAGGGGATGGGGAGAAGCATCAGCAGCCTCATGGGCAAACCCCTGCCCACCATGTGCCCACCACACTCCCAGTGCCAGCAGGGCAGGAAACACTGGAATCGGCACGGGCAGGAGAGCCCTGGCTCTGACCTTCTTGTTGTTGGGTTTGAGGCAGCGCACAAAGAAGGGGTTGCACCTGTGGCAGAGAAGACCCCATCAGCCACAGGGCACAGGGAACAAAGCCAGCCCGGCCACCTGGGGCTCAGGTCTGGCTGTCACCCTGCTCCCACAGCCCAGTGCACGGCCTGGCTGTCCCCCCTGCACAGCCTGACCTCTCCATCTTGTCCACCAGCTCCAGGAGCGACTGCTGGAACCGTGCGGCCACAGTGGGAGCCTTGTACCGCCGTGTCCTGGTGCTGCTCCTCCTGATGAGGCTCCTCTGCCGGGCCAGCACCTGGGCGTGGCCGAAGAAGAGGTTGGCCACCACCTTGGGGAGACGGGAAGGGTTAGTGAGGAGGAGGGTGGCCAGGATGGTGCTGCTTTCCTGGATCCTCTTCCCATCCCAGCCACTGCCTTTTTGCCCAGCCCTGATCAAGCAGCATCCCCTAATAGTGGTTGGATTCCCTGGACAGGGATGGGATGAGGATATGGATTAGGATACACAGCACAAGAGCAGCCCATGTGCCTGTTTGTGCCAAATACTTGAGAGGTCATAGTGCAGAGGATCCCATGGATGGAGCCAGAGGCATCCTCTGCTTCTTTTCCCCCTGGGCTTCCCTGGTCATGGGGACACAAAACTGGGGACATGGGAAGGGATGTATGGAAGGCGCTATGGGTGCCCAGTGTTGCTGCAGAGCCAGTGCCAGGCAGGGCACCCCTACCTTGGTCCTGCTGCTGAGGAACAGATCCAGCACATCCTGACGGACCTGGTCATAGTTTTTATCCAAAAACTTGTGAACCTGGCAAAGAGCAAAACCTCACCGTGAGGAACCTGGCAGCAAAATGGGTGAGGCAAGGAGCTCCAGGCTGGGATGGGGGACTCCAGGCAAACCCCCTGGGATGCATTTGTCCCTTTGGTGCAGGAGCAACCTCCTCTTTAATCCTCCTTAACACCCCAGCTGGGCATCCCAGTGCCACACACCTGGTAGGTCACCTTCCCTGCATAGTGCTTGATGGTGAACTCAGGCAGAGGCATCTTCGGCTTTGTGTAGAGCGGGTTTGTCCCGTGGTGGTAGTGACACTTCTGCAGGAATGTGTGGTCAGTGGCCTGGGAAGGGACACAGCAGTGAGACACAGCTCGGGCAGTTCACCAGCAGGTAGGAACTTGGTGATCTTTAAGGTTCCTCCCAACCCAAACTATTCTGTGATTCCACAATCATTCTATGATTCCTCGGGCTTATCCAGCCTGGAGGAACCTGGGGGGTTTCCCAGGTTGTCCAGGACAGCCCTGGTCCGTGGTGATTCCCCAAACACAGTAACACCCCAGTGCTGCCACCTCTCTGCCTCATCCCAGCCCCTCACCTGGGGGAAGCAGCTCTGGTCATCCAGGATCCGGAGGATGCCGTAGGGCTTTTGGGAGATGAGGTCGATGCAGGGCTGGTTGTCACTGAAGGGGATCTCCTTCCACTCGATCTGTTCCCGGATATACTCCTCCTGTGGGGTGGGCACCGGGTCAGCGCTGTGTCCCCAGTCCCATGGCAGTGCCCAGCAGGGGGACAGAGCCCAGCACCACCTGCTCCTCCTGGAACACGATCTTGTTGAAGAAGAACTGCAGGTACTCGTTGGCGTAGTTGATGCACAGCTGCTCAAAGCTGTTGAAGGTGAGGTCCTGCAAGAAGGAAGGTCCATGGAGCCTGAGAACCCAGGAGGATGGAGCCAGAATTGAGCCAGGAGGGAGATGGGATGAATCCTGCTCACCTCAAAGCCGTAGATGTCCAGGATGGCGATGGAGAGGGCCTCCTGCCGCGGGTACACCAGCTTATTGATGCGGTCCGTGAGCCAGCCGAAGAGCAGGGAGTAGAGGGTCTTGGCAATGGCATCCCTGGGAAGGGGAGAGATGGGCAGAGTGCCAGAGCTCTGGAATGGCACCACACAGCACTGTCTACCCCACTGCTGCAGCCAGCACCCACTGCAGCATCAGTTTTAATCACCAGAGAGTCTAACCCACACTGGGGGACCTGACCATTCCCTTTCCCAGCTGGCATTTCATCTCCCATGCTATTCCTGGGAGTCAGACCCCCCTGATTCCCTCCACAGCACCTTCCCTCTACCTGGCATCCACGGCGTTTTCTACAGTCAGAGGGGTAAAAATCTTCTCCCGCTGCGTTTCCTGGTTGGGAAATGACGTGATGGAGTTTCAGCAACCACAGCCATGATCCTGAGGGACAAGGGACCCCCCTGCCCAGCCTATGCCCTGCCACACTCACTGTCACTTTGAAGGTGATGGCCTTCTGCAGGCCCTCAGGGGACACCTGCAGCAGCTCAGCCACCGTCCGGATCTCTGTGGCGCTCACCACCATGGCGACCTCCTGGCAGTCGGTCTGTGGGACACAGGGAATGCAGTGGGATGTGATGATCCCCCATTTGCCACATCCCAAATTGTGCCCCAGGAGCACAGCAGGGCTCCCCGTGGGGTACCTCGTATTTCTCAAAGTAGACGTTGCCCAGGTGGAGGACGGAGGAGAGGATGCGGAAGATGCTGTTCTGCTCATCCATGCTGAAGTTCAGCACCTCCATGGTGTTGAGCAGCCGACGGAAATCCTCAGCATCGTCCTTGCCGGGAATCTCGCAGTTCCCACCCTGGCACAACCCCCTCGGTCCATCAATGGGTCCCGGGGGGGTCAGCACCCAGCATGGGGGGTCACCCTTGCTCAGGGCATCCTCCTCATCCACACGTTGAGGACTCAGAAACCCTGAGGTTGGGCAGCTCCCTGAAAATCAGGCAGTGTGAGGGG
>VZRZ01005092.1:611135-624129 GCA_013398175.1 Climacteris rufus | reverse complement strand
CCCGCGGGCCCCCCAGCCCCCCCCCCGGGGGCACCCACAGCCACTCACCCGGGGCACCCACAGCCACTCACCCGGGGCACCCAGAGCCACTCACCTGGGCCAGGCAGTTCCCCTGGCTCCGGGCTCTGCCCTTGCCGTGCTCCCGGCTCCTCTCCCCGCGGGGACCACCCCTCCCCTGGCAGCTGCGGGACCATCGCTGCTGCCCAGGGACCCAATGCATATTTGATGACTGCTATTATTCTCATCTCCACTCATGAGCAGAGGGATGGGAGCTGATCTTCCCTCGGCAGAGCTGGGCGGTGGCAGGGAGGGAGCAGCTGGAAGGGTGAGGGTCCCCTCCTCTCGTGGTCCCTGTCCCTTTCCCCCCTGGTGACACTGCTGGGCCATCCTGCATCCCTCCCAGGATGTAGGTGAGCCTCAGCATAGCCCAGATGTGAACAGCTGGAAAATGACCCATTCCTGCCTCCAAACCAATGGAAGTTTAGAAGAAACCACAGGACATGGGAGTGGGGGAACAAACGCAGCCCCTCACACCCTCTCCAAAGATGGTCTGGGACCAAGCAGCTCCTGGGCAGGGATTTAGAACGCATCATCCCAGCCATACTGAACCATTCTCTCCTCCTTAGACGAGCAGGACACTCCACCTCCCTTCACACTTCATTCTCCCCATTCCAGCACTGGGCTCCTGCATCCCACCAAACAGGGGGGACCATTTTCCTGCAGCGCTGGAGCCTGTGGCTCTCCCAAACGCGGGGGCAGAGAGGGCATCCTGCTGCAGCACCCGAGCCGGGAAAACCTCGGCATCCTTCTCCTGCAGGCAGGCACGTCCCAGCCGTAATGCGGTGGGTATTTATTATGCTGATTCCTCAGAACGCGAGGGCTTAACTGCAAATTACAATCAATAGCCCCAATCCCCTCGGGGCAGGTTCATCATTTAGCAGGCGCAACCAGAGGAATTCACAACTATTTGCCAGCCATAAATCCTCCTCTCCGCAGCCTCCCCAGCCGGCTCCGCGCCACTCGCGATGGCTGGTTGGGGTGACCCTTGTCAGCATTTGAGACAATTAAGCTGTCACTGCGGATCGTGACTCTTATATACGGCCCTGAGCAGCACTTGGAGATGTCACCGTGACGGGGTGAGGGAGCTGGCTGAGGCGAGCCCGCCGCAGCAAACGTCTCTCATTGAATTAAATGAATGTATTTGGAGGCTGAGTCGCTTTTTATTACCTTGCAAACGATTCCTGACTAAATTAAATTATAAGAGGAGTGTTCAGCCAATCAAACCTGCTTGATTGCCTGGAACAGGCATTTTAAACAGAGCACGCCTTGAGCCGTGCCTGTGCCAGCCTTAGATGGAGGGAGGCTGATGGGCTGTGAAGCTGACCCACCCTGCTCCACACTTGGAGCGCTGCAGGGCTGTGCTCAGGCAGAACGGCCCCCGGGATGGGGCAGGATGAGCTCAGCTCCCTGGGAACAGCGGGAATGATCCCGGAGCCGGCTGGAAGAGCAGGGGAGTGGCAGGAGCTGCGGCACAGAGCATCAGCAGGGCTGCTCGGGGTGGATTTCTCCGAGCATCACCCAGCCCAGGCTTTCCTCCTACGGCAGAGAAAGGTGCTGCTCTTTTGGAGGTAAAGCCACAGCTCCTGCCTGCACCTCCTGGAGAGGAGAGCCCTTCTCCAAACACACAGCACACCTCCCTTAGCAGCTTCCCCACAGAGCTAATGGTCAATGCACAGAATCCCAGAATAGTTTGTGTTGGAAGGGAGTTCAAAGCTCATCTTCTTCCACCCCCTGCCATTGGCAGGGACACTTTCCACTAGATCAGGCTGTTCCAAGCTCCATCCTTGAACACTTCCAGGCATGGAGCAGCCACAGCTTCTCTGCACAACCTGTGCCAGGGCCTCACTGCCCTCACAAGGAAGAATTTCCTATTAGCATCTAATCTGCATCTCCCCTTCCAATTTAAAACCATTCCCCCCTTTCCTGTCACTGCATGCCCTTGTAAAAAGCCCCTCTCCATCTTTTTTATAAGCCCCTTTAAATACTGAAATGCTGCAAATTCCATAAATCTCAGGAGGCTCCAGTACAGCCCTAATGCTGCAGCAGATTCCCCCCTTGCCCTTCGGATCTGGCCTTTCCAGGACTTGGAGATCTCCAGGCAAACTCACTCCAGCACGAACTGCAACGTTTGCTGCTTTTAACATCAGTGCAGAACAATTAGAGAAGTGCCTGGAAGAAGGAATACTGCAATTAAATGGTGCATTTTCAAATGCAGCTATAAACTTGCTGCCAAAAGAGCTACTCTCTCTCTGAAAAAAGAACTTGGCTTCTTCTAGCTTAACTATTTTTACTTCATCCCCATTCCAATTTTAATCATCTATCTGTTCATTTTGAGCAGGATAAAATGCCCATTTTCCTAAATGGAGCTAATTAGGCAGAGGAGGGGGTTTTAACAACGATATGCCAAAATCAATTTGAAACCCACACTGAGGTAGCACCATCTATCCAAGGCCAGGTTTTAGCAGGTAACACTGTGTATTTCAGCCTCACACCAAGCACCCCTCCAGCTCCCAGCACCACCTGGGATGAGGATGAAGCCCTGTCAGCAGTTCTGGCTGCCCGGCTCTGTGCCAAGGCTTGGCAGGCTCTGGGGTTTGGATGGAAAAGTCAGAAACTCAGGGACAAAACGAAACCAGAATTAATCTTTGTGAGGGCAACTCTTGCCTGTGTGACCTTCATGGGAAATGGGGAGGGTGAGTTAATGTGCTGGAACAGCATCCCACCCAGCTCACACCGGGAAGGGCCTGCTTTCCACTGCCAGAGCAGGGATAATGGGGATCATTTGGAGCTTGTTCTCCACTCACAGCTTCCATGGTCAGGATTTCCTCTGTACTCCAGCTGTGAACAAAGCCAGGAACAGGGAAGGGAACTTACAGAGTTCAAAGTCACCTTCTTAGCTTGGGCACAGGGTATAGTATCTATTTATCTCCCATCACCAGTCTCTTGGAGCCACTTCACCTTCTACTCCCCCCCTAAATCTTCTGCGACAGCACCCAGGATTCCTCAGGTGGCCAAAGGTAAAAAAAGAGAGTTAGGAAACACACCAAGCCATCTGCCCACCATTCACATGAAATAACAACTTTTTATTTTCTCAAATAAAATAATCCTTCCATTTCTGCTCGATCAGGTTGTGAGGGGTGGGGAGGAGCAGGGAGGAAGGGAGGAAGCCCTGTGTCCCACCTGTCCTCACAGTTCTGCATCCACATCAGACCGAACCCTTTTCCAATGAAAGAAAATAAAAACTATTGGCAGCTCTGGATCCCAGAAGGCAAGAGCTGTCCTCTATCAGGCACTCTGAATTGTTTAGCAACAGTATTCAATGGAAAAGCATGATTACAAAAATCCCAGATTTCTGATGAACAACATCCAGACAAGCAATGTTTAACAGGGCTGGGGTAAAACCCATGGGATGGTACCTCGAGCTCCAAAGACCTGTGACTGGAGTTTTGGGGCATGGTTGAGAAAACCCCAGCTTGGGGACTAAAGGGCAGGACAATTCCTGCCCAGCAAAGGAGGAAGCTCCCAAGGCAGCTCCTCAAGGAGTGCTGTGCCAGAAGTGAATCCTCACCGCAGACTACGGCTCTTGGATGGTACCCCTGGCCAGTTAATCACCCTTTAACAGCTTCATTTCTCATCTCTCAGTACCAGTTGGACCAGGATGTCCTACAAACCCCACTGCAGGGCTAAGGAGAGGCACAGAGTGCCAGGTTTTAATGTTAATTGAGGTGGGACTGTTAAAAATTGGGGTTGTTTCAGCTGCAGAGACACATCCAGTGAGCAGGGGAGGGAGAACTTGGACTCTGTTTCAGATCAATGCTTAAATTAAATGAATGGATAAGCAGCAAAGCATCAGCAATGTTCTCTCAGCCCAAAGCACAGGGCTAGATTTGTTCACACAAACCCAAACACTTCCCACTGGGAATGCACATGGATCCATGTACAAACCATACGAGGGGCAGGACACTGCTGGCTGTGGAATTGTGTCCTAGAAGAACTG
Source organism: Climacteris rufus (assembly GCA_013398175.1). Lineage (NCBI taxonomy): Eukaryota > Metazoa > Chordata > Aves > Passeriformes > Climacteridae > Climacteris > Climacteris rufus. The sequence goes on along the minus strand of VZRZ01005092.1, from coordinate 620,072 downwards.
GCTCCTCTCCAATTTTTAAGAAACATTACTTGGCCTGAAATGCCACAAGATGGAAACCCATCTTCCCAATCCCCACCTGCAAGCACAGTAGCCTCATTTTCTGCCTTTCTCCAAGAGAAGGAGCTTCACAGAAGCTTTCTTGGCTCTGGAACGCATCTCCCTTTTTCTTTCTCTTTATTTTTTTTTCTTTTTTTTTTTGTGNGGAGCTTCACAGAAGCTTTCTTGGCTCTGGAACGCATCTCCCTTTTTCTTTCTCTTTATTTTTTTTCTTTTTTTTTTTGTATGTGTTTTGTTTTGTTTTTACATGGTCAGTTCCAATTGCAGTGATTAAAGACAAGGTCAGGCACCAGCAGTTACTTCTTTACAATCTGAATGACATCTTCATGCTCCATCATATGGGTCAAGCCCACTCTCTGAGGGCTGTACTTTGTGCTTGTCCCCTTTAAAGCAAAAAATGGGGAGAAGGGTTAGGGGAAGACCAGTCAGAGACACCTGAGGACAGGGATTCCTGCAGCTGTCAAACACTTACCCACACCAAGGCATATTTGAACTGGCTGGCTAATGATCTGTGAATCCGATGGCACTGCAAGACAGACAGGCAGAAGTTGAAGTATTTAAATGACACCACTTTGCAAACAACTTTTTCAACATCCAGGAATGAAAAGAAACTCCAGTCTATGCCAGAAATTACAATAAAGACTTTTGGAGTCAGTTAGCAGCACCTGAAACAATACAGAGCAGACAAAGCAATCATCAGCTCACAAAAAGCCCCATTCCATTGCTTCCATGTGCTTTTTCTCTGGGCTGCATTAAATAATTATTGTTTAAACCTTTTATAGCAGCAGTGAAAGAAACCTGAGGCAGATAAAATCAGTAAAGGCAACAAAAGGAGAAACCCAACTAAACACTGACATGTCCTGAGCTTTATGAAGCACAAATCACAGCAGGTCCAAGAGGAACTGCCTTCTGCACACAGGGAAATGTAAAAGATGCAGAAAAATTACCACATGTTCCACAGAGGCCCCTTTCCGTAGAATAATGGCATCTGTAAAGTCTGGTCTCTCTGTGGAGAAGCAGAAGGGAGGGGAAAAAGCATTGGATTTCTATCAAGTGTGTTCTAAAATGCTGACACCATCTCACATCACCTTGTGCTTACTACTCCCAAATTCCTCCTTCCTGCTCACAGACAGAACAAGGATCCAGTACCTGAAAGCATCAAATCAGCTCTCCACTACCCACAAGTGCAATTACCCACTGCACACAGTCAGCAGCTTCCTCACAACCCACCTGATCCAACTCCATCCCAAATATTTGACTTATGAGGAACAAAACCACCCAAGTCAAAACACACCTGCTCAAGAAAAACTGAGATCCTTAAAACTGCAGAGCTTAACAAGCTCAGAGAAAGTTCCTTGATCTCCTGACATCCACCCAAGTTCAGCTGCTCACAGCCAAACAGAACAAGTTATAGATGTGCCTTCATCACTGGGAGAAGCTGCAAGCAGGTTATAAAGCAAAAGAAGGATCAAAGGCACTTCCCAGGGCATAGGAATCACCAAATTTCTTGCAGCAGGAACAGGAAACTTCTTCTGGGTTGTGATGGGCTGAATAGTTCATCACAGTATGTATAACAAGGGAAATAGCTGTGAACTTGCACACTTTATTCCCTTATATCATGCAAAGACTTAAGAAAATACAGCTCTTGTAAAATACAACAGGCAGGCTGTGGTGGGATCCATGGTGGGATCACACAGAGCAGGAAGCATTTCCCAAGAGCTGAAAGATGGCTGGGGAGGGTGTAATTCCTGCATTTCCAAGGCACCAGCCCTGCTGGCAGCCTGTCTGCCTTCCATGAGCAGCAGCATTTGTGCCTTTCAAACCTCTGTTCACTCACGTCCTCGTTTCTTGGTGTAGATGCAGGTAAGTGCCAGGTACTCCCAGAGCTTCTCCAGCAAGTAGTCCAGGTTCAGCTTCATGCCACAGCTGCAAAACACCAACAATATCTGTTTACTGCTGTTGTGATTTAGGGATCCAGAAGAACAAGGTGAAATGCCTTATTAAAGTGCTGGGGAATGAGGGGAAAGTCTTCAATGAGGCCAGGAAAGGAAAAACACAAGGTAAAATGGCCTTAAGCTGAAGGAGGACAGGGTTAGATTAGATATATGGAAGAAATTCCTTACTATAAGGGTAGAGAAGTACTGGAACAGGTTGCCCAGGGAGCCTGTGCCTGCCACATCCCTGGAATTGTTCAAGACCAGGTAGGATGGGGCTTGGAGCAATCTGGTCTAGTGGAAGGTGTCCCTGCCCATGGCAGGAGGTGGAATGAGATGGATTTTAAGGTCCCTTCCAACCCAAACCATTCCATGTTTCTATGATTCCAGAAGGCTGAGCAGCTTTGAAGCAGCAAAGCCTCAATAGACGTATCAGCCCTTCTAAGGAAAAAAGTCAGACAGGTTTACTCTGACCTGCAGACAGCATGGAGAAGCCAAGCTGCCTGCCTCTCCAAGGAAAGGAAATCTGGAAAAAGCTGCACAGCAGCTCTGCTTCTCACACCAGAAGCCCTGGGAGAAGCCTCTTCCTGTCAGAAGCTGGAGAAAGAGGTGTGAAATGAAGCCCACACCAGGCAGAGCAGCAGAAAAGGCAATGCCACAGCTCCTACCTGATGACAACACTGTGGGGCCTCCGAGCAAGGCGATCCACTTCCTCCATGGATATCTGGTCAATCTTGTTATAAACCTAAATCAAAGGGAAAACAACACAGCCCTTAGACAGGCACAGCAACATGGAGAAATAAAAAGGTAGTTCCAGCACCTGAAACAGAAATGCAGATCCTGGCAGAGGATAAGCCAAGGCTCTCAGTAAAACAAACTATTAAAATTCAGAAGCCTGGATATAAATTTTGGCCTTTTAAAATTCTCCCTTTGGGATGACTTGGAATGTTCTCCAGTGTCTTTGATTTCACACAGACCCAGTGGCTACAAACAGAGCCCTACAGGGACCTCTGGCACACAAGGGATCAGCAGTGAAAAGCCAAGCACAGAGCTGGGAGCAGGGGAATCAGAGGCTCCACACGTGGGAGCAAATCCCCCGCACCAGGAATAGCAGCTCTGCTGCTCCAGGGCAGCACCAGCCACAAGAGGGCCCAGGGAACACACAGAGCATGGCAGGGAATACACACAGCATCCAAAGCCTATAAAAAACTCCCTGTTGAGCCGTTTTCCACCTCTTAAACCCCAAATCGTTACTGTTTTAGGAGCCAGGAACAAGGGCATGGAGTGATAGGACAAGGGGGAATGGTTTTAAATTGAGAGGGCAGGGTTAGATGGGATGCTGGGAATGAATTCTTCCCTGTGAGGGTGGCACAGTCTGCCCAGAGAAGCTGTGGCTGCCCCATCCGTGGAAGTGTTCAAGGATGGAGCTTGGAGCAAACTAGGATAGTGGAAGGTGTCCCTGCCCATGGCAGGGGGTGGAACAAGATGAGCTTTAAGGTCCCTCCCAACCCAAACCGTTCCATGATTCTGTGAAGATCCAGCATTTCCTCTGGCACAGAAGGGAGCTGCTGGATGTGCAGGAAGCCAGGCTGGCCCAGGTACTCACATAGAGGCACGGCATGTAGACCCTGTTTCCTACAATCACATCAATGAATTCGTCAGGGGAACAATCCTCCCTGAACAGCACCTCGGCGTTGAAGATTTCTGAGGTGGACACTGTCAAGGCCCAAATCCCACCACAGCACAAGGCTGAGCTCCCTTGTGACAGCCTCTTGCCAACCAGCCAGCACCAAAGTGACACCAAGGCTGTCCCACAGCAGGAACCACTTGAACCATGAGCTGCTGATGGCTTAAGGGTCTCCTGTTTCAGGAAAGGATACTGTATTCATGGAGGATGAGCTGCACCAGCTTCTCAGAGCACTGAGTCAACGTGACAGTGGAGTTGAAGGAGATGCCTCCACCCTTCTTGGGCTGCAGGAGGCAAAAAAGCAGCATAAGAACACTCTTCAAAGCCCACAGTCCCCTCAGCCTGTCCAGCACGAGGGGCAGCACTCAGTGAGCTCAGCTTTGAGCAGGCAGTCAGACACAAACTGTGCCTGCAGGAGCTCAGGAAGCCTCACCTTGAAGTAGATATTTGGTTTGCTTTTGTTCAGTCGGATTCCTACAGATTCCAGTTCTTTCTCCAGCAAGGCCCTGCAGGGACACTGCACATTAGCACCTGTGAGGGTGAGTGTGGGCAGGTGACACCCAGACCTTTCCTTTTTGACCCTTGTGTGGATACAACCCTGCCATAAGCTTTCATTGCAACCTAAAACCCACCTGATGGAGGTCAGAGCCTGTGGTGCAACTCCAGGTTGACATTCCCATCTCTGACAGCCACCCTGCACCATGACCCTTCAGCTGAGCACCCACACCAGTCAGCAGGATGCTTCTCATGGAGTACAACCTCCATCTCACGCTCAACAGTTTCATTAACTCCTTCCCTAGGTGCCCTCCACAACTCCTCAGGGAGCTGGCATGTTTTCTGAGCACATGGGAAGCCCTGAGCCTGGCCCACCCTCCATGCCCAGCACACACTCACCTCTGGACCTCCCCCTTGGTGGCATCCAGCATCATGATGACAACATCTGCTGTCCTGGCCACAGCGATCACCTGCCGGCCTCTGCCCTTCCCTGGGGAGACAGGAGGTGGATGCACATCAGCAAGAGGAACAGCTTAGGGGTTCTCTGACAGATGGGGGACTCCTGCCCTGTGCAGCAGCTTGGAAAAAAGGAAAAAGATCCTGCAAAGCTATTCTGGCTGCAGTCAGATGCTGTGGGGCCCTGGCAGCAGCTGCAGGCAGCACAGAGAGCTCACCAGAAAGGAGAGCAGTGCCAGAAGGTGCCTCAGCAAACACAGGCACTGTTCTGGTGACCAGGGGCAGGACCTGAGGGAATGGCTGGAGTTGTGCCAGGGGAGGGTTAGGTTGGATATCAGGAAAAGGTTCTTCCCCCAGAGGGTGCTGGGCACTGAACAGGCTCCCCGGGGAATGGGCACAGCCCCAAGGCTGCCAGAGCTCCAGGGGGGTTTGGACAATGCTCTCAGGCACAGGGTGGGATATTTGGGGGGTCTGTGCAGGGCCAGGAGTTGTGCTCAATGGTCCCTGTGGGCCCCTTCCAACTCATGATGTTCCATGACTCTGTGATTTCCTAAGCTATCTTCAGCCACGACCAGCCAATGAGGACAACAACACAGAGAGACAAAGCCAACATCTCTTCCCAGAATCAGAAGCCATGGGAGGACTGGCAGGAACTCAGGGAATTAGTCAAACAAGGTTAGTGTTTAGCTGTAATTCCACCCCTGCCTCTCCAGCATCTTTCTATAGATTTCCTCAGTACCAGAAAACAGATGAGCCACTTAGCACTCAGGCAAGGACGTGAGAAGTGCCTGGCTTGCTTTGGCTCCCACCTCCAGAAAACCATCTTTCTGCTACATATAGACCCTTCTGTGGGCTCAGGAGAGGAATCGTGCCTCACATAGGATCAAGGACTCTAAAATTTGGAAAGACAACGTGGAAACTCTTGGCCCAGGAAACCTGTGAATATCTGAGACACCCAGGGACACTACTGAGGGCAAATCCCTCCTTTACATGAACACAGACACGAGCCAACCTTGTGCTGCTCCTTCGATGATTCCAGGCAGATCCAGCAGCTGAATATTGGCTCCTTTGTACTGAAAAGGAAATGGAAAGGTGGAAAGTTGAAATATTGGCTCCTTTGTACTGAAAAGGAAATGGAAGGGTGGAAAGTTGAAAGCTTTCTGCAGGATGGCTGAGCTACCTTGAAAGCCCCAAGTACATGCTGGGGATCCAAATCCTGTGGAGAATGGGACTGGGGGTAGGGCAGGGGAACTCAGCACAAAGCTCATGGCTCTGTCCTGAGGGAAATTCCTCAGGACAAAAATTGCTATGAGCTGTGTTTGGCAGCACACACAACTGTACATTAGATCTCGACCCCCTACAGCATCCCATGAGTGCAGCTGGAGAAAGCACCAGGAAAACAGCACAGCAGTCAAGTTATCCAGAGCTGGTGAGATGGAAAGAAAAGGAAAAACAACCCTTCCTTTCTTGGTGTAGTGAGAAAACTCAATAATGAGCAAGTGCCACATCTCTTACTGTGATGCATCAGAACTATTCAGGTGTGCTGCAGGTTTTATAGTACCAGGAAAAACCAGGAGACTCTCACTCCTAGGATTTGCAGGGCACTGGCTCTCCAGCTGTTGTTCCAGTTCACAGCTGTGCTTGACTGTGTTACATTAAAGTCCTTTTCACACCAATATAGTTATTTTCATTATTTAACTCCCCTTCCCACCCTGACCCAGTCATTATTCTTGGACACTTTTTAGTTTGATGCCCTTTATAATTTGCTTTATTGGTGGATGTTTAGGTCACCACTAATAAAACCCCTCAAGGACAGAAGTAGCTGCATTTTGTTTTGAAATTCATCACAGCGCAGATTGCCCCTGTAAAACTTAATTAAAAACAAATCTGTCAAGGTTTGCGGCCAGCTGGTCACTGGCACCACCAGTGGTTATGAAAAATTCAGCTGAGAGTTGCATTGCTCTGGTCAGTCAAAGAGCAGCACAGAAATCCTGATCAGGCAGCCAATCCTGAAGAGTTATGGAGTTTGGGGAAGTGCTACATCAGCACTCAAGATCTCCTAAAGTTTAAAGCAAAATTCAGCTTGGAGACTTTTGGATGTCTGTGCCCCTTAGTGGCAGCACAAGTGTGGCTGGTGTAACACACATTTACCCAGCTGGGTGTCCAACCACTTCTGTGCCAAAGGGAGGAGAATCCCACTGACCTCTATGACCCCTGGGATGCAGGTCAGCGTGGTGAACTCGTACGACGCAGCTTCGCTGGCAGTCGAGGTCATTAAACTCAGAAACGTGGACTGAAAGGCAAGAGATCAACATCACCAGAGAGGCAATTAAAATACTCAGCAAAACAAGTGACACCAAAGTGCTGCTCAGGCTGTGGAAGCTGTGTTGTGGCTGTTCCAGGGACTGAGGTGGTGACACTGTCACCCACCAGAGGTAAATCCTGTGTTCCCTCCTTTCCTCGGCTGTGCTGTGCCTGGTCTAGTGGGAGGTGTCCCTGCCCATGGCAGGGGGTTGAAGCTAGACCACAGAATCATGGAATGGTTTGGGTTGGAAGGGACCTTAAAGCTTATCCAGTTCTACCCTCTGCTGGGGGCAGAGACACTTTCCACTAGGCCAGGTTGCTCCAAGCCCCATCCAACCTGGGCAACCTTCTCTGGGCAACTTGTGCCAGCACCTCCCGACCCTCAGAGGGAAGAATTTCTTCCATATATCTCACTCCAATTTCCCCTCTTTCAGTGTGAATATATTCTCCCTTTTGCTGACACTACAGTTCCTGACAGAGTCCCCCTCCAGCTTCCTTGTAGCCTTTTCAGATACTGGCAGGTGCTGTGAGGTCTCCAGGCTGAACAGCCCCAACTCCCTCAGCTTGTCTCCACAGGGAAAGTGCTCCAGTCCTCTCTTCAACCTCTTGGCCTCTTGCTCCAACAGTTCCATGTCCTTCTTATGCTGGGACCCCAGAACTGTGCACAGTATTCCAGGTGGGGTCCCATGAGATGAGCTTTGAGGTGCCTCCCAACCCAAACCATTCCACGATTCTGTGACCCCAAATCTGCTTCGCAGCCACTGCAAACCACAGCCTGGAAACACAGCGAACACAGACACTCACTGACCTTCCCCACAGAAGGAAAACCAATCAGTGCCACCCGGGCATCTCCTGATTTCATCACATCGAAGCCCTCGCCCTTGGCAGCCGGGGATTTGGAAGGTTCCAGCAGCTGAGCTCTGTATTTAGCAAGCTTGGCCTTCAGCAGGCCCAGGTGGTACTCGGTGGCTGGAATGACACAAACCCAACAGCTGGTTGGCAGAAAGTTGCTGGTGACTCACTGCTGGAAATGAGAAACTTCCTAAAAGGAAACACTTATGGATCTTGGTCAACATCTTAATCACTGTCAGACAAAGAGATAAATCCAGGTGATCCGTCACCTTCTGGAACCCTGGGCACTGAGGGCAAACCTTCCAGGGACCTGCACCAAGTCAGAACTGAGGGAAACAGCCAAAAAATTCCCAAGTTAAAGGAGCAAGGCAGAAGGAAAGCAGATGCAGGAATGAAGGGGTGAAGGGAGCCAGTTTGGGAGGGAGACCACAGGGGGAACAGTCACTCTTGGGAAACAGCCCCTCCTTACACCTGATCACATTCAGCACTCCAGAAACAGCAGATTAACTTCCCCTGCTCTTGTCAGCTTTTAAAGACATGTTTAACTCAGAGCTTAGGTGTGTGAAAGTACTTTATTGCTTTATCCTTAGCAAAACACTTGAATTTACACCTGATCCAAGAAAAAAAGGAAGATAGTTCTCTCCCTTTGTAACAGGGAAGGGCATGAAACCTGGAGTTTAGAGGTTTTATTAACGTTTTTCTCTATTATTTACCCCAGCCTCCAGCCCCCAGCAGCAGCTCTGGCAGGGCTCATAGGGAGCTCCCAGACCATTCAAACACCAGCTCGGGGACCCCCTGCAGGCAGCCCTGAGCCCCCTGTGCCAGCAGGACTTGGGGTGTTCCCCCCTCCCAGCTCCAGGGAGCCGGGAAAGAGCCCCCCCCGCCCAAACACCCACCCCAGCCCCAGGGCTCTCTCTGTCTCAGCCCCCAACACCCCCAATCCAACCCCCTGTACCCCCAGAGGCCCCCCAGCTTCACAACTCATCTCCCATCCTGCCTTCCCCGCGGCCCTGGCTGGCACCTCTTCCCTTGGACTCCCTCCCAGCCCCCCACAACCCTGAGCCCCCCATCCTCTCTGCCAGCCCCTCATAACCCACAGCCCACCTGAGCCCCAGCCCCTCCAGAGCCCACAGTCACCGCCTCCCCCAGACC
>VZRZ01005092.1:579245-602123 GCA_013398175.1 Climacteris rufus | reverse complement strand
GAGGCCGCCGCTGGGTCGGGGCCTCCCGACAGCGCCTCCGCGCGCTCCCATTGGCCCTAGCGCGCGTGCAGGAGGGGCGTTCCCTGGCGTTGATTGGCTGCTGGCGTGGCGCAGGGGGCTGATTGGTTGCGCTGCCGCCGGGCGCTGCTGGGAGATGTAGTTTTTGTGTCCAGGCGGCGCGGATTGGCTGCGGCCGCCGGCAAGATGGCGGCGCCCAGTGAGCGGCGCTGAGCGCGGTCGGACGGGGCTGCTATGTCGTCTGTCGCGATGTGGCGCGGCTGTCGCCGGCTGCTGTGGGGCCGCTCCTTGCCCGCCCGGCTCCCCCGTACACCTCCTGCCGCCGCCGGGAGCGGCCCGGTGGGGCCATGCGGGCGCCGGGCCTACGCCCCGCCGGGAGGTGAGGGAGCGCCGGGGCGGCTCCAGCCCACATTGACGACGGGGTCATTCGCTGGGGACCCTCATCCCGCGGTCACCCTGATCCAGGGCAGGGCTGGCATCGCCACGGCCCCGCGGGGACCGCGCTTCCCACGGCCGGTGCGCGGCCCCGGTGCTGGGCCCCCCGCCCCGTGCCCTTTTCCTGGCATTAATGGGCGTTTGGAGCTGGGAGGTGCCCTGGCCGCATAGCCGAGTCCTCAACGAGCAGTTTGTTACACTTGTTTATGTGTTTTGCCGGGTTTTAGGGATTTTGGGGAAACCCGTGGGAGGTCAGGCATGTTCTAGGCCGTGTGTGCCCTCCACGGACTTTGCCGGAATTGTGTGGGTTTGAGGACAGTAAAATGAGTCGCGTTTTGTCTGAGGTGAGGCTGCAGAGTCGCGGTGATTCACGGCAAGGTTTTGGGAGACGCTGAAGAGCCTCAGGGCTCCTCTGGGCTGCGCACACTTTAATCTGTTTTTAGAGCTGTGCCTGAGGCGCTTTCCGAGGTCCCGAAGCTCGCAGGTCGCCGAGCCTGAGCAAATCCTTCCATTTCCCCAGCGGGAATGTGCTTTTTTTAGCCTGGAATAACAGACCTGCAGCCTGACCTGCTTGCTGTGCCCTTCACGAGGCAGATTTATGGGTCTGGGATTTACAACCTGGTTGCTGTTGTCAGGGGAATGGCTCGTGGATTCTTCCTGCCTTTTGGGAGCGATGTGAGCCTTTGGAATGCTCTCAGGTGTTGGGAGTGCGTGCAGCAGTGCTGGTGGGAAAGGAGGCTGCTCCTAAAATGAGACCTGCAGTTCCCTCAGGCTCACCTTGCAGGTGGGGCAGGTATATTCCCGAGCTGGACTGGGATTACTGGGCTGGAGGGAGCAGTGTCCTTCAGTAATTAACTTGTCCAATGTAATTGCTGTGAGAGAAAGTGAAATTCCTGAGGAGTGGTGGGGCAGGTGTGCTTGGGAAACCACCCCTGCCACACTCAGAGGGAGCTGAGCCCCCAGCCTGGCAGGAGTGTGGCTGTTTCTGTTCTCCCAGCTGTGCACAGCAGCACTGTGGTTGTCACCAGTTTCCTGGCGTTTCCCAGCTGAGTGGAGCTCACTGCAACACACTGCAGCTCACAGCTTGGAAGCTGTAGATGAAGGGCTGGATTTTTGTGTTCAGGCCACCTTGACAGCACCGAGGCTCGGTCTGTTCTGGGCTGTGATGGGGAGCAGGGGAAGGGGCTGAACATTTTCTCTTTGTCCTCTGAATGTCTGTTTCTGTCCCTAGAGAGGAAGAGGTTCTACCAGAACGTGAGCATCTCGCAAGGGGAAGGTGAGTGCGGCCACAGGGATGGGGTGGAGGGGCTGATCCCTGGGGGAGGTGTCATCCACATCAATGGGGTGTTTGTCACCAGCTGCTGTGCCCTTTCCTCCTCTATAGCAAAGCTGTGTGGTGGGAAACAACTTCCAAGACCAAGCATATCCAGGTGATGGTGGGAAACTGAGTATTCCTGGTTCCTTGCTCCTATCAGCTCCAGCTCTGAATCTGCTCCCACTGTGGGGTTGTCTGTTGTTCCTTAGTGCCTGCTCCTCTTTGATTCCCCAGGATTTCTACTCTGATTCCCCAGGAGGCTTTGAAATAAACCTGGACCACCGAAAGCTGAAAACGCCCCAGGCCAAGCTCTTCACTGTCCCCAGCGAGGCCTTGGCCATTGCAGTGGCAACAGAGTGGGATTCCCAGAAAGACACCATCAAGTTCTACACAATGCACCTGGTGAGCACGGCAGGGTGGGATGCTGAGACCTCCAAATGGTCTCCAAATGCAGCAGGAGGAGGCAGCAGGTTGTTCTGCTTCTAATGAGCAGAAGGTCAGGACTTTCTCTGGGCTGGCTGGGTGCCTGTGTGGAGGGAATCTGTATCACTGGAAGGGACTTGAGAAGTGGCTGGACAGTGTTATTGGGAATAGTGAGGGGCAAGAGGAAACTATGAGCTCTGGAGCAGTCCATGAACCCTCTTCCCTGCTGCTTAATGGGCTGCTGCTAAGGATTCTGAAAGATTTGAGAGACTCCTATTACATGAACCACTTTGTGGCCCTGCACCCCCTTCAGCTGCACTCCTCGCTTCTCCACCTGCCACAAATCCCTCTGCTTCCTCTTGGCATTGTACCATGGAAGCTGCTGCTTCTCCAAGCCTTGAATAACACCAGTTTCCACTGCCTTTATCCCCAGACCACTCTGTGCAACACGGCGCTGGACAACCCCACACAGAGAAACAAAACGCAGCTGATCCGAGCGGCTGTGAAGTTCCTGGAGACAGACACAGTCTGGTATGAGAGGGGGGCCCAGCTGGATTCTGGAAAGATGGCTGGGAAAAGTGAGGGAAAACATCTGCTCTAAGCCAGTCATGGTAGGGCTCTGATCTGTGCTGGGTTTTGCCCAAGAGTTTGAATTAGTTTAGGTCAGTCCTCTGTCTGCAAACCTGGTTGGAGTCTGTGCACCCAAAGAGGGAGAATGGGATCTGATCCTCTGTTGAACTCTGTTTTGGACACTTCTGTTCTGGGTAAGGGTGAGAATAGCAGGAAGTGATGATCTGGAGAAAATAAAACACCTTTGAGAGGCCTGTGGGGATCTGTCAGCCAGTCTCTGGTACTCCTGTGCCAGTACAGGCAGCTCAGAGTACTTGTACCAGTAGCAAAATGCCCTTCATTCCTTAAAGTCCCTGTGGGCTGTAGGATCCAGCCTGTTCATGCCCAGGCTCGTGTCCCAGCCTCCACTGGCAGCTGCACAGGTCCTGTGGGAAGAGGGGAACAGGCTTCCCCCACCTGCCCTCATGGCTTTGTCAGACTGGGGACAGGGAATGCTGAGCTGAGCCACTGGGCCAGGAGAGGCAGGTGTGGCCCCACACAGAGCTCCAGTGGGATTTGTTCCCTCCTCTAACTGCTAAACCTCACTTCAGCCTCTGGCTTCCTGCAGTTTTCAGTTGGCTGGTTGGTTGTTCTGCTTTGTAGTAAGATAGAATTGTTCTTCCTGGAACAGCAAATCTCTGAATTTGGGGAAAAGTTGGGAGATTGTTCCCAGTCACTGCTGCCTGGGTGGACAGCAGGCCCTTGTTCCCCTTGCTGTGGGTCTGGTGAGGTCAGTGTCCTTCCCAGTGTCCCAACCTGGGAGTGCTCACTGAAATAAATCCAGTGTGGTTTTGTTGTGTGATGTCCCAGCTATCGTGTGGAGGAGCCTCCAGCCTTGGCAGAGCTGCAGAAGAATGAATGGGACCCTGTGGTTGCCTGGGCTGAGAAAAGGTGAGAGCTCAGAGGTGTTCTGGCTGCTTGGGCCCTGCTCTGCTGAGCCCAGCAGCTCTGGTGCTTGTGACTGCCAGAGCCACAAGCTCCACAAACCCTGGGCCTTTTTCCTGGGCTTTGCTAAGGCTTTGAGTGATCATTCCAGGTACAATGTGACAATTGGCTCCTCGACCAGCATCCTGGGGCCAAACATTCCAGCCAGCACCAAGGAGACCTTCATCAACCATCCCTGATCCTACAACATGTGGGCCCTGCAAGGTGAGTGGGGCTGGGCCAGGAGCTCTCTGCTCAGGCTGGGCCAGTGAGGAACTGGTTTCTCTCCAGAGGGCAGGAGAGTGACTGTAATGTTTTTCTTTTCCTGCTCAGAGTGTGGAGGTTTATGTTTTAAATCTGCAGGCCAGGCCCTGACCTGGATTTATCATGGGCAGGGATTCTCCTCAGTGCCACTGGTGTTCAGGATCTGACTGTGCTGTCCCCTGAGCTCCACCTTAGCACAAATAACTTCTTTAATGCCAAACCTTCTAATGATTTAATCCCTAGATTTGTTGTTACCAGGAAAAGAAACCAGGCTTAGTACTCCAAAGTGCCCACACTGTGCACTGTCCTCACTTTTTCATCCATATATCCCACTTAATCTTGCCTGAATCATCTGAATGACACTGAAAGATAAAGAAATGAAATGACGTTTGCCTTGCTCCAGACCTGAATGAGCAGCAGGCAGTGAAACCCACAAAAGACACAGAAAGCTGGCCTGGATGGATCTCTCTTCCCTTTGCACAGGGCAGGGTTGTAGCAGAATAAAAGGAGGTGGTGTCCAGGGCATGGCCTTTGTCACTGCAGTGGCAGGGCCAGCACAAAGCTCTGTTCCTGCTTTTAACCAGAGATCTGAGTGCCCAGGTGCAGGTGGGAGGGTCACTGGCCCTCCCTGAGGGGGTACCACACCCTGCCTGTCTCTTCAGAGCATGTGAAGATGCTGCTGTAATGCTGCAGAAAACCAGCCATGAATCTTGTTTGGTTTGGGTTATTGCCTTCCAGGTATAGAATTTGTAATCACCCAGCTGAAATCGTTGATTCTGTCCATGGGCCTGATTGACAGGCACATTACAGTAGAGAAAGCTGTGCTTCTGTCTCGCCTGGAGGAAGAATACCAGGTAAATTATGTTACAAAACAGCCCTATAATTCAAATAGCAATAATCTCAGCATGACAAATGCATCCCCCACCACAAATAACTGGCAAGGGAAGTGCCTGCTATAGCAGGAGACGTTCCACTCCACCAGTCTCCCTGTCTGAGAGCGTTTGGAGCGTGCTGCTGCAGAGCAACACCATGGGCACGGCAGCCCAGAGTGCTCCCAGGGCTGCCAGGTTTTTACAGAGCCCAGATAGCTGCTTTTCTCCCTCTAATCTGAAGTGCAAAGTTGTGGCTGGCTTCTCTTGCTGTGGGTTATCCAGCATGGAGGCCTTGGTAGACACCAATGTACTAAGCTTGCTGGAAATCAGCCTGGTGTGAAGCTCTCCCTGCCCCAAAAGTGGCTGAAGTTGGGAATCTTTTCATCCTCCCTTTAAGAGGCTTTGCCTCAGACCCCAGTACAGATGAAGCACGTCCTCATCTGGAGATATCCCTGCCTCAGCAGCCGAGGATCAGCTCAGTTCCTGCAGGGTTACCTGTGCTCCACACACATGAGAAGGGAGGCTGAGAGTTCTGAGCTGCTTTGGGTATAATCCATGTCCCTCCTCTCCTTCAGATTCGGCGCTGGGGTAACGTGGAGTGGGCCCATGACTACGACCTGTGTGAGCTGCGTGCTCGCACGGCAGCTGGGACTCTCTTTGTTCATCTCTGCTCAGAGAGCTCGACTGTAAAACACAAGCTGTTGCAGGACTGAGGCAGCTGGGCAGGGCACAGGAAGAAAATGTCCAGCTGGGAATTGCTGGCCTGACCCAGTGGATGGTAGCCACCTTCCTGCCATTCCATTTATCCTGGGATCAGCTTAATGCGCTGTGATTTTTGTGGGCAACTCCTCACTTGGATTGCCTGCTGCAGTGCAGCGCCAGCACTTTGAGCCCACAAGGAGGAAAGGTCAAGGTGAGCCTCCTCTGAATCCCCAAGCCAGCAGCTCCGTCTTTGCCTGGTGTCTGTAACTCATCAGAGGAGCTCCCACGGAAGAAACAGCTTCCTGGGCAGGGCACGGCACAGACATACCCAGCATATGCCACATGTCTTCATAGCTGCCAGCTCCTGACACACACTTGTTATGGAAATCTGAAAACAGACTCCACTGCATCTGTTGTTCATCCCTTGGCGTGCCTGTCTGTAACACCAGGGTCTCTGTGTTCCATTAAAGACTCGCCCTTGTGAGGTACCAAAAGCTGCGTGTCTTTGTTTTAATCGCCAACCCGTGGGGTGGGTCCTGAGCTGCCGGGTTCTGGGCAGGTGCTGGAACGGCTCCAGGCATTAAAAATCACGGACCAGAGCAGACACTGACTACTGTGTGAACCAGGAGGTAGCAAGGAGACAACTGTGTAGTCCTGGAGCAAGAGGGGTGAAACCTGGGCTCCAGCCATCTTCAGAAGCACACAGAGCACGATGAGCTGAATCTGTGTTTGACAGGCAGCACCAGCCACAGGGTTTTCTGAGACCTGCTCTCTCCCTGGCATGCACACACAGCCACCCTCTCGTTTAACCTTCCCACCTCCTCCTTGCTGCCTGCCTGCAGCAGCACCGTTCCTCAGCAGCTGCCCACAAGCGAGCGTGGCAGCGCCTGTCACCGAGCAAGGAGGGGAATTAATGACTCCTCGCTTGGCTGTCGCGAGCGGCGGCGCGTGAGCTCCCGTGGAACCATTGATTTCCCTTCCTGCTGGTTGGGGGCTGCTCTGCTCACGCTGCAGAAAGCTGCTTGTGAGAGGGGGGGAGAAGATGAGGCTCCCAGGCATACGGAGCCCCCGCCAGCCTGGTGCTTGCTGAGCTGGAAACCTGCTGTTGTCTCGGGGGTGGTTTGATGGAGAGCGCTCCTCTCCCGAGCTGCTGCCTCGTGCCAGCGCCTCACAGGTTCCTGCCACTGTGCTCGCAGGTACCAAAGCTTTCAGGCATGATATGCTACCATGATTTGGTTCAATCAGCTCACAGCTGATCCATAACCCCTTGTGACCAGGTCTGAGTTGTCTGCACGGGCTTTATGCCAACATGATGGAAGAGACAGAGCGTTGGATGCTTTTTCAGAGTCAAAAAGTAGCTTTTATTTGCAGTTTGTGGTGGGATGGAAGAAATATATGTTTGGTCTGAAACACCCCAGGCAGCTCAAGCATGGAGAGACAGCTGTACCTGCTGGGGGCTGTCCTGTGTGCCCCAGCTGAGGCAGCTGCCCTATTCCATAGGCTTCAGGATTTCTGTGTTATCCACCTCTGTCTGCAGAGTGTTGATGTAGCAAGTGATCTTTTTGAGACAAGCGCGGTTTCTGTCGCTCTCGGCTTGGAAAGCCTGCACAGATTGAAACCAAGCAGTGAATCTGCAGGCGTGTCGAGCTCCCAGGAGCACAGAGGGCTCCAGCAAAGGTCTGGGAGTGTCCCTCCTCATGGTGTCCCTGCCACTGGGGCCAGACCTGTCTGTGCCCTATCCCCCTGGGTGGGAGGGTCTCTTACCTTCTCTGTCACTGAGGTCTGCCACCGGTAGGTGTTGCAGAGCATGTCGCTCTCTCGCTTATCAATCTTGCGCAGGCGGACGCCGTGGGACGCGTTGACAGCGTTGACAATGGTGGTTTTGTCCACGAGGAGCTGGGAGGTAACGTGACCGGATCAGAGAAGGGGGTGGGCACACAATGATAGAGCAGCACAGCAGTGCTCAGAGGGAGAAATCAGCCTTCTGTGTCAACCTGGCAAATCCCGTGTCATGGGGATGAATCCAGTGCTTTACCCTTGGCTTCACTATGGTGTAATGGGGCATTCTCCCTGTACAGGTGGGGAAACTGAGGCAGCACCCTCAGCCTCGTGTGCTGGAGCAGGGAGCTCTGTGCAGGCAGGGCTGCTGTGCAGCTGGTGTTGAAGCAAGGCTGTATATGCTTCAACATGCCTGGAAATGGAAAATCACCCTTGGAAGGGATTCCTGCACTGCTGGCGCTGGCTGTAAATCTTCATTTTTGGAGAGTCCCATCTTCTAATGGAAGCAGCGACTTCCCTCGTGGCTCTAAATAGAGGGTGGCTTCGCTAACCCATAATGACTCTCCTCCTGCAGCCAAGTGCAGCTGTTGGACAAATGAATTCCCTTTTCCATGGGAATGGATGGCAGCGAGGCAAAATGGGTGCGCGGCAGCGGCGCGGAACCATCGCCATCTGCACAGGCCAGAAAGCAGGAGCTCCCCCGGGGCCTCGGGCTCTGCCTTGTGTCTGTCAGCTCTTGATTACCTGAGTGACAGGAGGCTGGGATAATCTGGACAGAGCAAAGCCACAGCTAATGCAAACTTAAGTAATTTAGCCACTAAATGAGGGAATAATGGAGGCAAAAAGCACAGCGGCGTTGCAGAGTGGAGCACTGCAGTGATGTTGGTGCTTTTGGAAAGGCTCCTGGGGTCTTTGCTATCACTGCAAGACTGAGGGGTTGGTGGAAGGCTCTGTTTGAAATGTCATGTCCTGCATCCAGATCAGCTCACGGGCTGGGGAACTCCAGGAAGGGATTTTGAAATCACTGAGGCAAACAGAGCCCCGGTGCAAGAAATTCAGAGCAGTGTTGGGATTCTGCTGAGGGAACAGGGAGAGTCTGAACAAAACCAGCTGCAGGTGAATGCAGCAAAGATGCTGCCTGAGTGCCTGGAAATCAGCCAGAGCAGTGAGTTGTGCTGGAAGCAGGAGGGAGATTTCCTCAGAACCTCTTCTGGGCTGCTCTGGCAGCACCCAGGGAAACCTGCAGTGCACTTATCCCCTGTCCTAGGCAGTGGAGATGTCCAGAGGCACCACAGTTCAGCCAAGTGGCTGGGCCCTATAGGGAGGAGGTTATGCTCTGGTTCAAATATGGCTCTGGCAGCACTGAGCCTCCTGGAAATCCTTTCCCTTCAGAGAAGAGGCTGTGACCTCCTTCTCTTTCCAACTCCTTTGCAAAGACAAATTGTTTTGGTGCCCTCACCATTTTAACATCATCTGGCAAATCCTCTTCAAGCTCCTCCTTGTGTGATTTCTCCAGGGTGGCAGTGACCACCTCCATCAGCTTTTCATGGTGCTGGTTCTCCAGGTGCCGGCACTGGGTCATGGTACAGGAGAGGGTTAAGGAAAAAGCTGCCCACACCACTGACCTGTGGAGACTGAAGGACCTCCTGCAACTGGCACTGAGTGTCTGCACTGTGGGATTCTGCTGGAATGAGCCTGGCTGCTCCCACAAGCTGCTGTGGTGTCAGGATATTAGGATATACACTTTGAGTTCTTAAACATTCATTGAGTCTCATCCTTACTGCCAAATATGACACAGGACTGAGAGAGGATCTAGGTTTGCCAGGGAAACTGGAAGAGCCTTCAGGTAAAAGCTGAGCTCTAAATGCAGTGCAATTATTTGCACCAGGTCAACAAATTTCTAGATTTAAAGCACTGTGACCTGTCACTCAAGCACTTCAGTATTCTTATAGAACTTTTTTTTCAGAAGACATCAAAAACACAAAAATAAACACCATTTAAAGGAATTTCAACCAGAATTGTAGATATTTCATTGGCTGCTATGGCAGGAATATTCCTAGAAAACAGTCTAACCAGATCTTCCCCATGCTTTTCCCCAAGATTTCCAGCAGGGTGAAAGTTGCCTAAGTCCTACAGACTTTCAGCACAGTAGAATTTAGATCTTTCTGTGCTCATCCCGAGCTTCTTCTCCCATGAAGAAGCTGGGCACCTTAAATGATTGTTCCTCAAAGCTGGGAAATTATATTTTCTGTTGATGAAAAGAAAAAGGGTTTTATACTGGTGGCTCATTTTTGGATTTAGAGGTGAGGTGTAGGTCCATCACTGGGAGGTCCAGGCCAACATGTTGTGAAAAGGATATATCCCTGTAATGTTTTCAATAAATGTTGATGCTATGACATCAATGCTTCTTTTAAAATCCTGTAATAGTTCCTTAATAGAGGGGAAAAAAAGGAAATAGCACAATGAAAACTTGCATAAACATAACAGGGAGTCAGGGAGTCTAGGAGCAATCTACGATTTATTGTAATTTGGACTCACTGCTCTTATTAGCACAGTCAGAAACTGAGCTGCCTCGAGCGTTTAAAGTGTTTTCAAAGTGCTGCAAGATTTTCTTCCCTTCTTCAGGGACAGAGAATCAGAATCAGTTTATTGGAGGGAAGTTGACTAAATAATACCTTTACCCAGTGTCTGGAGTAAGCCAGGTGATCCTTTCTTACCCCCACCTAAGCAATGCCTGGAGAGGGCTGTATTCCCACCCCCTGCCATGCTGCAGCCTCCTTGTCTGTATGGAGAGCCCCTTGTTGGAAGCACAACCCCTGCCTGGGCTTTGCTGCAGCTTTTGGCTTAGTCCTCAGGAAATCAAATTTCTGCTGCCTATTCCCTCTCTCAAAAACGGCTGATGGAGAATCTGTGAAGTGTTGCATTTAAATGTCTTGGTACCCAAATCCTGCAAATCCAGCAGGGCACACAGGGATAAATATTTCTGCTCATCCCATCACTGGGAGATGCAGATACACGAGGGCCAACTCAGAAAACACTAAAAAGGCACAATCCTGATGCAGGGAGGATCCATTTTGAGCTGCTGCTTTCTGCCATCCACACTCACAAAAGTAAACTGCTGCACACAGGCCACAGCTCCTGCCTGCTCGTTTTTAACCAGATTACTTTGGGTTTTTTTCCTTAAATGAAGATGTGCATTAGCAGCCCTGCCCTAGTTTTTGAGGAAAAGCCTGGGGAGGAAAAGGCAGCTATTATGCAAGCAAATGCAGTAAGCTGAGCAGGAATGTGTGTAATCTTACAGCAAAGATCAGCTTCAAAGAATGACACCTCTGGAATCCCAAATGCATAGCCCATGCTATGCAGCGACTTGTGCAGACCTCTAAAATGATTGCATGACCTCCCTTTCTCTGAAGTGTGGGAAATCAGCTTGGAGAGATGTGAAGGACATACTGTGTTCTGCCCTGAGAAACAGAAATCTCTTGTAAGGTATCGATGCCCAGGGCCTGATCTCATCCACATCAACTTTGTGCAGAGAAAGAATAAGATGGAGATAAAACATTTTCTTGAGTGGAAGTCCCATGCCCTCCTCTTTGTGAGTGAGCTGCTAAACAGGGGTGCAGTGACAGAAAAGTGACCCCCCCACCTTCTGGCTGTGAGGTTTCTCAGGTGTGTGCTTGGAACTCACCTCCAGGTCGTTGGATACCAGAGCTTCCAAGGTCATGAGTGCATCCCAGAGCTGAAGGATGTGCTCCTTGCACTGGGCTCGTTTAGACTCAGCAATATCACAGCTCCTGGCACGATGAATCTCATCCAGCCTCTAAACACAGAGATACATAAATTACTTACAGTTTGTGTTCAGCACTCCATTGCAATTTAATTAACTTGTTACATATGTGAGAAAAGTTCCTGCTGCTGATTAGCTGAAATGAAATGTGATGATTCAGGGAAGTCTCCAGATTTACATACTGGTAGTCAACAGTGCTGAGGTTTGCAACTGCAGGGGGATTGGGAAAACTCTTCCTCATCCTCCATTCAGCAGAAGACTTTGCCCCTTCTATGCTTCCAACTCTGGTTCCCCCTCATTTCAAGCAAAAAAAGAATAATATTAAATTCTTGACATTGCTGGCTGCGAAGAAGAAATTAACAATTACTTCAGAGAAAGAAATGCAGGCCTAAATCCTGATCCACTTCGTGCCAGGGAGAATCTTGACTGACTTCCAGTAGGGTCAGGATTTAGTATTCTGAATATAGAATACCTATCATTGCCTGCCTTCCTCTTACAGCAAGGATTTATTGCCCTTCAGAATTATGTATTGACGTCACTTTTGTATCAGGCAAGATTTATGTTTTCTTGGATCAAAAAAAAAAAAAGAAAAAAGTTCTTGTGCTGAACAGAGTATTATTTCCAAGCCTGTTTAAAATGAGTTAACAATCAATTGCTAAAAAAAGGAGGAAAAATATAGATGTTTTATTGTGTCTAATCCACTTCTTCTGAGAGGGAGTGGAATGGGCTGAAGTAAAGAATTCTGTTGAAAACCCCTGCTAAGACTTGTGTCTGGAAATGGAGTGGATTACCCAAACTTTGTGGTGTTAAAAGCGGGAAGGGGAGAGCAAGGTGTCTTCTCTAATGTAAACAAGTTAGGATGCTCAAAAGACTCCAGAGCCATTCAAGCTGCACCTCTGGGAGCAATAACTTCAAAGTTCAAGGCCTTTAATCCTCCATAACCAACTTCAGAGAGTGCAGTGATTTTACAGGTTACCCAAGTTTACATGAAAGGATTACAGCCAGACAAACAGCCCAAAGAACAGCTCACAGACTGCAGTCTGCTGGGGCCTCTGTGCTTTTTGAACTCCCCAGCACTTTTAAATGATGAGGAAATGCTATTAAAACATTGTGTTCAGTATTGATACCAACTCTTTTAATATTTATATGGAAACTGGCATGCTGACCACTGCGTCCTGCTCAGAGAATCCCAGAATCCCAGAATGGTTTGGGTTGGAAGGGACCTTAAAGATCCTCCAGTTTCAACCCCCTGCCATGGGCAGGGACACCTTCCACTATCCCAGGTTGCTCCAAGCCCCACCCAACCTGGCCCTGGACACTTCCAGGGATGGGGCAGCCACAGCTTCTCTGGACAACCTGTGCCAGGGCCTCCCCACCCTCACAGGGAAGGATTTTTTCCTAATATCCCATCTAAACTTCCCCTCCTTCAGCTTAAGGCCATTCCCTTTGTCCTGTCACTCCATGCCCTTGCAGCCCAATCCATAGCTCAGCCAGACAAAGGTGAAGGGGCAACATCTGGCCCCAGCCGTGTTTCTTTGGGTTTGATTTTGGGGTTGTTGGGACATCTTTGTTTTTGTAGGTTTTGTGGGGTTTGTTTAGTTGGTTTAGGGTTTTCTTATGGAAGATACCATGAGAATTCAAGTGGAAGTTAACTGAATATTGATGTCAAACTTCTGGTTGGAACCAGATGATCTTTAAGGTCCCGTCCAACCCAAAGCACTGTGCGATGCCGTGACTCTGGTGGTGCTGCCAACTGGTGTCCCAGCTGGAGCTGCTGGCTGCAGTTTCCCAGCCTGAGTCAGTGAGGTTCCAGGCCCTGGGAGCAAAGTGACTCAGCAGCTGTCAGCCCCTGACTGGCACTGAAATAAAAGTGACCTGCTTTCCAGCGGGAGCCAGCGCTCGTGACTCCGCTGCTCTCAGTTGTCAGGGACTTGCTCTCTCAGCTGACAGTGTTACCAGGTTTTAGCCTTTCCCTTATTTTTCCTGTGGAAACAAAATCATGATCCATCTATTATACGTGGTTAGAAAGGGATCCAGCTAGAAGCTACGCCACAATGGGTGGCTGTAGTTGAGCGGAATGAAAAGACAGAGTTTCTGCTTTAAAAAGAGTAGAAATACATTAAAATAACTTTATCTAATTTTTTTGGTTATAGTTCTTGGAGCTGTTGTTGCCAAAATGAACTGAAGCAGAAAATGACTTGAAAATAAACTGAATACCCTGCAATTTCCTTCCTTTTCTTCCCGATTTTTCAATGAAGGAAGAGCTATTGGAGACTTCAAAGAGAAGGGGAGTAGTAGTAAATATCTCTGTCTCTCTCTGTCTCTCTCTGTAGAAAATATAAATCAACTTCATAAAAAATATTTAAACTAAAAGAAAGGTTGAGCATTTCCATTTTCTTAAATATTGGTAACTTTTCTGGATGGGAGTAGTTTGCCCAAAAGGTAGAAATTTCAATGCCCCCTTTTTGTCCTACATAAAGTATTAAAAAGCTTCTCACATTCTGTTAATGACATTATACTAGCTAACAAAACAAATTTTCTTCATATAAATTTATGTTGTGAGAAGCATGTAAGGAAATACCAGTGACTGAGCACTGGAAGAGGTTGCCCAGAGAGGTTGTGGAGTCTCCATCCCTGGAAATATTCAAACATAGTCTTGGGCAGCCTGCTGTGGATGGTCCTCCTCAGCCAGGACCAGATGATTTCCAGAGATCCCTTCCACCCTCAACCACTCTGTGATTCTGCCATTAGGGATCAGGTATTGATTCCCATTACTGCAGTGTCAATCCAGAATATTTTTCCTAATTTTAATGGAGTTATCCCTGTTTTCAGTGCAATTAAAAGCTAGTATCTGATGTAGAGAAATCATGTATCAAGCAAACAAAAGTATAACATTACCCTTTGGTACCGATTCTCAAAGTCTGAGATTATTTTCTTGCTTTCTTCCTGGTTGACTGTTAGAATTTCATGAAGCCTTTTGTAGAAATTAGAGACCTCAGCTTCTCGTTTTTCATACTCTTCCAGTCCATAGTTATACAGGTTCCCACAAACTAAGACAAACTCCTTCTTGTATGTGACAGCAG
This sequence comes from Climacteris rufus, assembly GCA_013398175.1. Taxonomy (NCBI): domain Eukaryota; kingdom Metazoa; phylum Chordata; class Aves; order Passeriformes; family Climacteridae; genus Climacteris; species Climacteris rufus. Next base: position 587,915 of record VZRZ01005092.1, on the reverse strand, counting down.
AGTCAAGGATTTTTGCTTGTTCAGTGGAGCAACATGTTATGTTCCTTCTACCTCTGCAAATCCGAGCAACAAGAGCTACAAGCTACTTTTATGTAAACTCTGTGGTTCTTGCTGGGAGCAGGCTGCCAAATATTCTGTCTGGGGCAGGACTGGGTCACCCATTCATGCTTTATGTATAGGATTTTGCTGCCTTAAGGGTATGGAGAAAGCTGTGGCAACTTGAGGGGGGAAAAAAGCCTTGAGGAAGAGAAGGAAATACATTCACTTGTCTGACTCTTCTGACACAGCAGCACAACGAAGCCTACAACCCTATCTGTCTTTACAAGTGTGAATACAGTGCCTGTGTAGTTAATAAATAAAGCTCTGGAGCCCACAGCCAGAGCACAGAATAAACTACTGACTTGGTAGCATCACAAAAATAACGTCAATTTTTCTTCTGCTATTATCTTGGCAATGGAATTGTTTCTGGAGTCTATTGTAGTTAAGCTGTGATGCATTTTTCCCCAACAGTGTAATGCAATTTTAAGGAAGGTCAAGTTACTGGCCTTGACAATACTCTATTAATCTGAATGAGAAAAGAAAAAAGAAAAAGAAAAAAAAAAAAGTGTCTGCTTTCTGCTCCCCCGTGTAGGAGCAATGATCAGAAAAATGTGCTGGCCTGGAAACTTCATGTTGCCAGTTCTGGCAGGTTGTGAGATATGTGACTTGTATCGTTCTGATTAGTCTGTTCCTATCTCCTACCACTTCAATTTCAACATGATTTTAGCAACTGTGCTCTCACAATCTAACTGACAGAGATTTATCTTCCAGCTCATTTTAAACTTTAAGTGGATTCCAGACTTAAAGAAAGTACAAGGTCTTGATTCTTGAAGGGTCAGAAAAGGAGGCTACAGAAATTGTGTTTGATTCAAGGGAAGGAAAAGGAATATGGTAATTACAACAGGGAGAATTTAAAACGCTGGGATCTCATGACCTGTTGGGGATAGAAACGAGTGGTTTTACAAATGGGATATTTCAAGCTGGGCTGGCCAGCTTGCCAGTAATATAAACCATTTGTTTGGAGCCCTCATATTTCACAAGATATCAAGCCTTAAAGCTGTCAGTGGTCTCACAGCCTTGCAGCGTAATTTTTGGTACCATTCCAAAAGTGAACACAGACTGTCTCAGATCTTAGATCAATGTAGCTTTCAGCTCTGGACAAAAGCAACAGATGAAGAGTCCCTGTGGATGCACTTCCTTCTTAACTCAAGGCATTACCTTTTAGCTGTAGGTATTCCAAACCCAGGAAGGATATGCCTGCAGCAGGTCCCCCACTCCAGGGAGGGAAGCCAGTTTGGCAGCTTCTGTATCCTCTGCATACATACTGTCAAACAGGAATGATCCATTCAGGTACTCAACAAAGGCTGTCTTTGAAGAGAAACAGAGCAAAATAAGTAAAATAAAGATGCCAACCTGCTGCCAGTCCTCAGGATGTGTCTCTCCTATAAGCAGCAGAACACTGGTGCAGACACCGTTATATGAACACAACAGACACACCAACCAAGCTAGGAAAGCACCTTGCAACTGCAGTGAAACCCATCCCAGGGGCTCTGCTGCTACAATTCTGTAGCCTAAGGATAGAAAACACTGTTTGATCTCATATCAGATCACAGAATCATAAAATGGTTTGAGTTGGGAGGGACATTAAAGAGCAACTCGTTCCATCCCCTGCCATGGGCAGGGACACCTTCCACTATCCCAGGTTGCTCCAAGCCCTGTCCAACCTGGCCTTGAGCTCTTCCAGGGATGGGGCAGCCACAGCTTCTCTGGGCAACCTGTGCCAATATAAGACATTATCACATAGAAACACTTCTTGCAGGTCTATTAAGCCTTTCAGATAAGGAGTTGGTGAACTTTGGAGAGGGACAGAGGGAACAGTTGTGGGTGTCCTCCCTGTCACTAAACCACTAAACTTCAGCCACTCTGGTCTTGTAGAGGTCTGGAATACAGAGCCAGACCACAACTGAAAGCACCATCCCATCTGGTCACAGGACTACAGTGATCTCTGAAAATCCTGGAGAGTTTAACCACAAAACTAATGAAAAGCATTAATTTAGTGTGCAGGAGAAAAAAAGAGCCACTTCACCATGCAAATGTTAACATTTCCCTCAGACCTGCAATTTTCTTAATCTCATATCAGGCTGATAAGCTCTCTGGGTATGATTTACTATTTAGCTTTGCAGGGTCTCTATCTGTAGTTTCATTGTTCAGCCCAAAGAATTATGTTCCCCCACATCACGTGTATTCCACAGCAGTTCCTGTTTTCATCCAAAAGATAAGATTCAGAGATCACAGAGATTAATCCAAGCCTTACTGTTAGCAGAGTCGATGCTAACCTCTCATTAAATCTTCAAGCAGGCAACAGACAAAAGTCAATATGTGTTGTGCTTCTTTCTCCTGAGACAATACAACCAGGCAAAGAAAACTTACCTCGTGGTACTCCTGCTCCTTCTGCTTTGCCTGTTTTATCTCCAGCAGAGCAAGGGCCCGAGCCTCCTCTTGTTCCAGTGGCTTAGTAAGCTCTTGGTACTTCAAAACTGCAGCTTCTCTCTGAGAAATAGAAATAAAATTGTATTAGATTATCCAGCACTGCTCAACAAGTCTGGGCATAAACAACTGATCTTTCTAGAACACGCACCTGAGTGGCATCTGCATTTCCATGTCTTCATGGGCTTTTTATTAAACCATTTATGAAGTTTCTAATCTAATCCCCATCTAATTTTTTGCTGGGATATTACTCTCTTTCTGCATTCAATGCATCTGAGTTAATTCAGTCCCAGGAAACTTTTCTCTCTCCATTTTCTCATCTTTAGAGTTGGGTTTTTTTCCCTTTTAGCAGGAGGTTCTATTTTGACTTCTGGAATTTGAGCTCCAATTTGATCAGTCAGCGAGGTTAATACATTTTCTAGGGAGGAGAAGGCTCTTCAGAGGAGTGGATGGAAAGGTAGTACCAGGGGCAAGAACCTCATTAGCTTGAAACTGAAGCTTGACAAATTTAAGTATGCAATTCTCTGACGTCCCTGATGAGCAGGGACTGCATTCCATGACCTGGAAAGCCCTTTCAGTCCTGTGGTAAGAGCAATGCATATTCCAAGTACAGCTCCTGCTCTTTGCCAAGCAAATTTACAATTAATCATGTTCTTTGGTTACTAAAAAAAAAAACCTGAACAAAAAAAAACCCCCTCATCTTTGTTCCTTTCAGCCCTGGGATGATAAAGCAGTTCCACAGGTTACTGGTGAGGATGAACTGTCTTGTTCTCAGAAATCAAGAGTGGGAAGTGCATCCAGGCCCCTGCTTGCCTGGGAAGTCTGTCAGTCTGCTACTGAAACAAATCACTCTGTGAGCAGCAGGACCACCAGCGCTCCTTCACCCTGGATCCACGTCTCAAGACTGATTTCCTCTGAGATTCTCTAAAAAGACTTGCACTCACACTGCAGCCTCTCGGTGGCAACATGAACCAGGCCCCTCTCCCACACACAGCTGCTGATTTTCACAAAATCTGTGAAGACATCATGCTTCTGACACCTCTACCTCTCTGTCAGATTTGACAGAATTTGGCCTACAGGTTCACAGCTGTTACGTGGAAGCAGAATAAACACTGTGTGTTTCTGTGAGCCTCATTTCTGCAGGGAACCTGCCCCCAGTGCTGCAGTGCTGCTGCCACACCAAAGCAAAGGCTCTGGAAGATGCTGCTGCCTGATTTCCCAAGCAGGGAATGCAGAAATCTCACCGTGGTGTCTCTCACGAGCTTGAAGTCCAAGTACACCAGGTTTGGGAGATGAGCAACCACAAACAGCGAGTACTGCTCCTCGTTGCAGAAAGGGTTCCCAGCCAGGTTCAGTGTCTGTAAGTTTTTGAACCTCCTGAGGTAGACAACCTGTGCCAAAGGGAAAGAGGTCTGTACCTCCCAGTGCTGGGAAAGCACAGCCTTGAAATTTGCTGCTTTTATTACAATTAAGTTGCAATATGTATTCCGCTCCACTGCCAAATTAACACAACGTTCAGTTACGAGTTGCTAATACTTTTGGGAAAGGAAATACTTGAATTCATGATGGGAATATGTAGACAATGGGTGGAGAGATAAAGCAGATGAGAGGAAAAATCACAGGTCTTAAACTGGTAAGATGCCCTCAAAAGAATCCCAAATAAATCCTAGTCTCCCTCCTTTTCTCATATGTGGCCACTTATTCCTTTTCTAGCTTCCATGGGAGCCAAAAGGAATTTTGCCATGGCTTACAGCAGTAACAGAACTGTGCTCCTCTGAGTCAATAATCTAAAAGAGAAACAGCAGCAGTAAGCACTTAACACCAGGACAGAGTACCAAAACCAGAGCTCAGACTACTCAGAAATCCTACAGAGAATTTTATCTCCTATGAAGGGGCTTGGACACAGTGGCAAATGTCAGTTTTAGAATATCTGATCCTTTGACAGGGAATATTTGCAAAGCCAGGGAGCACTCACATCTTCCAGAATGGTCAGGTTATTCTTCCCTATGGAGAAAATCTGCAGGTCTTGCAATGTGTCCATGTGCTCAATTTTAGATATTCTGTTACTGTAGAGACTGAGGTCCTGCAGTTTGACAAGGGTATCCAGACCCTCAATTACTTCAATATTGTTGAAGGACAAGTCTGGGGAAGAGTTTAGAAATCAAATGTTAAATTATTTCTAGCAGAACAGCCTGATTCAGCCCTTTCATTTAGCCTGGTTCTGGATGTAGGAGTTCAGGTACAGCTTTTTCTCAGGGGTCCCACAGGAAAGACCGGGCATTAAATCATCCTTCATCCCCATTTCATCCCTGAAATTGTCCATGCAACTTTTAAATGAGAGGAAAGGCTGAAGTTATTCCATGCAGAGCCACCCACAGCCTGAAAGGGATTTCCACCTTATGGGGAAACATAAAACACATGAGATGGGGAAATGCCCAGAGGGCGATTTCTGTGACAAATTTGACAGTTCCTGCCTTGTTTCTTTCAGACTCTGGTCTGCCACACCAATGCCACAGTCGTGGTCATTCCCACAAGACCAACATGTGGCAGTTCCATGCCAGTGGACTTATGCAAAGGCATATACTAACTTTAATATTAATATGTTTAATTCAGTGAAATGTCTTATTCTCCTGCCAGAACATTTATCCCAACACCTACAATCACCATGACTAAGGGCAGGATTTGCCCTCAGGCCAGTACTGAGCAAGCCAAGAGTCCAAAGACAGTTTATGAGGTGTTTTGGGTGGCTGAGACAAACTCATGTAGCAGTAACTGAACCAGTACAGCCTTTGGGCAAGCAAAACATGTGAGTGTGCTTCAAAACACTGTGCTTGCACTGATCAGCTGGTGATTCACAAGTGTATCAGTCATCTGTGGAGCAGAACAGTGCAGACAACTGGGAGGAAGAACCCATTAGACATTTCACAACGTGCTTATGAGCTGAAGCCCTGTGTGCTGAGGATATATTTAGAATTCCAAACAGCAACGTGGCTGCAGTTCCAGGGAATGCTCCAAGCTGTGCATCTGTGTAGCTGAAGGGAGTCACATAGGGCTACAAAGATGGGCACTTCTTGGGACAGCAATGACACCAAGTCCTTAAGGATATAGGGGTAAAGATGGTGGGTTGCAGGCTCTGAAATGCCTCCAGCAGCTTTGAAAACAGAATACAAGCTTCTAAATCACAGAGGTGTTTCCAAAAATATTCCTGAAAGACACTTCTAAATACAATACAAACCTTGGAAACAACCTTGAAACCTCAGCTTCCTGTTCCTGCCACACCAAATGTATTAAACCCAGTTTTTAAACATTGGAAGGATTGTTTGCAGCTCTGATACTAAGGCATTTTGACATTTGACAGTCAAATAAGGAGACACACAGACAGCTGACAGCCTTCCCTGGGAAAGCTCCTATCAGTCGTGTTTGAGAAGGAAGGTGACGTCCTGGTTTATTGCAGATTGCTGTGCACTTGTGAAGGCATCCAGCCTCCTATGCCTGTGTCTCACCAAGCCATACAAGGTGAACCAGACTCTCCAGAGCTTCTATCTTCTCAATGAGGTTGTTGTCCAGCTGCAGTTTAGTCAGATTCTCTAATGGCCACAGATTATCAATTTGCAGGATACCTAAAGCCACAGGGGGGGAAAAAAAGAAGAAAAGAAAATTGCTTTTCATGTGACACAGCTTTGCTTTAGCAGACACGCAGCCTTGCATGAGGAAAACACATCCAGTCTTGCCTCCAAAAGGATTTTCAGCATGTGATGAGTGCCCTGGGGAGCTCAGAGGTGCACTGGCTGGCTGAGATTTCAGTGAAACAGCCCACTTAACCCCAGTGTCCTGCACCAGCACACGCCGCTCACCAGCGAGGCGCGCAGGGGATGCTGACGCTGGCCCTGCACCCCAGTGGCTTTATGAATCCACTATGAGGAGGCCTTGACCTTCATTTTCCTCTCCAGCTCCAAGCAGGAGGATTGGGATGTGACTCTGCTTTTCCCTGCATTTGCAGTCTAGCCGTGCCCAGCTCCTGCTTTTGTAAATGACTCCCCTGCTCCCAGGATTCTCATCACAGCAGAGGAAGTTGGAGTCTACTCTTTCTGTGAAGGCTGCAGTTTAGAACTAATCAATATCCCTGCATTTAGTTTCCTCCAGAAACAGAATCACAAGGGCAGGCCGTTAGTCACTACAGCAAAGCATCAGGACCAAGGTGATAGGAAATACAGAACATTCTCACTCCCATTTCTCTTTCCCCTGCAGAAGATTTCAGCTGCTTTGCTGCTCTCCTCATCTAGTGAGGGCAGAGTAAAGCGAGGAATTGCATGCACAAAACATTCAAACGTTTCTGTATTTTGTATTTGCAAAGAAATCTATGCAGGATCAGGTCAAAGGAGTTTAAGAAAACCAACCCATACACACATTCTTTTACTGGAGCACACAAAGAATAATCAACAGTAGATTTTTGCCTACGAAGTTACCCCCTTTCCCCTATATTCAAATATTGAGCCAAATGTTCTTCCTTTCCATTTTTCTGAATGCAAGTTTACAACAGGTTTGACAGCAAGAGGTAAGCTGTGGTAATGCTATGGATGACCAGAGGACGCCATCAGATTGGACTGTAATCACCATAATCTCCCAAACAGCTCTCACACAATTGCCAGCCACGGCAGAGCCTGCCCAGGGCTGGATTTGGCCACGTACCGAGGGGCCCAGTAGGCCTGTGGCCTGTAGGTGTCACCACAATATAAATGTTATAGGAGAACAGCAGTGACAATAAGAGTGGGAAGTTAAGCAGCTTTGAAGTTACCCATCAGCAAAAGCACCCAGCTCGCTCTGATGCAGCTACTGTGTACAGGTATGAGCAAAAGTCCAAGCCCAGATGTTAATTTTCACATAATAAATCCAAGCTAATCATGATTGTTTAATTGCCAGCTAACCACTTCATGATTTATTCTATTACCTTCTAGCAAAAGAAGAAGGAAAATATATACAGATTCTGATACTCACTTTTAAAACTAAGCTGTAGTTCCGTCACAGCCTTCAGGTTAAGATTTTCCCCTCTGGCAAGATCTCCAAGGTCCTCTGGCAACCTCTCTTCAATGGCTTTGTGAACCATTTCATCATCAATAATGTTTGGCTCAATGTTATTGAAAAACTGACTCATTGTGAGACAGAATCAGACTTAAAGGACAGAAAATAAAAATAAATTAAATCACTACCTGGCTACTATTTCCAGCAATCATAGGATCATAGAATCCCAGAATGGTTTGGGTTGGAAGGGCGCTTATAGAGCATCTTTTTCCACCCCCTGCCACTTGTTACTGCCCCCTTCCACTATCCCAAGTTGTTTCAAGATCTGTCCAACCTGGCCTGGAACACTTCCAGGGATGAGGAATCTACAACTTCTCTGATTAGCCTGTTCCAATGCTTGACAACCCTGTCAGTGTAAAAATTCTTCATGGAAATTTAAATATCCCTAATGTTGCCCTGGAGGCAATGAGACTATTTGTGTTTTTAGAACTGTGCAGAGTTAATGAAAGAGTGTGAAGGACTTGAATCCTCAAACTTTTGCTTGTGTAAGATGTTTATAATTATGGCATAAGTTCTGATTGATTTTTGCATAGGACAGGAATGATAAATGTCTGCGTTCAGAGAGTTCTATTCTCATCATGGCTTTTCATTAACAAACCAAACCTCTCTGTGGCTGTGCTCAGTACAGACTGGGGAGCAGCAGGTTATGGATTTATCCATCCTTGACCTTCCTTTCCCTCTTCCTTGTAGAATCACAGAATGGTTTGGGTTGGGAGAGACTTTAAAGCTCATCTTGTTCCACTCCCACCACGGGCAGGGACATCTTCCACTATCCCAGGTTGCTCCAAGCCCCGTCCAACCCGGCCTTGGACACTCCCAGGGATGTTCACTTGTCCATCGTGTCAGTTAATGCCGGTTCTGACCACCCGTCCCCGGTGGGTGTGACGGGGCCGCCGCCTCCCGCTCCCGGGACCCACCGCGGCCCAGATCCCGGTCCTTCAGGCCTCTCACCCGCAGGTCCCGGGGCTCCGGGTCGGCTGCGTGCCCCGTTCCCGATTCCTGACTCCCGTTTCCCGGTTCCTGACTCCCGGTTCCCGGTTCCCGACTCCCGGTTCCCGGTTCCCT
>VZRZ01005092.1:516427-578328 GCA_013398175.1 Climacteris rufus | reverse complement strand
TGGGGGGATTTGGGGCTCTGGGGCTTGGTGAAGGTGTTTGGGGGTTTTGGGCTCACTGGGGACTGATGGGGGGGTCTGGAGGAGGTCAGGCAGCTCAGAGGGCTGTCAGGGGCCTTTGGAGGTGTGGGAGGGTCTGTGGGGAGCAGGGATTGCAGGGTTGGTGTGGCCTTGGAGGTGCTGGAAGGCTTTTGAGTTTGGGGCGTGCTGGAGGCCTCAGTGGGAAGCTCTAGAGTTAGTGGGGGCCGTGGAGGGCTCAGTGGGCAGACGAGGGCTGGGGAACAGGGTGGGCTTTGGGCAGGGTGTTGTCCATGAGAAGGGAGTGACTCCACGTCGAGATGGATGAAGGAAAGTTGTTGCATCCCCCAGCTCCTTCCCCTGCATGTGAGCACCTTGTTCCAGACCACCGTGTCATTGATCCACTTCTTCCCAAAATACCGAAACCTCCCTGTACCTGTGTGTGTGCAAGGAGGTGGTGTGGTTTAGAGACACAAATACATGCTCGGTTTTCAGCCTGGAGCTTGAATTGTGGTTTTGGTGATGCTTTGGTGCCATTAGCAGGTTATTCTGAGCGAGTTTTCACTGCTCAGCCGCTCAAGGCCTCTCTGGGCTGCTGTGGCTGCTCCCTCCCTCCCACAGACCTGTTCTCTCATGGCTACTCATGTTTTGGTCTGGGTTGCCGTGGCTGTGGCAAAGAAGAGGAAGGAGAAAGCCTGGGCATCACTTGTGTAGAGTTTGGTAACTGAGTTCTCACCTTGGCTGGGTGGGCTCTCAGTGCCTCCTGCTTTGCTCTCTTGGGCCCTGGAGAAATTTAAGATCTCTGACATTGCGGTGGGAAGGAACAGGCTGGCTCAGGTTCCTGCAGTGCAGGCGGGCGGGCAGTCCCAAAGCCAAGGTGATGCTCAGCCGAGCATGTCTCCTGCGAGGAAAGGCTGGGAGAATTGGGATTATTCAGCCTGGAAGAGACAAGGCCTTGGGGTGACCTAATTGTGGCCTTCCAGTTCCTGAAGGGAATCTAGAGGAAAGGTGAAGAGATACTATAGGGCTTGGAGTGACAGGACAAGGGGGAATGGCTTCAAACTGACAGAGAGTAGGGTTAGATGGGATATTGGGAAGAAATTCTTCCCTGTGAGGGTGGTGAGGTTGCCCAGAGAAGCTGTGGCTGCCCCATCCCTGGAAGTGTCCAAGGCCAGGTTGGGTGGGGCTTGGAGCAACCTGTGATAGTGGAAAGTGTCCCTGCCCATGGCAGGAGCTGGAATGAGGTAATCTTTACTGTCCCCTCCCACCCAAAGTGTGTGCTTCTGTGATCCCATAACATACAGCTATGCACAGTCTGGCCTATAGCTATTCTATGTTGATTTATGGAATGATGGAAGTCTTTGAAAATTAGAGTGGAGAGGATTTGGCAGAGTATCTGCTCATGCCCTCAAACCCTTTTTATAGTACTTTCCTCATCCCCACGTGCAGGGACTCCCCCTGGTCAGGATAAAAGGCCCTTGCACGGGTGAGTCTCACGCTGTACTTGAAGCACGGCTGAGCTCTCTTTGTCAGGCTGTATGGAGCATATGTATAACTTGCTGTTTATCCTCAGCCATCTGGGGTGTTTATTTCTTCTGCTGAGGGAGAGAAGTGCCGAGAATCGGAGGAGAATAATGGGAACAGCGCAAGTGGAATGTGATTTTGGAGTGAAATTGCTTTGTTGTGTTTGGCCATCAGAGCACCCCTGCCAGGCCAGCTGCTGCTGGGCCAGGCCTCTGCCCTGAGCCTGGGAGGGGAAGGCAGCAATTTCTCTTCTCTTCTCTTTACTTACAGCTTCTTTGAGCATCAGTCAGTGGTTTGAAGGAGCTTAAGAAGTGTTGAGGGGCAGGCAGGGTGGAGCAGTAAAAGCTGCTTTTTTAGCCTTTTGCCTCTTTAAGTCCAGAGTGCAAAGGCTTGCACAGCTCTCACATCCCTTCCCTCGCTGAACAAGCGGTGGCTGCCAACTTGGAGGCTTTGAACACACTGAGCTGTTTCCATCAGATAAGGTTAGGTGGGCAGCTTCCCTTAATGCAAAATTCAGCTGCACTTTCAGAATGGTTTTTTTACTCCCAGGGGCAAAAGATAACTGCAGATTTTATTTTGGAAGGCAAATTTTTCTGCTTCTCCTATCGCTGCCAGTTATCCCTTTCTGAGACAGCAGTAAAACAAAAGCATGCCTTGTTCTCAGACACTGCTATTTGCCCAGTGCTTCCACAGTTTGTTTTTCCAATGAGCTTGTGGAATATAATTTTCACTTATGTTTCTCTTCATTCTTTAAAAGAAACGGAATAATTTTGTATTTCTGTTTAAACATATTGTGTTAAACACAGTTGTGATGTTTTCAAGCAAGGCCTAACACTCACCATAAGGGAGAAGTGCAGAAAATCCTGTAGGTCCATCAGCACACCAAGAATGTGTGTTCTCTGCCAGGAAGTAGCAGAGGTTCACGAGAAGATTTAATTAGGGCTCTACAATGTCTGCAGATAAATGCCAGGTCTGAAAGAACAAAGATGTCAGAGAAGGTTTGGGGAGAGCTGAGAGAGGTAATACAAGGGATTTTCTCTTTTCTCCTCTTTATCTGGATAATGTCTGAAGCCAGGCAGGCTTTTTATGTTAACTCTTTTGCTTAATGTGGGAAAGTAATGCTAGGATGAGCTCAGAGGATTTGTAATGGAGATGGATAGAGTCTCCTGCATCTAAAGTGCCAGTTGAAATGGCAGCCAGGTTCCTCATGGCTGAAACCTACCTGATTTTTGGACTGGCTTGTATGGTACCCTCTATTTAATTCCCAAGTGATGGCATAGCAGAAACTGTATAAGCCATCACCATGGCTGCTAATTACAAACCTCACCTAATTTTGCTTTAATACGTTGATTGACCTGTGGACAGTGAACTGTCCTTGTGTCTCCAGCAAGGTCCTCTCCTGAGCAGGGTGGGTGGTTTTTGTTGGGGCTCTTGTGTGGAAGGCAGGCAGCTGTGCCTAACAGATTCCTAAACTTAAAAAAACCATTTTCATTCCTTACTGCTGTTTACTTGGAGGTTGCTGTGAAGGGAGCTCATAGCATCATTTTACATATAAACCAAAAGTCTCACCCAGGATTTTGTAGCAGAATCCAGTACTTCCCCAAGGTTTTGTGAGGTGTTTTTCATAAAGTCTTTTCATAAAGTCTTTCATAAAGACTGCTGAGAGTCTAAGGGGTGGAATTGGGTGCCCTGGGTTTTGTAGCTGCCAAGTACATTGGGGTTGACAAGTTCCTGTGTGGCATTGGGTGCTGGCCCAGTTCTTACAGCTGAACTGTTTATTTTTTCCAATCAGTACTGTAAATCCTACCTTGAAGAATATCCTGACCAGCAGGGAGGAGAAGAGCAGGAAGATGTGTAGTAAAGCAATGCTGACAGAGTGCTTGCTGTGTGGAGAGGGATTGGCCTGGAGAAAAAGCTGCAATTTACAGTGGTGGGAATTTGCCTTGAGATTCACCATCCTGCCATAAATTCCGTTTTTATCTTTCTTTGTTCAACAGAGCCATCTTTAAAGTGTCACCACTCTATTCAAGGTTATTAGAACAAATACCCTTGCTGCAGGTTAGCAGAAACAGCTTCGATGATTAAAGCTGATTGAATTACAAGAATGTGGAGGGCTGCTGACTTTTTTTTTGGCCATTCTGCTTATTTGCTGTCAGCCATATGGCTTCCACATGAGGACACGGCAAAACCTGGTTTAGTATTTTTGGTTTTCCTCTGCAGACTTTGCAAAGGCTTCAGGAAAGTGTTTATTTGTCTGAATTCCAAGCAAGCCTTGCTGCTGTCCCCCTCCCTCAGGTGCAGAAGGCTGAGCTGGGGCAGTGAGGTGTGAAATGGGGTGGTGGACAGGGGCATCCAGGTCCATTTTGATCAGGCTCTGGTCAGGGCTGTGTGTGTGCTGCTGAACTCAGCTCTTCTCACTGCAGCCCCAAATCTGCCTCACCCAGAGCCAAAGACCTCTGGGAGACAAGTTCAGCACCTGAATTAAGTGCAGTGAGACTTGAAAGTTAATTTTTAACAATGCAGTAGAGATGAAGTTGTCCTGTGTGGCTGGGAGTGGGGATCAGGTGCTGCTGATCCTGGCCCCTGTTTGTGAAGGAGGTTTCAGTGCACAGTGCCAGTCTGAGCACTTACCTTGGAGCCTGTTTTTGGAGGAGGAACAGTGTGGTGATTTAATACAGACTATTGTTTAAGGAGGCTACAAAAACAAGGTTTCAGCAAAAGATACAGAGGCACTTTATTGAAGCAACAGTGAGGCAGACAGGTTTTCAATTGATTTTTATCAAAGCACTTGCAGTTTCCATTCAGGGCTGTTAAATTGATAATATATATGGTGGATACAGTCTGTTTCCAGAGCTGCTGTTTTGTTCCCCCCTTTTTTTTCCTTTTTAATGGGAAAATGCTTCAGCTAAGGGGGTTTAAAACACCTTTTTATTTTCCTTTCTGTAAGAAGCACTTGAGTCCTTTCTTAAGGTTTCTTATATCTCTAAGATTTTTATGAGTCTTAGCATAAAAATGGTTTCTAAATAAATGAGTTGATGGCTACATGCAGGAACAGAGAAATGCATTAGAGCCAGCAGCCTGTGGTAGTCCTGTGGGAGGCATTAATCCAGGCTTTCTTGTCCACAATTTCCCTAAGTTCCCTTCAGAGTAAACTTACTACTTTGCTGTGCTGCAAGTGAAACATTTTTTTTAAAGACAAGCTTTTTCCCAATGCTAGAAATCAGTGTTTAAAGTGCACACTGCAATCTTAGGATGTGGTCCCAGTAAAATATCATTTTTGCAGCGTGCTGTTGGGCTCTGAATCCTTTCTCTCTTCATTCATTCCCTTAGAATAAATAAAAAGTCCTTTGCATTTACCCATAACCATGGAAGTCTTGTGCCCTGTTCTAAGGAAAGCTTTTCTCAGTACAAGGTGGCAGTAACTTTTCTTGCTGTATCAAAAAGATGAATTTTGTCTTTGCCTGCAGTGAAAAGGCCACAAGAAGTTGAAGGACTTTTCTAGGTACTCCTGGAGCTGGTCAGTTGTTAGAAATCCAGCCCCCCACTGCTCATTCAGAATTGTGCTTGTCATGCAAAAAGAGCCTGATAAAGTGCTTTTAGTTTTATAAGATTATTTGGATCTGCTTTCACTTCATGACAATGGATTATGTTGTAAGGAAAATCTCCATGAAATATGAAAATGGGTATCTTTGCTTTTAAAGGAGCAAATAAATACTGAGTCATGAATCTGGCAACTTGGAGAAACTATGTACACGTGTGAAGCTGGGTAATTAGTATAATACCATTTAATACTGGGTTACTAAGACTGGATTTATTTTATAGGCACAAAAGCAGATTGTAGTTCATGAAGGTATTATAACTTGTATTTTGGGTAATGCTGTTTTATCTCTTTCAGCATGGTACATTTAAATGTATATTCCACATGCTTCTAATAGCCATCTATATGTGAGAGTGAGGACAGGCTGTTCCCAATTTGTTACTGCTCTGTTCATGGACTCAGCAGATTTTTTTAACTGCATGTTTAAAATATGCTTGCCTAACCCCCACAGAAAATCCCCACAGCCCCTTCCAACTGATTTCATATTTCATCCAAAGCAATTTTCCCCAAAAAAGTACTGCGTGTTTTTCTTAGTTAAGAATAGTTTTAAGTTAGGCAGACTTTCCTTTGCTTTTATAAGCTACATTGAGTTTTTAATTAACAACTTTTTGAAGGTGGTGAAGGCATTTGGTGTTATCCTCAGTGACAATGCTCAGTGGAGGAGCAGCAGCAGCTCTTGCAGAGTTTTGGTGAGATGATTCTTCCTGGGGATGGTGCTGCCTGGTACCTGCAGGGCTGGGGCTCTGTGGGGCTGGCCTGGCAATCTCCTTCTTCATCTGCTGTTTCCTACTTGACTAAAAGTCATTCCATCATTTGGGTTTCAAAATCTGTACAATGTATAGATGATAGGAGCAAAAATGTTTGGAGAACACAAGGAGAAAGGACACTGTGGGAGCCCTGAGAAAAGAGGAGGGACCTGAGAGCCCAGCCTGTGAAATCCAGCAATGAGTCTGCACAGATCATCCAGGACTCGTTTTCCACTTTCTTGTTTGCATCTGCCTGGGGAATTCCTGGTTTTCTGCATAAAATAAACTTGTTGCTAAGCATAAAAATCCTACCAAGGTTAGATAAGCTTTCTCTTCTGTATTTGCTTAGTTATTCTGCTGATGGTTCTGCCCATTTGTTTCAGTTACTGTCAGTGGCAAAAGGCTCTTTTAAAACTGATGATTCTTCAGGACAAAAGATACTGGTCTAAAAGCTTTGCTAGAGCTGGGTCTCCCTTCCCTTAGGAGTAGCTCCTTTGCTACAGGTGAACATGTTTTTACACAACCCAGGGGTCAGATCTTCCATCTGTAGGTAACACTTCCCATTGCTCAAGAAGGGGAGATGCAAATAAATCCAGCCAGTCTATTATTGGCAACACTGTCTTTAAATTCAAATATACACTCCATGATTGTTCTCTACCTGCCAGAATTATAAGGTGAGCTCCACTATAGTAACTCATTTCAAAATCAAAGATTAAGGATGAAAAAATCCATGCCTTGTCTGTGTTTGAGCAATTCCTGGCATGGCTGTGTATGGACTATTTACTTATGCTCCTGTATCTCTCAGTTCACAGCATTTGGCAGCTCAGTGTACTCACAGAGAGCATCAGGAGACTCAAAAGTGAGGAGGTATTCAGAAGAAACCTGTTGAATAAGTTGGTTAGATTGTAGCCTGCTTATTCCTTGAGAGTAAGGCAGCCTGTTCCCCAGCTGGTCCTTGGAAACCTTCTGGGTTTAATTACTTTGGGAAGAAATCCTTTGTTCTAATTCAGATCAAAGAAAACACACACAAAGTGGAGGCACAGATTGGTGTTATAAACTCTGTTTGAATCCCAAGAATTTTGCAGAGCGTTGGTTTCTTGTTCTTAAGGCAGGAAAGACTTTGTTGCATCCCAAATGTGGTCAGGAATGTTGAGGACCTTAACTTGAACATGTTGCATCCTCTATTTTTGTGGGATACAGTTACTGCAAGAAGGATGAGTGTCTTCGTGTTTGACCCAAATAACAAAAAAATTCGTAGTTTTTGCCTAGCTTAGTAAATGCAGAGAGTCTCTTTTTAAAATCTGGTATTTCCTGACCTTTTTTTTTGTTGTTGTTTTAGTTTTTATATTGTTTCAATTACAGCTTTCTGAATTTATTTTCCTTTTGAAAGGAAGGGGGTGTCTTTCCTTGCCTATTAACACAAAAAGCTACCTTGAGCATATTAAATAAATCTCAAGCTTCAGCAGCTTTGCCAGCAAATTTTGGAAAGTTTTTTATGATATTCTGGGCCTACAGGCAAGAGATTTCATAGCTTTATCTTCTGAGACTACTAAATATATCTGTATGTTTAATAGAGGGATTTTACTTAAGCTTTGGTGACCAAATACTTACTGAAATACAGATAATTTTTTTCCAGACATCTGCAAGGCTTTAATTAGTAGTTTTGTCCAAAAAGCCATGCCTGAAGTAAGGTTTTGACTGAAATGATCCAGAGATGAGATACTATGTTGTGGCTTTTCCTTTGAAACCTCCTTGATTGCAGTTGAAGGAATGGACATCTATTGGGCTCAACACCTTTCCCTCTTTTGTATGAAGCTGTTGAGGATCTTAACTCCTCAGTGTTCACCAAAAAGTGCTCTGGTCAGTTGACAGAGTGTTAGGGAATTTCACCAGTTAATTGGTTCCTGATTTAAGGATTCGGAGAGAAAAGATGCAAATTTTGTTGGAATATTTCATCTGGAGTGAGTCTTGAAATCCATCTCCACACGTGACCCAAGTTATTTCCTGAACACTGTCTGGTATTTTCCTGAGCAGTTGTTTTGGGATGTAGGCCTGATAATAAGCTGATTGATAGTGGAATGTAGAGGTTAGGCTGGATGCAGCATATATTTGGGTTTGGGTTACTCTGAGCTCATATTGAAGCTGTTGTAGTAGATAGCTTGTTTTTTTCATTATCTTTGAGCTGCCCTTTCTCCACTGATTTTCAGTGGTTTTAATTAGAAGGGTATTTTGCTGAAAAGAGCGAACTCAGACCTTTGTGAAATTTTCTGCTAGTACAAATAATGGTAAATCTGAAATCACTTATTAGATGAGAAGTTGTTATGGCAACTATAAGATGGTTGGCTAATCAGAGAGTGAGATCAGTTTTTATTTACAAGTGTAATGAGCAATTAAGTTTGAGCAGCTGTCAGACTTGGAAAGTGATTAAAGTTCAGCAAACAACCCAAATGGGTCAGTGTTCAGTTCTGATGGTTTTCTGACACTGCAGCTTGATCATCTGTGGGCTTTACCCACTATAATTAAAACTGCCTTTAAAATCCCCAGCCATGCCAATGACTTGGCATAGCCAGGGAGTAGAAAAATCCCTTTTCCTACCAGGTTCCTTAACGGGTATTGGCCTGGAGTCTTGCTGTGGGTAATGAGGTATTTCACATGTAGCATTCCTTACAGCAAAGCTCAGTTTGGATGCTGGTTTGCAGAATCATCTCCTGGCTGTCAGTGGTCACCAGGAGGGAAGTGAAACGCTGCAGCCTCGCTCAGGCTTTGCCCCTCTGAAGGCTCCCTTTCACTAAAGGCAGCTTTATGCTGTTGTTGGTTGCTTAGGAAGCTGCTGCTGGACTCAGAGCAAGGACGTGCACAGTGTACATGAACATGAAACCCAAAGGAAGGGGAGAAAGTAACGATTCACTCAGAAACATGAGGGGATGCCCAGGAGAGGCCGAGCTCGGCCAGAGCTGGGGAAGCTCAGCCATTGGGCTGGTCCCAGTGAATGGGACAGGCTGCTGGTCCTCATGGCTTTCCCAAGCAGGAGCTGGTTCTCTGCAGATTCCAGAAAATTCACACTGGGAAAGTTCCCCTCCCATCCATACTCTGCACCACATCAGCCTCTTTCATCGCTGGGTTTGCTTCCCTGCTGCACCTGTAAGCCAAACTGTTTGTAACCCTTCTTCAAAATCCGTGTTCTGGTTAGAATTTTAACTGTCCAAGACAGTCAAACCAATAGAGTTATTTTCCAAAACTATGCTGCAGTCCCCTGCTATGTTTACATTTTTATTAATTTTGCCACACTAATGGTGTGATGTAATACAGGCAGTTGCAGCAGAACGTGAAATGGATTGGGGCAGCTCCTGACCTGAAGAATTCACGAAGTCGTGTGACAAGATAACACAAGTTGGTGAATGGGGACTTAAGGGAAAATTAAAATGACAGTCTCAGAAATAGGCATACTTGCATACTTGACCTAAACTTCTGGTATTTACATTTTCTATTTATCAGTCTTTTTCAGGCTTATCTACAGCAGTGGCACATGAGAAACAGGGCTGTAAAAATGGAGCAGAATTTTTAGTAGGGTTATTAGAGACCAAGAAATCCACATTTCTCAGCTTCCAAGATGGGATTGCACACAAGTATCTTGTTATTGCTGTTGCCTGATTTGCTCTCAGGTTTCCTGAGGAGATTGTTTGCAAGTGTTTATCTGCTAAGCTTCTGCAGGCATAGCAAGCCTGGCTTCTTGGAATGGGCAGCTGGCAGCGGAGCCTTTCAGTGACCACAGTGCTGGCAAAAGTAATTCCTGTCACCTAGTGGCAGAGGAGCCAGCTCTCCCTTCTTCCCGTGGTGAAAACACTTATTGTATTCCANTGGCAAAAGTAATTCCTGTCACCTAGTGGCAGAGGAGCCAGCTCTCCCTTCTTCCCATGATGAAAACACTTATTGTATTCCAGACACTGATCCTCAAGCCATGGATCAGAGAACTGGGATGGGGTTGGAGCTTGCTGCCTCTAGCCTGCTGTCATCCTGTAGAGCAGTGCAAGGGGAGGCTGAAAAACTGAAAAGCCAACTGAAGCTTTCACACTCAAAAACACAAACCATCCACCCTCAAAAGCTGCACACTCCACTTGTAGTTCCTGTCCCTGTGGGATAATTGTGGTTTTCCAGAGGGCGCAGCTCTCACCTTCGGAGTTGTAGATGTGTAGGAGAGCAGGGGGTGGGAACATGCACGTGGAGTAGTTACTGCAAGGGTTGCTTCATTTCATTTGTAACACATTTTAATTATCACCTATGAGCACTTGCTTAAAAGTCTTGTGTAGCACACTGCAGTGAAGGAGTAAACTTGTTCTTGGAACTGCTTCCTTGTAGGAATGGGAGATTTTGCCTATTTTTTTCCCCTCACTAAATAGTGTTTTTGGTTTATTTTAAGTGTGTGAAAATGTGGGCAAATGACTTTAGGAGTAACCTGTAAAAAACAATACAAATAATAGTAATGTAGGAGCACGATGGTTCTCTCTGCCTTATAGTTTGTTTGCAGCAAACATACTACAAGTGAGCAGGTGGGAGGGGGAGCTTGAAATATACAGGGATGGATTTTTAGAGTTTGCAGCTGACGTGGATTAAAAATTCTTAGAACATTTCATCCATGAAAGGCAATTAGTTTTGTTTTATGAATATGAAAAGCACGTAGCTTGTAAGTACTGGAGAGAAGTCCCAAGTGAGTTATTAGAACTTGCTTTACTCATGTAGTACAAAATTGGCCATCAAGAGCTGATAGATTTCAAATATAGCTCACTGACACACTGATCATCCATAACTTCTCATAAAGGGTTTTTTTGGGGCTCACCTGTAATTACTGGATGCTGTTGAAGTCCTGAATGGGGCAGACAGTCACAGATCAGGACATCTCCTTGTTCTTGTTGGTGATTACAGCATGTTGTGCAGCTGGGATATGGAATTGTGATACCTCTCTCCCTGCTTTCACTACTTTCAGTGCCCCTTTCTCTGATTAATAAGTTACAGCTGATAAAATGAATGGAGGCTGTTCTTTTTTTATCACTTGGGGGTTTCTTGGCATTAGGAAGAATTAATGCATTCGTTGTTTTTGGAATATTGGAGTTGTCTCTGTGAGTAGTTCTCAGCTACTAATGGGTGTTTGGGAAATGATTTTTTTTTTCAGCTTCTTTGTTTAGTTTCTTTGTCTGTTTTTATTTTTTTAAATTTTATTGGTGGGAGAGAGCCAAAGACTCAATTGTTAAGAAATTTGGTATTTCTAATGCTCATCCAGCATGTCAGTGCTTTAATACCTGAGATTCTCAGTTAAGGAACTGGCAGCCCCAAATTCCATGGAGAAACTAAAACAGGACTAAAACTCTTTGACAAGTGGCAGGCTACAAACTAAGTTCTGGCTATTGGAGTGACTAAATGTCGATGTAATTTGTTGTAAAACACTGGCTGCTGGACAGTGTTCAGAGCAGGAGGGGTTTTGGGTGACCATCCTGCTGCACTGACCTGT
This sequence comes from Climacteris rufus, assembly GCA_013398175.1. NCBI lineage: Eukaryota > Metazoa > Chordata > Aves > Passeriformes > Climacteridae > Climacteris > Climacteris rufus. Next base: position 566,942 of record VZRZ01005092.1, on the reverse strand, counting down.
TTAAACAACACCGTGCTGATAAATCCTCCCACACGGAGTCCCACGGTCACATCGCAGCGGTCGCAGTCGAATTTAGCAAAGGCAGATCTGAAGGAGACCATTTCATCACCCAGGAGGTTTTAATTTATGCTTTCATGCCTCTCATCCAGAGAAGAAAGATGGACACTTGGAGTGGGATGATATTAAACTACTGGAAGTGTTGTCTAACAGATCACAGATGTCTGTGAAGCAGCAAGTCATCATCTCCCCCCACAACAGGACGAGGGGACGCTGTCACGAGGTGTGACATGTCATCAAGGAACATGGATTTGTTGCTCCCCTGCAGTAAATCAAACATCTCCATTCCAAGCCATTAAAATCCATTAATATGGGGCGTAGCTTTTAAAACTGCTTTGATGTTTGTGATTGAAGGCTTTGGCGTATCGATCGCTGATGTGAGCAGATTGGTGTTTGTCAATTCTAAAGTAGCACCATCATCTGAATATCACAGCAGTGAGGTGGGAACCTGGCCAAGGTCACTGCTGAAAGAGATGGGGAAATGTGCAGTGCAGGCTGAATTTTGGGGGGAAGTGCCTCTGAATCATGCAAACGGTTTGATGAGTTGGGAGCTGCTTCTGTGTGACCTCGCTCTGAAGGACGAGGCTATTTACAGTACTTGGGTCAACATGTGAGCTCTAATGAGTGTCAGGGCACGGGAGGAAGGTGTTTTTCTGTGCTTTGTTTCTAAAGCTGCGTAGAATGGAGAAGGCAGAGGGATTTCACTGTGTTTTAAAGAGGCAGTAGTGTCTCTCTGCCATCTGTTTTGGAAGAGAGCGAGTTATATACACATGTCATTCAGTGGAGTTTGCTGTCAGCAGCAACAATTTCTGCTGATGGGGGAACTTCAGGGAGAAGATTCATAACAAAAGTCTTTATTGTATAGAAACACACCGTTCTGCTTGGGATCCAGCTTCCAAATGCTTTTAAGGACTGTGACTAAACCACCATTTATGCCTGAGATGAAAGACATCTGAGCACAGAAGCTGCCTGGACCAGGTTCTCCTGCCAGGCCTTTTTTGTGCAATACAATAGCAGACGGGAAGGTCTGGCTGGTTTTACACCCTGCAAATGTATCAAGACCTTTGAGATGTGATAAACCAAGCAAGTCATGCTGATATGCTCTCTTGCCTGCTCTGATATTATTATAAGGCTTTCTGTTTTGGTTTTGTTTTTGTTCAGGTGAAGCTCTGATCTGAGTATGAAAGAAAAATCTTTGTTGTACAGCAGTTAATATTTGTTTAATATGTATTAATCCATTCACCTTTCTGAAACTGCAGTGCAGCTATGCTCAGTTAATCACCTGGAGTTTCCTGCTCCTGAGAGGCTGAATTTGTGGGAGATGGTGGGTTATTTTTTTTCTGCAGCATATCTAAATCACGAGAGTGTTGTAGCTTGACTGTGACTACCACGAGGTCCTTAAAAAGGCACAGTAATTACATACTATATATTCATGGTTGCAGGTACGTGTGATCTGGAAAGCAGGTTGGGGGAAGTTTGGCATTTGGGTGGCACCTTCAAAAAGAAGAAAACCTGAAAGTTAATTGGAGAAAATGACAGTTCCCAGTTTACTGCTGTGCCTTTCAACAGCACTCAAGCTAAATACTCGTTAGGATTGCACATGTACATGTCCACAGTGTCTCTTTATTTTACTTGAATGTAGACTCTGCAGCCACTACCAGCTATGATTATTCATTTATTCAGCACCAGAAACTTAGGCAAAACAATGAGTAGAGGATAGATGACTTGATCCCAAAGAGTTTCAATGTGAGCATAGCTAAAAGCCGAGTGAAAAATCACACTGGTCATGACAAGTGGACGGCCAGTGCTGCAGCAGTCCAACCCAAATCACATTTTCTGTAGTGCTTTGCCGTTCAGATTGAGCCCGTTTGTTCTAGCTGACTGGCTTTTTCCTTGGAAGTGTGAAGCTCAGCATTTTCAGAGCAGTGTGAAATAAGGAATGTAGAAAAAGGACTTGGAGCAGTGAGGTGGCTAATTGAAAAATGCTCTTGGAGCTGTGTGCTCTAACAAAGAAGCTGGCAGGGTTTTATGAGTAAGTCACTCCAGAGTTCAGTTTTGATCTTGAATTTTGAATGAGTCACATTTATTTTTTATTAGCAGCGTTTTGATAAAAAGGAACAATCCTCCTGTTGGTTACCATAATGTCTAAGTGGCCGTGACTGTCTTTCTAAAAGCAAATATAGAGAAACAAGGATAGACTGTTGGGTCCAGGAGTATCCAGGTGTGTTATTTGAGTGTGTCTCTGTCTTCCAGGTGAGATGCCTTGAACTCAGCAGCTCTGTGAGTGCTGAGGGTCTCTAGTCTTATCCTTTTTTGGATGGCTGCAATGTGTTTCCATGGCCTCTGTATGGTCTTTCCCCAGATCTTATTGACAGTGCTGTGCAGGTCATTGATGAGTTATTGAATCCAGGAGGGACAACTGCAGTGACAAAATGTAATGATGCTTTAAAGCAAAACGGTTCTATAGGCTACAGCTCAGAGATGTCCTCATCTCATTCAGCTGAGCAGTCTTGTCTGGTGTGCATTGCCTTGCAAAACCCTTACTTTTTTACTGAAAGTCCAGTCTGTAAAAGCATTTTGCTTCTAAGAGAGCAACACTGTGCCAGAGGGAGGGAGACCAGCAGGGTGGAAGCATAAAGCTGCTGATATTATGGCTTCTTCTGATCCCTGTCACATATTATGCAGAGTGAAATATAACATATCTGACTGTTTGATTCCCTAATTTCAGTCATGGAGCACAGCTGGTAGGCAGGTGGACTGTTAAGAGACAAGACAAAGATCTAAGATCTGCAATCTTCTGAACTTCCAAGCAAAAAATGAAAAAAAAACCCCAACCACAAAACACAAGATGTTTTATGCTATTTGAACACCAAACACTGTTGGAGGGAAGGGGAGAAGTTTGGAGTCTGAACTTTCTTGGTTTTGGATCTCTCTGATGTGATGCACTGGTGTGCATGTTTCTTGCATAAATAGAAGGTGACTTTGTCTGTGTAACTTGTCCCAAATGTATGAATTGAGAGTCTCTGAAGCAACATCTGGAGAAGACCCAAGAGAGAAAACAGTGATTTCTCTGAACACAAAGATCTGTTCATTCATGAGATTCTGATATTCAAACAGAAAACAGCAGCTCTGCTGTTTTTATTTAATATTGTTTCTAGCAAGTGCCACATTTAACTTTCCCTTCTGCCTTTTCTCCCAAGACCATTCCACAGTACCACAAAGACTTATTGGTACTTGTAGATGAACTTTTGGGGAGATTTTCACCCTGGTCCTGTCATCATTCAGCTGGAAGAGCTGCTCTCAGTGCTTCCAGCAGTCAGAATTCCCATCTCAGCTGTACAAACATGCACATGGAGCAGTAGTGGGGACTGAACAGGCAGAGCTTCTTGAGGACAAACCAGTGTTGGTGTTTCTCTGTGAGGTCGCTTTTGACCTGGTTTCAGGATGGGTGATAAAAGTTCTTCTGTTTTCTTCCTGCATTTAGAAGATAATTCCTGCCCTGCCCTACACAACCTGTTTGTGACATGGTGATTGTATGGGAATTTCTGACCTGATTTCCTGGTGGTGACATCTCAGGTCAGAGCAGGTTGTTTGGGAAGAGGCTGTTTGGGGGTGTGTGCACCGAGACTGTTCATAGCAGGAGCTTTACACTGCTGAACCTTCTGAGTGCCATAAAATATACAGCATTTCAGTGTGAGCAGGGAAATGCTGATATTGCCATTTGGCAGAGCGTGGAAATGCAGCTACAAGAGTTGGATCTCAGAGGGAAGGTGTGAATGAAAAAGTAGCACTGTTTTTTCTCCTTTTCCTTGCAGACTACAGATAAGCTGATGCTGTGTGTGCATATGCAGTGCCCAGGGTCTGCTGCGTGTCAGGCGTGGAGTGCCAGATTGTCTTTCTTCCCACCAGAACATTTATGCTTTAATTTGGGACACGTGGTGGGAACTGATAGCATCTTATTTCGGAGAGAGACTTTCTGATAATCTCACTGGTGGGATCATGTCTCTGGGTGAGACCCAAACCCGGCAGTGTCCCAGCGCTCAGAGTCAGGAGCTGTGCAAGGAGCCCTTGGCACCAGGCTGGGGGCTGCCAGCCCTTCTGTGATGCTGTTAAACTATACCATAAACTCTGCAGTTCAGGGGGAACTCCTCCTCATCACCTTCCTCCCTGTCTGATTTAACATTTCCTGTTGCACCCTGGAATCCTTTGGTCATGTTCCAGAGTCCTTGTGTGAACTGGTGCCATTTCGATGCCTTTTAAAGGGGATCTGCATCTTTTGCATGCCATTCCTTTGCTATTCAGTGATAGTTTCCAAAATCTGTTTAATCTTGTCAGTCATATCTAGGTGCTATTTGAGGAGGAGCCTTCCAAAGTGTCCATGAAATACCAGACAGGTTATTGAGTATTTTTAATTTAATGCACTTTGGCTGTGTTGAGTAGGGATTCTCTTACAGATGAGTGCAGAGCTGTTTCACTAGAAATCCAGAACTACAACCTGCTGTGGTTTGGTTCTAGAAGAGCTCTGCAGGCATTCAGTTCATTGCAGCACAATACTGCTCTTCAGACAAATCCCACCCAAACCTTCTGTGCAGCCAGTGAACTCCTTTGTACAGCTGAGAGAGCACTGCAGCAGCAAATCTGGGTCACACACCCTGGAAAGGACACACGACTCCAGATGACAAGTGCTCGTGTGCTCTCTGTTACTGAAGAAGAGACTAAAATTAGCTTCTGACTCTTACTTGAATTAAAAATTACCCAAGGGGAAAAGAACTAATTCTCAAGAAGACAACTGTTATGTCTTAAACCCACACAGTCTCAGCTGTGTATGCAGAGATGCAAAAATAAAAAGGGAATAACCAAGTTTTTTGGGAGAAAGGGGATTTTGTTGTCCCTAAAGTATTTCAGAAGGGGAATATGACTGAGGTTATTGGGGACCACAGATGAGTGTTCCAGTGCTACCCTCCATACTGCAGCATCTCTTCACTCTGCCATCTCCCAAACATCACAGTTTTTACCTGTGGAGTGCTGCCATACCCACATTTTATCAAAATAAACCTTAACTCCATGGGTTTTACAAGACCAATGAGTGAATTGGCTGCCAGCAGCACTTTGTGCAGGATCAGCATTTTCCAAAATCATATATAAAAAGTGATTATAGCAGACCAGAGAGTCTGAACATTGCTAAGTTGCTGCCTGATGCCAAATGCTGTCAAGAACACAAATTTGTTAATATAGCCTAAGATTAAGGAAACAAATCATGTGGCCTGCCTTAGGAATACTCTCTATTTAAGGCATAAGCTCTTATTTTGGAGCATTTGGCTTGTAAATCTTTTGCAGCTCTGGGGATCACCTTCTCTAGCAGATCAGATGTAGTAATATTTTTTTTTATCTCTCTGAGTGTTAACGGTTTTTTTCTAATGTTAAATAAAATATTTTCCTAAGTGGTAAGGACTATATGGAGGTGAGGGCAGATCACAATCTATAGCAATAAAACCTTATGTACAGTGTAAGAACAAAAAGCAACTAATAAAAATGATTGTTACAGGTAGCTTTGCACAAAGATAAATCCCTGTATCCTAGAAAACATTAAATAGCTCTGCCTGCACTCTAAATACAATAAATTAAAAATACTCAGTAACCTGTCCAGTATATATTGGACATTTTGAGAGCTGTGCACTTCTCAAATGGACTTTTCAATGACCAAAGTGAACTCTACCATGAGGAGGTGATGGCTGAAAAAGATCCAGCTGGGAGATTTTCAGCCTCCATTCCCCAATGGGTGCCTTGCAGTGCTGCTGCTCAGAATGGGAAGCAAAGTCTGTAACAAATGTTTTCCTGTTCTATAATCTCCTTTTCCGTGGTGTCCTTTCCCTTGTGTTCAGCTCTCTCTTCTGGGGTTTTGCATAGCTGTCTGGTTTGTCTCAAACTTCTGTAATTGCTGTCCTTGGTGGAGCTGCTTTAACCACGATTCTGGTGTAGACAACTCACTGAAACTTGAATTACCCAGACACAGTCTTTCTCCAAATAATGTCCCATAATTATGGCCTGTGGGCATCTGTATCCTCAGTGACAGTGATGGAAATATTAATAGGAAAAAACAGTGTTGGTAAACAAAAAGAGAAGTGTGAAGTCCTTGGAGCCTGGTCTTTCCAAACAAAACCTGCCTTGTTCTAGGGGACAGATTGGGGTCAGATGTAAAGATAGAAGGATAGTTGGAGAAGATGGTACCTGTGGTTTTGTTTCTGCTTTCAAATGTTCAAAAGTGGTTTTGCTTACCCTGTTTGCCTTCCAGCACTGGATGCCAGGGATCTGTAGAAAAACCCAGACTAATTTAGAGAAGGTCATGCTTGGCTCCAAGGTCCCCTTTTTAGGTCTCTCTGGTGACAGGCTTTACTTTTAACTTGACATCATTCCTGACTGTGGGTAGCAGATAGCATTTGAATGCTGCAAGTGAGGAGTGTGAAAAATTCCAGGGATGTTCCAGGCACTGCTAGACAGAACTCTATTGATTTAGGAGGAAATCCCAAGGAGGAAATAGTTCTTGTCATCTGATTACTACAAGTTATGGTTATGCTACTCTTGCAGACGTCTGTAAATTAAACTGCCAACAGCTGGCATCTGCCACTGTCACAGTGCTATAGGTCATCCTTCCCTGGGAGTTGAGTGATGCCTGAGTGACTTAACCTGCCACACAAATAGTGAGGGAGGATTCAGGAGTCGGGAGGAAGGCAGAGTGTGCTTGGGAGGTGTGCATGTAGCCCCAGCGTGGAGAGGGACATAGCATGGCACAGACATCACGGTATCATGACCTGAACTGTGATGTGCTAAATGTTTTCCCATGATGGTTGTTCTTTTCATGCTGAAATTCCTTGAATTTTGTCTCTGGGTTGCTATCTTTCCTCCTTCAATTCATGTAGAGGTATTATCTGCTAAAACAGGGCAGAGGTCGTGTTGATTTGGGGGGATATTTTCCTACCTCATAACTTGCCAGCAATGCAGCATCTGAAGAGTTTAAATTGGAATTAGCTGACATTTTCCTACTCTCCCAGGAATTCAGGAGTCTTTGAAGAACAGCCCATCTATGTGGGCTGGAGGGATAATTGATTCTGTCTGGAAACCTCTATGCTGATCCCTAAAACCAGGATGGAAGGATTGACATTGTTTACTGTCAGTGGGGATTTGTTTTTTTCTGTCTTTTGCTGGATAGTTTCAGCTCAGAGTAACTGAAGATGGATTGAGGTATAGACCTAATCAGGAAGATGTGAAAAGATTTATTTTTCTTTACTTTACAGAAAAGGCCACAGATGGCTCTTTGCAGAGTGAAGACTGGACACTTAACATGGAGATCTGTGACATTATCAACGAGACAGAAGAAGGGTATGTGCTATTTCAGCAGACTTGGAAAGGTCCCTGAACACAATCTTCATCCAGTTGTACTCTGCATGTGAGGAGCTGCAGCAAGCCTGGGGGCAGATGCTCATGGTTTGAATGCAGGTTGCAGATCAGTGCCTTTGTTTTCCTGCTCCTTAGACACCTCCTGCTTTCACAAAGTATTGTATGATGCAGTACCTGTGGGATCCAGGACAAGAGGAAACAGCCTCAAGTTGTGCCAGGAGAGGTTTAGGTTATATATTAGGAAAAAAATCTTCACTGAAATGGTCAGGCTTTGGGATCATCATCCCTGGAATTGTTCAAAAAACACATGGATGTGGCACTTGGGGACATGGTCTAGGGTGGGCTTAGCAGTGCTGAGTTAATGGTTGGACTCAGTGATCTAAGAGGGCTTTTTCAGCCCAAATGATTCTGTGATACTTTCTGTGGTCAGTCTCTGCTTGGGAGGGCTGGCATTAGAAGCTTACTCTTAGAGATGGTAGCACATTTGTTTTTCAGCAGGTGCATCTCTTTGCAGTGCCTTTAATTTCAGCTCTTTGTACAGACAGCTTTTCTGACCCACCTCCTTCAGCACTAGAAAGCTCTGCTGCTTGCAGATTCACTGCTCTTATTCTCTGGGCCTGTGTCAGAGCAGCTGTCTGATCCCTGCCTGATCAACAGCCTGGATGTGTGGAGACTTGGGGCATTCCTCCAGTGTTGGCTTCTGTGATACTTTGTCTCCTCACATAATTCTCCATGACCCTGGTTTAGTTGTAGCCAAATAATCTGAAGTTAACCCACACGCTTATGTCCGGCTGGAAGTGGTAAAGGATTCATTTTCCCACAGTTTATGGGATGTGAAAAGCCTGTCTGAGCTGTCTGTTAAAATGGTGTGTTTCTCCTTCAGGCCCAAGGATGCCATTCGAGCACTGAAGAAGAGGCTGAATGGAAACAAAAATTACAGAGAGGTCATGCTGGCGCTGACGGTGAGTGGGGGCAGGCTGGAATGCCTCAAAGGGCAGATCCCTTTTGTCATTTTCCTCTTCCTGGCACTCTCTTGAATGTACACACTATTTCCTTTAACAGCCACTGCTCTGCCCTTTTCTTCTCTCCAACTGCCTCCTCACTTCCTTGGGGAGAGCTGCTGGAAGCTTTGCATAGCGGTTTTCTGACTCAATTGATTTCTGCTTTTTTTCGGGGCTCTTATTCATCCCAAGCACTGACTGAGGAAAGTTAAAGTAGATCAAATGGGTCTGCTACTCCTTGAGGTTTTCCTCTCTGCTCTAATTTCCTTGTGTCCAACCATTCCTGCACTCCAAGACAACAGCTGTGGGCATATCTGCAAGTGAGGATGATGAACTTGCTGTATTTTCAGCTTCATGAGTAGCTGATGCACAATTTCCCTTGTGAATGAATCTCTCTAGGAGACAACACATTAATTTATGCTGATCTAATTTCACTCAATAAAGTGTAAATTATATTCTGTGCATTTAGGCAGCGCTAAGGTGTGAGATAATTTGGCAGTGACCTTTCCTGCTGATGGCTTTAGCTGGGGGTGTCCTGGGTACTGCAGCACTCCTGAGTGGGGTGCTGGGCTGCCTGTAGCAGTGACCAGATCGAGTTATCCTGCTGTGGGGAGGTGATCTGTATGATTCTTTCACAGAGCTCTTGCAGCTTCTCCCTGACGAGGCGTAACCGTGCTTTCTGTCTTCTTGCTGTTTCCTATCCTGGACTGTCATTTTGACAGATTACCAAAGTCCAAACCATGAGATTATCCATTGTGCAGGAAAGAACAAAATCCATCAGGAATGAGCCCGTGTCATCATGGCTGATGAAAGTAGCTGAAGGAGGAGAGTAATTACAGACTCCTCGGTGCAGAGTCGCAGTGGTTATTAGGCATGGCTGTAAGGAGAAGTGACGTGTTGGATTTATCTCCATGCTAATCATGTTCTTCAGAGAGAAATCAACAGCTGTTCTTCCATGGCAGTTGAATGGCAAGTGGAAGGTGCCTCCAGCTAGGTTGCAGGGGGAAAATGTGTCAAAGTATAACCTGTCAGAGCACTCACAGGGGAGTGTTTTGAATGAGTGAAGATCATTCACCTGAATTCCCAACTCTAAAACAGGGCTTATAGCTTGGAGCAAGTGGGTCCAGCTGTGTTCCAGGCACACAGAAAATGGTGGAGTGGCACAGCACGATCATATCTCACTGTGACAGGATGTCCTCTGTCTTACCTGCTCCTGATGTGCTGCTGTGTACTTGGCTGTTCAGCTGCACAGGCTGGAAAGTTCTGCTTTGAAGATGAAGAAACTTTCTATTTATTTACCTGAAAAACAGGCAAAGGTGGATCACAAAAGTGCCCAATGTGTTAACAGTGGGTGAGGTACAGTTAAATGTGTGTGTAGAGAGGAGATTTCTTGGTAAAACTGGGGAAGAAGAGAAGAATTAAGAGTGTAAGTGTAATTTTCCCTCTGTCTTCTTGCCCTCCCATCCGAAGCTTTAAAATAAATGAAAAAATCAGATGCTGTGTGAGTGATCAAGCCTTGCTCCAGCAATGAATGTTGTTTTTTTTGTGTGTGTGTAGGTGTTGGAGACCTGTGTGAAGAACTGTGGCCATCGCTTTCATGTGTTGGTGGCAAACCGTGACTTCATCGACGGTGTTCTGGTGAAAATCATCTCGCCCAAGAACAACCCCCCCACTATTGTACAGGATAAAGTCCTAGCACTGATTCAGGTACACAGCTTGTCTCTGCTTCCATATGCTGCTGCCTGAAATAAGGGCTGTCTGCTGCTATGTTATGCATCACTAAACATGCTGCCATCGTTAAAAATGGGGCAAGTTTTTTATACATAAACTCAAACAATGTATCCAGGTTGGTGGGGTAAAGCAGAGATGCACACACACAGGTATTTTATCCAGGGAGAAGTGTCTGGATTCTAATTAGAGAGGTAGCACTGTAAAACAGAAGGATTTAATAAAAGATAAATGGATGCTTTTGCAATTTAACAGTCATATCTAGAAGCTGGAGCCTTGCCTCAGTGATGGGCTTGTCATCTGAGGCCAGGAGATTTCAGAGGATTGTGCTTTTGGTGTCAGCTGCAGAACACTTGCCGTTCTGTGTGTGTTTCCCTGAGCGGAAAATGGAGCTGTTTCCCTCCATTAGAAAGCATTCTGCATTCCTTTCAAAGATGGTTATAGAAAAGTAAATGACCATATAGGAATTAAAATGGTTTTGGTGTCTTTTCTGTGGTTATTGTGCAGTAAAAGCGTGCTGTCGGATCCTTGCCTGCAGTGGGACGTTCAGACGTGGGCCTGTCTGCCACTTCTCCTTCTGTGCAGCACAACAATAAACAGCCGTGTTAATTCCACAACCCATTAGCCACACATGAGGAAACATTGGTGCCTGCCTGCAGGAAATCTGACAATTATAGGAAGCTTTATCACTAAGCTTCCACAGGCTACTGCGTACACCAGAGACTAAAAGACACTGCGTATTTAAAATGATATAAACCTGCTGCAGTGTTCCTTGTGGGGAGGTGTTTACAAATGCACAGCATCGTTTGCCAGAGATACTTCTGATTTTTATGGCAAAGCGTGCACTTGGATTTCTGCTGCTTTATTTGTTCTTTGGATACAGGGATAGGGCATCCTTAGAGCATGACAATGTAAATAAATGATTTTCAAACAGGAAATAGGCAGGGTGGTGGAATTAGTGAGCATTGTGTCGGCGTCTGTGAGGTCCCTTTATTTGTGGTATCTGATTTTATGGCTTTTTTTAAAAAAACACAAAATTAATGAAATTATTTAAAGCAATTCTTGTGCTTCTGACTGAGCCCTCAGGTTTCTGCCTGCCTTGGTGGGAGAGTGGATGCATGTGGTGACCAGGAGATGAGGTTAAATACTGTCCCATAAAGAGAAACTGGGTGTGTTTTCATATTGTTTTAGAGTATGCTGGTTATGCTGGGCCCTGGATTTAAATGGATTCCAGTCGTGAATGCAGCTAAGATGGAAGTTTGTAACACAATCAGAAAGCCACAGCCATTGCCTCAGTGTATTAAACAGAGCTTTATCTGAGGAGACTTAGTGCAGTAGAGCTAAAAGCCTCTCTCTGGGTACTAAATGTCTTTTGATATAAAAAGCCTGAGAATTATGAAGGTTGCCTGTGGGTGGGTTCTGTTAGTGTCTCTTTAGCTGGAGGTGGTAGGGGACTTTGTTTTCCAGATTGCCTGACAAGTTTGGAAGAGTGATTGCAGTCACTCATCCCAGTTGCCCTGTGGACACACACCCCCAGAACACCCTGGACATTGTGACAGCTTTGCTCAGCTTGGGCTGTGCTCTGTGGAGCTCCCTGGGATTGGAGTTAACCCTGTTCCAGGGGGCTGGTCTCACCTCTGCCCCACCACCACTGCATTTATCCTTTTCTGTACAATTCTGTACAATTCCACTCCCTCTTACGATTTCATATCAGAGGATTAATAAGAATGGAAATGAGAGGATTAATAGCCCAGACTTGCAAGCATGGAAGAGAACTGTACAAACAGAGTATGTCTTCAGCCACACAGCTCTGGTGTTCCCAGGCCTTTCCACAACAAGGGTAGATAAAGCTGCCATCCAATTTCTTATCTAGAGACTTGACTTGTTTTGAGATGTTGAGCATCTTGTGTCTCACTTTCTCAACCTATTTCCCAATGTACATGAATTAGCATATGTTACATAGTGCTTATCCTTCCTTCTTCACCTTGCTAGAAGGCCTCGGAAATATTCCCTGTCACTGTGCCCCTGCTAGGAGCTTGCCTATCACCTCAGAGCTCATGCCACTTACTGCAAAGTAGCTGAGCACCCTCATCAAAGATGAAGCATGGGCAGACTTTTAGTGGCATGGCAAATTCTTTTGAGGGTACATGTGGTAAAAAGGTGCCCAACAGTGGGATGGTCCCTGACCTAGGGGCTGGATTTACAATAGTATTTAATTGAACTGCTTGGGCACACTGAGAATCCAAGTGGGATTTAAAGTGTCAACTTTTGACAGTCTGGCCCAGAGTCTTAGAAGCTCTGAATTCAGTCTCCCCTCTGTCCTGTGTGTGTTGGCACAATGGCTTGGTCTCCTAAGCTCTAGTGTAGCTCCTTATCCATAAAGCAGAGCTAATATTACTGTTGCCCAGTTGGATTGTAAGCTGTCTAGAACAGGGATTGTCTTACAATGTGTGTAGACAGCACTTAGGACAATAGGGCCTGTGCTGCTTGTGACCTCTGAGACACACTAATGTAGATAATGCTCCCAGCTCAGGTGAAGAAGAATACAAATGGAATACACTCTTCCTTTCTCCAGGGAAGAGAGCTGCAGAAGAGAGAATATCTTTAAAAGATGGAGTGCAGATGAAATGAGATCATTTTGCAAAATCCATAGGAAGCCAATGAAAGAAGGGGATGCATTAGTACATCCTCCTGGACAAACTAGTCTCATTAAAAATGTGGGGCAACAAAGCAGCATATTTTTGCCTCTAAGTTCCTTTTGAGTGATGATTATTAAGTATAACATCCCTTGCCTAACACTTTTCACTCTTGCTTGCAAATAGAGTCGGAGTGGGGAGCACCATTATGTAGAAGTATCATTCAGACGATTTCTGATGTAAATTGAAAAGGCAGTGAAATGGCAAAGGTAGAGTTACTTGTGCAGTCAAAATCTCCATCAGAATTGGTGTTGGTTGGGAAGGTCAGTTCCAAGGAAACAATGGCTGTGTTCTGTCAGAGCTGTTTTCTCTGGCTCAGGCAGGGCTGTTTGGACTTGCAGTGCATCAGAACAGTTGATGCAGTTAATTTACTCTTAACAAAGCTGAGAAGCAAACCCAGGATTGTCTGCTTGCACCTGATAATGGATTGTCTCCTGGGCACGGATGGCAGGAAATGCTCTTTCTTAGAATTGAACAGAACAGGAATGCAAGTTAAATATTAATATTATTTATCTTGCTTTGCTATCTTTGATTTCTGTCCTCTCAAATATAAAAAATGGTTCAAAGGGCTTTTAAAGTAAAAATAGTCAAAAGAACTGGTGTAAAAGTGGTGACTAAATGAATTAGTTCAGAGCCCACACACGCGTCTCGCAGTCATTCTGGATCCAGCACGCTGATACTCTGCTCCACACATGTGGGGGTTTGTGGAATGCTTCATTTTTTACTTGAGTCATAATATTGCAGTTTTTCCTTCCTCTAAATTTTTAATATTTGGCTAATTTCCAGCACAAGCAAAAGGGGGTTGAGGCTTTCAGCACACTGTGCTCCCAGCAGCTTCCTGAGTGCAGGACTCTGGCTAGCCAAGAGAAGCACTTAGTACTCCCACTGAAGGAAAAGCTCCAATGTGAATTGAAGTCTTTTTAGACACCAGAGAATTCGTGCAGGAGAGATATTATGAGTGTTCTGGCTGTGGGAAATTCTCTCTTTTAAACTCATTCTTTGTGCCACACTGGGGTGTCTGAGTGTTGGATATGCTCTGTAAGAACCCAGGCGTCGTCAGTTCTGCTGCTCAGGGGACTGGCTCTTGCAAAGACAAGAACCTCAGAAAGTACCCTTTTTTTTATTTTAAGTTTGGTCCAAATAAAACACTGAAGAAAGCTACACAGCTGTGTTTTTCCTTGGGCAACAAATGAGGATGTTTCACAAAGTGAATGGAGATTATTTAAGATTATTGTATGGCTTTATGAATTTTGCTTAGATTTGATGAATCTTCCACACAGACTTTTTCTGGTGGGTCATTTGCTGTACAATATGCCAGAAGAGATCAGCATCAATCACTGCTGAGGAGATGGGAACAGACTTTCATGTGCATTCACAGATTTTGATGTTGTCAGGGGCTACTCACAGCTACTGTGCACCGAGTTCCTGTCCTTTTTATATCTGAATAAAATGTGTAGGTGACTGTCTTAATATTTGCAGGACCTTTTCGACCAGGTCTGATGATTACAGCTTTCCTTTGAAGCTGGAATACATGAAAGCTTTTTATAGTCAGTATCTGAGGTCGGGGTGGGGCTGGAGCTTCATTTGGAAGGTTTATGGGTAATCCCTTGTGTTTTCCAGGCTTGGGCTGATGCCTTTCGAAGCAGCCCTGATTTAACTGGGGTAGTGCATATTTATGAAGAACTCAAGAGGAAAGGCATCGAGTTCCCCATGGCAGATCTGGATGCTCTGTCTCCAATCCACACACCACAGAGGGTAAGCTGCAGCATTGCAGTTCCAGGGGTGTTCTCCCAGGATGTCTAAATAGTTGGATAACTACTTGTCTTTCCCCTCCTGTTTCTCTGAATTTGGCTCATTGTCTCACTCCTGGAAGGACATTTTAATAGTGAAAGGGCATGTAAGAGAGGCATAATGCAGACTGATAAGCTATCTCCTCCCTTGAGTCAATCATCAATCTGAGAAGATGAAAAAAGTTTGTAAGACTTAATCTTGTACCACAAAACCACCAGACAAATGCAACTAATTTGTTCAAAAAGAGCTCAGCAGGATTTATGATCGAGATTTACTTCTTTTGTTCAAAATTGTGGTTGTTTCTGTTGGTGATAACCCTGAGCCAAGGTCTGCCTGTCTGTTAGAGGTGTGCAGAGTCTGAATCTCTCTCTGATCCCATGGCAATGTGAGAACTTTACACCTCTGGAAAGTTAGGTCTGGAAAGTTGACAGAAGTGCTGCTAGGAAGCAACTTAATGATCACAGGTGTTCTGATTATTCACTCTGAAAACTGAAGTTAATGAATCTGTGAAGCGGCAAATGCAAGTGATCAAGGACAGAGAGATTACAATTCTTATGTCAAGGTTAATTAAATTCAGTATCTATGTATCACATCATTTTGTGGTAAGCCTGCAACTTAGTTCCTAGTTTAAAATTATTCATAATCATTTCTCTTTGGCTCTTGTTTTTATTTTGCTTCTCACTTTTCTTGTAAAGGTAAATCCATGTGGGTTGGGTCAAAAGATATGGGCATGGAAGGTTTTTGGAGCTGCCAGTCTGTTCCAGTAGCTGCACTGACCTTTCCCACAAGGTGCAATTATGTTCTATATTTGAGCCTGTTTGGCCTGAGGTTGCTGACAAAGCAAGTGCTGTCCCAATTCAGCTTTTGAACTCCTGTCTTTCTGATGTGGCAGAGTGTTCCTGAAGTTGATCCTGCAGCAAATATGCACAATTCCCAGTCTCAGCAAAGGATGAGCACCAGTTCTTACTCTTCCTCCTCTCCAACGGCGTATTCTGCTCCTCAGGCCCCAGCCTTGAGCGTGACTGGTCCCATCACTGCTAACTCTGAACAGGTATTGGCATCTTGATTCTTTTGAGTGAGACTCTCATCAAATCAAATTAGAAACCAATTTGCAGAGAAACATTCATTTTAAGTCTTTGGACTTGTCTCCTAGGTCTGGCTCTACTTAGTAATCTTTCCTTCTATTACACTGTAAAATTTGGGCTCTGAATGTGTCTGTATGTCCTGGTAATGGCAGCACAATCTGCTGGACCAGCCCACTCAGCAGTATTTTAGCATTTATTCCCATTAGCCCCTCTCCTTTCAAGGCACAGAATGTCTTGCAGATGCAGGAAGTCAAGCCCTTGCAAACACCCTCATATAGGATTTTCTTTTCTCCCTGCAAAAAATGATAACTTCAGAGCCAAAGATCCTCCTTAAAATATGTGCATCTTTTCCCACACTGGAGTGAGGCACCACAGCCAAGGTCTGGTTTTAGGTGTTGTTTTCAATTGCTTCTCTTCCATACAGACACAGCACATCTGGGTTTGTGATGATAATTCTTCTCTTTTTCTGTTCCTTTTCTCCTGGGTGAATTTTTATCTTTACTTTTTTGTTTTTTTTCCAGCTAGAATGTCTGGAGCCTCAGATATCAAGTCAGACAGAACCAGAGATATCTCTAAGTCAGTTGTTGAAAATGAACTGCTGAAACCAAAAGATTATGCAGTGTTTTGCTGTCTTTTCCCCCCAATTTAGATTGCCCGGCTGCGCAGTGAGCTGGATATTGTTCGTGGGAACACAAAAGTGATGTCTGAAATGCTGACAGAAATGGTACCTGGGCAAGAGGATTCCTCAGACCTTGAGTTACTTCAGGTAACAGTTCCCTAGCAAATGTGATTCTGATCCATTCTGTGCTTGAGTTTCTCTGGGGGGGGTGGGTTTTGTTGTAGCTCACTTCACAGCCCAGGTTTGCTTGGATCCATAATGGATGTGGGCTGTGCTTGACCTTGGTGAGTGTCATCACTTGATTTTCTTCATTTGTTAAAGCTTCCAGTGACAAGGATTTTTCTGACTTTCCTGGAAACTTGTCCCAGTGCTTTCCTCTTTGTGTAGCTTGGGTTTTTTCCCAATGTTGAGTATCAGATCTCCTTTACCTCGAAGCAGCTTAGAATTGCCACAGGCTCTGTAAGCCCTGGGCCTTTCTGCTTCTTTTGCACTCCACATCATCACTTCTACAGTGTCAAAGCATTCCCAGTCACCATGCAGAAAAAACCACTCCATATTTCCAGCTGGATTAAGTAATGCCAAGGGTCTGTGCATTCTCTGCCTCTTGACATGCTATCTGTGAACTAACTGTCTTTCCAGAAGATGTGTTCTCCTGAAGGTGTAGTGTCTTAAGGCAGGTGCTCAGGTGAAGCTCCATGGTGTCCAGAGGGCTAGACTGGGTAATCAGGAGGGATTTCTTTGCTGGAAAATCTCAATCCAGTGCAGCATTTTGCATCTCAGGAGGGAAAACAGTATAAATTGAGCTCATGTCTCAGGCTTCACACCTGTTTCCCAAGGCCAGTGGTCGTGGGGTGGCCTTTTGGCTGAGGAAAGTCATGCAGCCCCATAGATGAGGAACACTGTGATCTGACATTCCAGCTGCTGCCCTTAACATGGTATTTGCCCTTCCACAGCTTCAGAAATAGCCTTCTGTTTTGATCCTCCAGCGGGGAGGATGGGCTCCCACAGCAGTCCCTTCGGAGGAAGGCAGGGAATTGCTCTCTGTGATACATCAGCGTTTGAAATCCATCCAAAAACTGGTCTCTCCCATGCAGTGGCACTGTGTGTTTGTCTCAGAGCCACCATGGCAGCTGATGAGAGGCTGTGCAATAAAGAGCCTTTCAGTTACTGCCCATTTGGGTCGAACTGCTCAAAACAAAAGCAGCTTCCAGGAAACCATGACAGGCCAAAATCGAACAGTTTGCTTACACCAAGAAACAACCACCAGCATCTTGACAGTGTAACCTTAGAGCACAGCTTTAAGGTGAAAGAACTTGATCCTAAAATGGAGTGACAGCAGTGATTCCAGCTGGTTCCCTTCTCTGACTGATGCAGCCTAAATCTGAATCACAGGGCTGGGGAGAACCTGGTTTTGATCACAAAGGATGGTTAGTCTTTTGAGAGCTGTGAGCTGGGTGCTGCCTGCAAGGACTCCTTGCTTTGAGGTTTATATAGCCCTCCTCCTTAAATAATTCCTGACATTTTCTCCAACAATCAAATGTAAACAGCCTGCTGGAGAGCCAGCTCTGTGCAGAATAGATAGGTACTGTCAGCCCTCTCGGAAAGGCAGCAAACAAACCTCTGAAATGTCACAATCTGCTTCGAAAGTGATGGGATCAAAACTGACATTGGAGAACACATTCCTCAAGCTGTTAAGGCAGCTGGATTGCACTAGGTGAAATTTATCCAGAGCTTAGGATGTCAGACTATGCAAGGAAAACAAACACATTTTTGCTTTCATCCTGAAGGCTGTGTACCAACAAGTCATCCTTGTTTAGTGCTGAATTTTTGCTGTGAAGTGGAGCTGGGAGGGGTGGAAGATGACAGAGGGACATGCTTTAGCTGGAATGTCAGTACTTATTGAAGTAAAACCGTGGACCTGATCAGAGGCACCCTGCCATATGCCACGTTTCTTCTTGCAGTTCTGCTCAGAAGACCAGGTTGACCTTTGGTCTTGAGGCCTTTCAGGAGGACAGAATTCTGCTAAATAATTGCTGATGGAAGAGGTGTCCTGGAAGCATGAGAACTCCTGGTCTAGGCAAACTGAAATCTAGATTTCTTGACAAGAGGCTTCTAAAATAAATGCCCTCACTCTGTATTCTTCAAAATGTTGTTCTGAAACTCCCCACTGCCTTTGTGCAACCTCTTGTTCTGTGCACTTGCTCAGTGGAAGGGAACATTTCTGTGTATGGCTCAGTACTGAAGGATGTGTGGAACACTCACCTTTTCATGCTCCTGCTCCTTGGTTTGTCTTTGCCCTCATGTTCTCTGTAGTTGGTAAGTTCTGTGTCCCTGACACTTCTCTTCCTAGCACACACTTAGCACTTGTGGTAGCCCTGATGAACCTTTTTCCCCCCATGTTCCACCATCCACATAATTTAGTTTTTAGGGATGATACTGCCAAAAAGAGCAGATTGAGTTTTCCTTGAAAACTCTCTTCTGGAAAGCTGTTGTATTAACATGTTTCATTCTTAAAACAGATGACTAAAATACAGATATTTATTTTCTGAAGTGCTCAGAGTTAAAGAAGAATCAGGAAGTTGAATTGTGAATAGGCTCTCAAGGTTTTATGCCATCATCACTTGAAGGGTGTTTGATTAGATGTGCTTTTGGGTGACATTTAATCATGCAAAGATAAACTTTTCTTAGTGTTTCTCAGCTGGGGGATATGTTTGGCTGTGAACAGAGCTCAACTAAATCTACTTACTGCTTGTTGCTTATCAGCCTGTGTGTGCACAATGCATTCCCCCTAGGAACTGAACCGAACCTGCAGAGCCATGCAGCAGAGAATTGTGGAGCTTATCTCACGAGTGTCCAATGAAGAAGTCACAGAGGAGCTGCTGCACGTGAATGATGATTTAAATAACGTCTTTCTCCGATATGAAAGGTGAGGCACCTCTCCCAGCAACCATGTGCATTCCTTCAGGATTCTCACTTAAGTATAAAATAGGTCAGTTGGTGAGACTGGGCCAATTGTCAACATAATGCAGAGTACCAACCACAGGAAGCATTTACACTGTATTTTTATGGCCTTTTATGGTAACATTCCTGTTTCAGCTGATTTTTCTAATACTATGATTTTTTTTTTCGTACTATCCATTGAATTTTTGTGGGATATATCCATAAAATGCAAGGCAACCTTGTGCAAAACTCTCTGAGCTAGCAGAGACTCGAGTCTGCAAATCCCTGTTGTGCAGGGCTGTACAGGTGTAGGGACTTGGGACCAAAAGTAGCACAGCCACAGTCACCAGTTCCCCTTGCCAGCCTGGGCTCTGCACAAATGCTTGTGCTGCTTCCTGGCTTAGGGAGTGCTCTGTGAGCTCTCTCTGCTCCCTGCTCTCTGAGCTTTCCAGTCCCAGTGCTGGTGCAAGGGGAGCTGGCTGAGGTGGGGGGGAGTGTGTAAAGGCTTTGTTTTTAAGTAACACTTAAAATCTTGCATAAAGAAAAGCCTGTTTTGTGCAGAGCTGATGTTTTGAAGAGCTGGTCTGCAGGAACCATCCCCAGGGACAGGACTTGGGGCACAGGACTTTCGACATGGCAGACAAAGGCGCTGTCAGGCACATCTGCTGCAGGAGGCGACACGTGATGCCGCAGTCTTGGGAAAGTTTAATCTTCCCCTTAATGACAGGCCTGGGGAGTGAGGCACTAAAGAGTACCCTTTGTTCCTTGCTCTTAGCACAGGGCTTTGTTTCTCAAGCCTTTAAAAATAAATTAGACTCTAGATCTGTGAATTTGTGCTGTCACGGCAAAGGCTGCAAAGACGACTCGGTGCCCTCGATTTTGCCTTTGATTTCGTCGTTCAGAGGAGATCAGGGCAAACTTTGAATCAAATGCTGCCTTTTTGTGTGAAATGGTGTGTGTTTCATGCACAAGCAGGGTTCTACAAGTGGCAGAGTGTAACTATCACTAAGGTTTAGTCTGGTCACCCTTTCATATTTTTTTCTATTTTCCTCTGTTTGTGACTTGCTTGACTGGGACAGATGTGTTTGTAGTCATTATTCATGAAGGGGGAGCTGAGTGATGTTAGCAAGCTGTTTGTGGTGGAATAGCTGCACTGGTCTGAGCATTCAGTAAATTCCAGTTCCTCCTCTGCTGTTCCAAAAGCTGCACATCCATCATGGTGATTTCTAGCACAGGGACCAGGCTCTGTCAGTGACTCAAGCAGGAGCTCTGGCCTTCGCTGTGAAGCTTTGGGATGTAAATGAACAGAAGCCTTTTGGTGAGAAATGAGGTGGGAGGTGTCTTAGGTTTCCAGCAAAGGGAATTGGATTTCCAGTAATAGCAAACACCCACGGTTTCCTAAAATTATAATTTGGGCCTGAATTTGGTTTTGCTGCCTTTTAGGTCTGTGTTTTCCTCTGCTATACTAGGAAAATATTTTAGTTTGCTTGACATTCTCTGCTGTATTTTGTCCATCTGGGAGAAAACCCAGAGAATTATATGAATATTATGGGCTTTTTTTCTGGAAAGAGAGGTTACATCTGAGACTACTTTGAAAAATTTGAACTTCCAAGAAATCATGTTTTCCTGGTAAGGAAGGAGATCAGACTGGCCTCAGACAGGCCATGGGAGCAGTACTTCCCCTGCTGTTTTTCAGTTCACAGAATCAGAGAATGGTTTACTTTGGAAGGGACATCAACAGTCATCTTGTTCCAACCCCTGCCATGGGCAGGGACGCTGTTCACTAGACCAGGTTGCTCAAAGCTTCATCCAGCCTGGCCTTGAAGACTTTCATAAAAGGTGGATTTAGGTTTGTGGCCCCAGATGCACTGAATAGAGAAGAGATCAGAGCTTGACTAACCAGACTCCTTCCCTTAAGAAATATGAAGTTTTTATCCAACATTGCTTTTCCTTCTTGTAAAGTACCAACCCATTTGAACGCAGGCCCTGACCAGCTTTGAGCTTTGACCAGGATGTTTTAAGCAGTGAATTTGCTGTTCATTGTCCCTCATGCCACGTGTACCTAGGTCAGGCTGTGCCACACACATATGGCTCCTCATATGGCTCCTCATTTACATTATTGCAGCAAGAGGGAGCTGATCAGTGGGAGTAAGATGTGCTGCGGTGCTTGGCTTGTTGAGCTGTGAGCATCAATCTTGCTGCAGTTCCTCCTGTCCCTTGGCTCACACAGCAGTCTGTCACAAAGCACTTAATGATTAAAAAAAACCCTGAACCAAAAGACAAATGCTACAGTGTTTTTCAGGCATGTGTGTGCTGCAAGATCAGATTAGGCAACTTAAAATCCACCTTTGCCAAGAGTGCAGCTTCTCAGCAATCCTCCCTTTGTCCTGGCTTGGAATTAAAGCTTTCAGGCCTCCCTTTTGAACCAGAGAAAACTTCAGTTCAGTGGCTAGCATGTCATGGCTTGGTTATAAACTCATGTATTTCATTGCTTATTGCTGGCTTTGATAATCCATGATGGTTTTTGGTTTGTTTTCTAAACAGATTTGAACGCTACAGATCAGGACGTTCCACACAAAACGCCAGCAATGGAGTAAGTAGCTCACTGCATTTCTTATCTCAGCAGCTGCAGCACCATCAGTACTATCACACCTTTTACCTGCCCAGCCCTGTGTCCTGCCTGTAGTGGCAAATGACAGATACCAGGAAAAGTAAGAATGTGGCAAAACCCAAAGGACACCTTTTAGCTCAGGAAGACACTTCACACTAAAACATCTCTGTGTTTACTATCCTTGATGGATTTTCATTCCTCTATTAACTTTTTTTGATTGCTTTTGAGTCAGTGTGGACTTTAGGAGTTCACAATGTCCTTAAGCAATAAGTTCCACAGTTTCACTGTACATTTTTACATATTTATTTTGCATTTATATATAACAAATATTTTGTTTACATTTGATCAAGTCACTTAATGATTTTTGTTTGCTTCACCTAATTTCTCTTCACCGTGTCTTACAATACCACTGTTCAGGTTAATTTTCTTCATGCCACTCATAATTTTAGGAACCACTCTCATCTCCTATTTAAGCAGCCCCTTTCCAAGCTGAGGAGTTCTAATTATTCTTTAAATGAAAACTCTTTTGTAGTTGTTTTATAGTGTTCAAGGTCTGAGTTCAGGATAAATCTGTACTTCTATTACATTTTCTATTCTGCATTCATAACTATTTCCTCTGTTTACTTTGCTTTATCACTTCTGCAGTGTGATGCAAACTTCAGTGAAGACTCTGCACTGACACTTTAGTCACAACAAAGAAGTTTTGTTTCTGAAAGCAGTTTATACCTAATGTGGAAAATTGGTGGCAAAGTCAGTTTGACTTAGCTCTGATGTTGGTCTGCTGTTAAGCACGTTAGTTGAATCTGAAGAGATGTAGATGGCCTTCAGCAGAGTTTCCTGCTATGCTGAGCAGTCAAACTGAGGGTTTATTGGGGGCTGACCCTTCTTATTCTGCTCTCATCACTGTAGTATCCAAGAAACTGGTCCATTTAGCAGCATGCAAGAGAGAACTTTATAGGAAGCACACATTATTTTGTGATGTTTAATGTTGTACTGCGAGAAGAAATTTCTGGCACGTGTAACTTGTGTCTTTCTTATGTCCTGACAGGTACTGAATGAGGTGACAGAAGATAATTTGATAGATTTGGGTCCAGGCTCTCCAGCTGTAGTGAGCCCAATGGTTGGAAACTCAGCACCTCCATCTTCACTTTCTTCACAGCTTGCAGGGCTTGGTGAGTGCCTGATCTAAATCATGCTCTCCACTCCTGATTTATATTTCCTTGTGGCCTGTGAAAGGTTTGGGTATGTGGCTTACAGGATTAGGAAGGCATTCCTACTCCCCTGAACTGTGTCAATCTGAAATTGGGAACCAGCCTGGCACAAAGGGAGGGATTTATCAACCAAAGGGAAGACTGATGGAAAGGGTGCAGGTTATTGTTCATGGTAGAACTTTTTATTTCTGCTTAGTTATAGTTCTTCATGAAATCAGTCTGGTGAATGTTCTTGATTCCCCTTCTACCAATAATACTTGAAGCCTTTGGGTGGAAGTTTCATTTTGGAAATGAAACTGTTAGGTGGTTTACATTAAATCAAACCAAAGATTGCTTTGGATAGCATTGCTGGGTTTGACTGGAGGTTCTCCACCTCTTTCAACACTGCACCAATACCAAATCCCTTGGTTTGGAAGTGTTGGTTTCACAGTCAGTAACTCAGAGAAAACATTGTGGAGAAGGGTCCATGCCCCAAATTTTGTGCTGTGTTAGTGACTAGTAAATATTTCAGGATATTGGCAGCAGGTACACACCAATTCCCAATGCTGGCTTCTCGATGAGGAGCACTTATGGAGTGATGCTTCCAGGATAAGACAATCTCTACATTTTATTTTGAAGAACACATGATTAACATCCTTTAGCCCTTTTTGAACAAAACTGTGCTCAGTGCTGCAGCTGCTAACTAGATGATGGTGTTTGCATATGGTTTGTTATTTCACTGGTTCACTTTTTTTCTCCTCTGGTTGCAGACTTGGGCACAAACAGTGTCAGTGGCACACTCAGCTCCCTCCAGCACAGTAACCCTCGTGATGACTTTGACATGTTTGCACAGACAAGAGGCAGCTCCTTGGCTGACCAGCGGAAGAAGTAAGTTGGAGTTTGTCTTTGGCACTGAGTCATGGCATTGCTGTTTTCTAAGGGCATAAATCTGAAACTTCTTGCCTTCAATTCAGACTAAAAAAGTAGTTTTGGTGTGTGTTTTTGTGCTTTTAATCCAATCCCTTTTGTCAATATGAGCAAGTGAAGAAGTTCCTGCTGCTGCCCAGAACAGACTGGCAGGGTAACAACTGTCTTAGTTAATGAGCTCACTGGAAACTTGGATGTGTACTTGCCTTTACTTCTGCCTCCTTCTAAAGGCTTGTCATCCTATCCACCCATGTTTGAGATAGAGGAACATAAGGGTCCTTCACCTGAAGGTCATGGATGTACTTTTGTAACTGAATTACTGTCATCAAGGGCTTGGGAACAGAATTACCATCCAGTTAACTCTCCTTTTGGCCCCAGTCAGACTCTCACAGGCTGTCAAGGCAGTGTAGCTGGCCTGGCTGCCATGCTGCCCCTAATTTGTTTATATGCATAGGGCTTGCATCTCTAGAGCTGCAAATCTGGCACTTTCAAGGGCATTTAACAGGTCAAATTATTTTAATGTAAGATAAATCTATGCACTTATTAAGAAATCCTTTGATCCCTGTCAAGTGAGATTCAATAAAAGACACACTCAGATATTTTTCTTTCATATATTATTTCTTGCCTCCTGGCTTCAGATTTTAGAGGAAGTAGTGGCTACCAGCAGTCATCAATGTCTTGTCTCAAGCTAAGAAATGTAGTTAAATAGTTTATCAAAAATTTAGATAACTTGAGCCAATAGATTTATAGGGATCTTTTATTTGCAGTTACCAGTAGAGCTATTGGTACTGCCTCAGCTGTGGTATCAGTGCTGAGAAGAAATACTCTAATATAGAAGGATATGCTACCACTGGAGATTTTGGGCTGGGAGGCTTCCTGTACAGTCAGAAAGGAGATGCACTGCAGAGAGATCTAATCGAGGTCCCTCTGTCTCTTGTGCTAAATGAAGCACAAAACTACTCTTCCCACACCATAGCTAATGGAACAAGGAGCACAGATCATCCCTGATTTCACAAGGGAGGATTGCTCTATCTTCCTTGGATTGTGCACTGTATAAACAGCAGCAGGGAGGAGTAAAGGCATGAGTGTGACTTGCTGTGGTGTGTAGGTGAGAGCTCTGGGTGGTGAGAGCTCTGGGTGCTGTGCTCACAGCTTGGGAGAAGCCAGCATGAGGAGGAGAGAGGGCTCCTCCTGCTCAGCCAGGCAGCTCCTCCCAGGAGCTGATTTATGGGCATGTGTTTGTGCCTGCTGCAGCTCATGGTTCACCACTGTGCTCTGAGAGGTGATCCTGTTGCCTCTGTCACCTGACTGCTGCATGTCCCTTTTGCATTGCAATTTAAGAAGCTTTTAACAGCTCTGTAAATAGGACATTTCTTTGCCTGCTTCACTGCAGTTGCACAATTTCATCGTCTTCGAGTCTTGCTCTGCCTCCCCCCATGCACACATCAAGGTCAGGCTTCCAGATGTCATCTCCAAATCGTTGTTAAATGTCACCTGTGAATCAGGCTTCTTTTCACAGTCCCCTGCTTGTTCTTGGACATGCTTAGGGTGCCTCATGACCTGTTTGCCTGCCTTTCATAATGCTGATATCAGTCTCTTTGCTTCAAGGTGCTTTCCAAAACTGATGGGTGGTCTTTGTATAGAGCATGCTCCTCTTCTTGGGATACACACAGTACACTCCAGGTCTTGTTAAGAAAAAGACTGTGCTTTCTGGTTCCCAGGGGAGTAAATCAGAGTATCCAGAGTATTCCTCTCCTATGAGGAAAGGCTGGAAGAATTGGGATTGCCTGGAAAAGAGAAGGCTTTGGTGTGACCTAATTGTGGCCTTCCAATACCTGAAGGGAGCTGACAAGAAAGATGGAGTGAGACTATTTACAAGGGCCTGGAGTGACAGAACAAGGGAGAATGGCTTCAAACTGAGAGGGAGTAGGTTTAGATTGGATATCAGGAAGAAATTCTTCTCTATGAGGGTGGGGAGGCCCTGACACAGGTTGCCCAGAGAAGCTGTGGCTGCTCAAGGCCAGACTGGACAGGATTTGGAGCAATCTGGGATAGTGGAAGGTGTCCCTGCTCATGGCAGGGGGGTGAAACAAGGAGATCTTTTAATGTCCCCTCCAACCCAGGCCGTTCCATGACTCTGCATGGGTGACTGCTGGACTTCCTTCCTCCTAGCTGTGTGTTTGTTCCTTTCTTGCAGCGTGACGTACGAGGATCCCCAGGCTGTCAAAGGGCTGGCATCTGCCCTGGATGTTCGGAAACAGAACACAGGAGGGGTAGGTCACAGCTCTGGGCTTCCTTATCCGTGTGGAATCCAAGCTGCAGGCGGCTGCTTTGACCGAGCTGCTCATTCTGTATTCCAGCAACGTGGTAGTAATGGCTATTTTGAAATTGATATCTGGGAGTAAGTACTTGCTCAGTAATGATCTCTAAAGAGTTGCTGCTTAGCACTCCAGTCTAAGAGACTTCAGAATCACAGTGGGTAAATTCTCCTGTGTCCTTGCAACTTGTCTGGGGGGTCCAGCTCTTGGCCTGGAATCACTGCTGAGAAGAATTAAATGGGGACTGTCCTGTGAACAGTGCTGTGCACAGGCTTGGTTTGGTTTTGCTTCTGAAAGTCTTAATGTAATATACTTTGCTGCAAGTGCATGGATACATGAGCAAGTTACAGGGAGAGAAATTATGCAAACTTTTAATGTTTCACATGCTTTGCCATAACTGCCTTCATATGCAGCCTGTTCTGTCTGCCCAGGGCAGGCTCCTGCTCTCTGGTGTGGGCAGAAGAGCCCCATGTGCTGTCACCTTGCAGCAGCTGATGCTAAAAACATGGGTGAGAGAGCTTGGCCAGCTTTGTCTGCATCCCTTGGTGAAGGCAGAACTGTAGGAGCTTTCAGATCATCCCTTGACCCCTTTCTACTACCCTGCTTTTTAAAACTGTCCTGCTCTTTTGTACACAGCTGTGTGGAAGTTTTTAGAGGACAGAGCAAGTTCAGAGCCTTTCCCAGTCCAATTTTGGGCTGTGCTGACCACTAGGGAGCACGGCAGAGCCAGCATAGCATGGGAGAGCCAGTGCAGCGTGCACATGCCTCTCACCGGGGAGAATTGCCTCCCCATGCCTTGGCTGATCCCGCCCTGGCTCTTTCATGACATGAAGTGGGAGTGCTCTGGGCAGCTGGCATGCCTGGCAGCTTGTACTCTGAGCCAGGGAGAATTTGTGTTGGGAGGCAGCTGGGGTCAGATCACAGCTGCCTGCCTGCCTGCCTGGGCCATCGTTCAGTGGGAGCAGGGCCTCAGCTCTTACAGAGCATCCCCCACCCCACAAACCTGCTTCTTCCTGTCCCTGTCCTCCTGCAAAAAGGGTAGGTTATAACCCAGGTCAGCCCCGTGACCAGTTGGAGCCCAGCCCCACAAAAACTCATGCCAGCAGTACTGAGCAAAAAGGGGGAAGTATGAGGAAGCAGGGACAGAAGTATTCCTTCAGAGGAATTCCTGAATCCACTGTGACATCCCAAGCCCCCAGTATCACTGAGCTGTTTTTGGCAGGACCTGGAGAAGGATTTGAGGTTCTTCTCTTTGTTCCTGGCTAACCAAATGCAAGAGGCTTGCATTTAGCTGGTCCAGGGGGCTGCATTCCCACAGTGGCCTTGGGGTCATGTCCTTATTTATTAACACTTTTGTTCCCAGCCGGTTCTGCTTGAGGCACCAGCACAAGGTGTCATTCACAGCAGTGGAGCTGCTGCTCTGCCCCAAGTGTTGTCAGTTCAAAGGGCTGTGGCTAAGCTCCTCTGGGGGTCAAAGTTTTTTGGGGCAAATGCTTTATGGGTTGTGGAACTTGGGGCTCTGAGGTATTGTTGAGACTTTCAGCCTCTTTTCAGAGGTCCTGGAGACTGTATCATGTAATCAGAAGAGCTTGTTTTGAAATGCAATCACTCTGTAATTGGTAAACACTTTTTCTCAACTGTTGTGAGGCTTGTGGGTGTCTCTTCTTAAAGGAAATAAAAAATTAAACTCTCCTAAAGTTACCAGCCCCAGCATGTGTAGCAAAAAACTGGCAGGGCTCAGTAAACGAAAAGACAGGCTTTAATTTGGGTAGAGCTAATTTAAGAACAGCTCTAGGGAGGAGCCAAAAGCTTTGCAACACATTCTTCACACACATCTCGTTCCAGCACAGTTGTCCAGTGGTAGAATTCAGCACATCCGACGTTTCTAATGTAGTCATTCTCAGAATGGTCTGCAGAGAGGAAGCTGATCACGTGGCATGAGCTGTCTTTTAATGTGATTTAGCAGCTGGAAACAAGATGAGCTAAAAATACACTGTTTTCTTAATATTGCTTTTCCATGTTGGGAATTGCTTTTGTTGCCACAGAGCTGTTGCATGATCGCAACTGGGAGGAGAGGTGTCCAAGAAACAATTCTCTGGTGTTATACAGAGAGTAGATGAAATTGGAATGATTTCCCCCCTTTTTTTTTTTTCTTCAGGAAATGAGACATAAAAGATTACAGCTGATTCTCCATTACCTGTGGTAATGGGGACAGGAGAGGTGTTCCACGTGTGCAGGTGTCTGGGTGGATGCACATAACACAGCAGTGGCTCTCTGCTGAGCTCACCCAGTGCTGGGCTGGAGCCCCTGTCCTCTGCCAGGCCCAAACAAGCCCCTGCAGAGCTGGAGATGACTCTGCATCCCTCCCTGGCTCAGGGAGGAGATGCTGAAGGACAAGAAACCATCTTGTTTGTGGTGCTGTGCCATGCAGTCTGCAGCCTGCTCAGGGGAGCTGGATGCATCAGCGGTCCTTCAACCTCTGTGCTCTTCAAGAGGGGCAGTTTGAAAGGCTGCCAGGACACTGCAGCAAACTGCCCTGACTTCCCTTCCACTCAACACCATCACAGAGCTGCTGTGCTGGTAGTGTGGGGCAGAATCTGTCTGCTGAGGTCAAGGACGTGAGCAGGGTGTGCTGCAACCCACAGCTTCATAAACAAGGGGAGCTCCACAGAGTGTGACATGAGAGTTTCCAGTGCAGTCTGACTGATTTCAGTAGCTTGTACAGCCTCACTTTTCCTTCTTCTAAGAAGATGACAAACATCAGCCTCACTATTAGCCAGTGATTGGTTTATTTTATTTTTATGTTTATTTTAGTATCATCACAGAGGAGGTGCTAAAACGCTGTGAACTGTCTGTAGGAAGTGCAGAACTGGGGGTGAGATCTGTCCCCCTGTTGGACAGAGCTGACAGGCAGAGGGGGGCACAGCTGCTGCCAGAAGCTACCATAGGCAGCTGTGTGTGTGAGTCTGTGTGTGTGTGTGTGTGTGAAGTTTTTAACTGTTTTATTACTTTATCATGGGTTGTTGCTGTGGTTTCTCTCTTTATGGACCTTTCTGTTCTCGACACAGAGGAGAGGTAAAGGTGGGAACTCAGACATGGAGCCCATAGACAAGTGGCTAATTACACAAGGAATGGTGAGGACTTCACCAGTGAAGCAATTCCTGCTGCCCACCCCAGTCCCTGACCTAGAATAACCATCCTGTTCACCTCTCGTCCTGCCCTGTTGAACCGCTTGAAATCGGACAGTACAAGGAGTTCATTTCCCACCTACACCCTTACCTGGGGCAAAGGGAAAGATTTGCACCAATTTCTGCTTTATACAGCACAAAGACCTGTAAACAACTGAATCATTTGTAGGATCCCCCATCACCTTCAGAGATCCAATTGGTTCCTTCTACTGTCTTGATTTATTTATGCAGTATCCACTTTTCGAGGGATAAACACAAGTCTCATGGATCTTATTCATAAAGAGGACACTTGATATCTGTCTTTAAGGCAGCCTTTTCTGGTAGTGCTTAACTTCATGGTCTGGAATAAACATAGGGAAGTTGTAGGATCATACCTAGTTGAATTGAGCAATGTAGGGATAGTTCTTTATGCAAGGAAGGGAATGGGAAAACTGCTACCCAGATTGACATCTTCCACCCCACTGGCATTAGGAATCATACTCCAAAAGGTACAATAGTGTTTCTGGCTTTAAGGATTTAATTCCTGTGTCTAGTGATGCCAGTGCCTCGATAAAATCAGGCTTCTGAAGATATCACTGAACCTGTGCACATTTTCACCTTGTTTGAAGTTGCCTTTCATCACTGTGCTTGCAGAGGGAAGTTTGAAGCCTGCTTTAGGTGCAGAAGCCAGAGGCAGGAGAAAAACAGCCTCAGCTATGCCTGAAGGCCAAGTTCTCAGACCAATTTTTTTGGACTATGTAATCCATCAATTTAAGTGTTTGAGATCAGTACCACTAATGTGACCTAACTGTAGAAAATCCTCCTGAGACAGTCCTGGTTGCAGCCGAGTTCAGGGAGGTGCAGGGAGAATTCCCTTTGTCCTGGGGTGTGCTGGCAGTGCAGCTTGTGGGGCTGGACATCAGGAAGCCCATGGAGCAGGAATGTCTCACTCCAGGGAGAGCCCTGAATGTCCCAGACTAAGCTGCCCAGTGCTTAAAAAGAGAAACATCCCAGAGACTTCAAGGCTTAGCAAATCCAGAGTGTGCAATCTCATCTCTGTGAAACACTTGCATTTATTCTTCCAGGTTTAGGCCTAATCCAGATTATTTCTCAGGGCCAGCCTGGAAATTTGGCAGAAGTTTGCATGGCTGGTGCTGTATCTATCTGCCTGCCCATGCAAGCACCCGAAAGCAGTTCCATGCCTGCTCACACACGTGGATAAGCCCACTGTGGGCACCTGTCCCTGGGAGCCAGGGTGTCATTTTGGTGCTGTCAGAGACCCACAGCTCGTAAGATGAGAGTGAAAAGCTGTAAAATGAGCAGCAGTATCAGCTTTGCCTCTGATACTGTTGACTGTGGCTCAGAGAGGCTCTCGCTGCTCAGTGGCTCTGTTGCAGCCAGGGATGTGCTGTGGCACTGTTAGATGTTCATCCATAATGAATAATCCAGTGATTGAGTTAGTTCCTCTTCTTTGCCTTTCCACTGTTTACAAGAGCGGGGAAGCATGAAATCGGCACCCCTGCTGTTCACACCACTCACACCACTGCTTTATTAAAAAAGCAAACAGCATATTCCTTCATTGGCTTGTGGTTATTCAGTCTGGAAAAAGGATACTGCAGCATTCATGGAGGCATATGGATTTGGGGAGGGAAGGGGGCCTGGCTGTCCAACCAGTCACTGTTCTTACAAGCCTGTCACTTTGTTTGTATGCTAAATACAAGAGAGAAATACCTAAAATAAAACTAAACTAATCATTAACTCAATTTCTCTCTTAACTGGCTGTAGTTCTTAACAGTATTTATTAATACGACCTTTAGCATTTACAATGCCAGTGGATAACTAGAATTCCAGGTATGAATTTGATGTGCCCACTCTGTGGGGTACTTTTTGTACTTCGATGAGGAGGAAGGAGGGGTGAGCTGACACTGCTGTTCCCTGTGCCTGTACAACACTGAGACCACTCAAAGGGAATTCTCCACCTGCCAGAGTGGGTCTCACATCCCTCATGACCTGATGTCATTCTGTCCAAACTGTGGTACATTTGGATTGAGTCCTTCCCACTCCATTTCTGGGCATCTCAGTTCACCACACACCTTTGCAGTTTCTGGCTCTCCTCTCCCAGTGAATTTGTCAGTATTGTTCTTGTTTCAGCTCAACCTGTAGCCCAGTTCTGCTGGTGAGGTGGTGCCAGGACCATGGAGACAAAAGCCACATCTTTACCTATTCCAGCTCTGCCTACAAAACTAAAGTAGACTAAGTGATATTGGCAGAAAATATTTCTGGTTCAAACGTGACTTAGGGTTGGGAGATGAGCTGTTCCAGTGCCAGAACTGTCTGCAGTGTGAAGTCAGGGTTTTGCCATGCAGGTGTCACACAGGGGTCTGTATCAGCAGCACTTGGGCACAGACTTTACCATAGAGCCACAGTTTAGTGCAGGTAGTATCAGTTCCCTTCTCATGAGATTGGACAGCTGTTGAGATTTGCATTAATATATTCCTTTCTTAGAATAATCTGTCAGCCCACTCACAATGCCAAATGGGTTATTTGTTCTGAAAGTGAGAAGTAGGTGTTGCTTAAGCCACCACATCAGGACATTAATTGGGACAGTGGCAGGGGAAGGATGAAACTGAACCAGAATTCACAGAAAGTGATGTGAACACCACTCAGCATTCTATCTTGACCACCAGCAGCATGCCTGGCTAGAGAGGAGAGCCCTGTCTGTAGTGAAGATAGGTGAGCAAAGATTAAATGAAAGCTGTGTTAATTAGTAACCAAGTGGGATGACACACTGTGTGCCTTCAAGAGAGAGATAGGATCTGAGGCATGAAAATGACTTGGGTAACGTGAGACTGTTGAAAAGCATCTTCTCAGAGCCTGAAGTGCTTGAATTGTGGATAAACCCCAAACAAGACACGTGAAGATGTCATTTCTTCCGTGTGGCAGGACCCCTCTCCCTGTTGAAGGCAAGCAGGTGTTTTCCCATAGCCACAGTCTCCTTACCTGTGCAGCTGTGGCATTGTTTGGAGCACTGTACAAGGACAATCCCACCCCTGTGTCAGGGAGGGCTGGCACTGTCTGGCCACACCTGGCAGACCCAGAAGGGCTGGTTCTGTAGGGGCACAACAGGCTCTGTGGGGACACCCTGCACCCGAGCTCTGTAGGGGCACACCAGGCTCTTTGGGGACACCCTGCACCCGAGCTCTGTACAGGCACAAGAGGCTCTGTGGGGACACCCTGCACCCGAGCTCTGTAAGGGCACAACAGGCTCTGTGGGGACACCCTGCACCTGAGCTCTGTAGGAGCACAAGAGGCTCTGTGGGGACACCCTGCACCCGAGCTCTGTAAGGGCACAACAGGCTCTGTGGGGACACCCTGCACCTGAGCTCTGTAGGAGCACAAGAGGCTCTGTGGGGACACCCTGCACCCGAGCTCTGTAAGGGCACAACAGGCTCTGTGGGGACACCCTGCACCTGAGCTCTGTAGGAGCACAAGAGGCTCTGTGGGGACACCCTGCACCCGAGCTCTGTAAGGGCACAACAGGCTCTGTGGGGACACCCTGCACCTGAGCTCTGTAGGAGCACAAGAGGCTCTGTGGGGACACCCTGCACCCGAGCTCTGTAAGGGCACAACAGGCTCTGTGGGGACACCCTGCACCTGAGCTCTGTAGGAGCACAAGAGGCTCTGTGGGGACACCCTGCACCCGAGCTCTGTAAGGGCACAACAGGCTCTGTGGGGACACCCTGCACCTGAGCTCTGTAGGAGCACAAGAGGCTCTGTGGGGACACCCTGCACCCGAGCTCTGTAAGGGCACAACAGGCTCTGTGGGGACACCCTGCACCTGAGCTCTGTAGGAGCACAAGAGGCTCTGTGGGGACACCCTGCACCCGAGCTCTGTAGGGGCACAAGAGGCTCTGTGGGGACACCCTGCACCTGAGCTCTGTAGGGGCACAAGAGGCTCTTTGGGGACACCCTGCACCTGAGCTCTGTAGGGGCACACCAGGCTCTGTGGGGACACCCTGCACCCGAGCTCTGTAGGGGCACACCAGGCTCTGTGGGGACACCCTGCACCCGAGCTCTTGCCTCCCCTGGCTGTGCAATGCATAAACACAGTTAGGAGTAATCAAGTAGTGAATTTAATCCTTACATGTAAAGTCAGGCGTGTTCTAATATTGAGGCCAAGCAGCTATTTGAAGATCCCAGCAGCTTTAAATAGATGGTGAGGCTGGAGTAGTAAGCTGGAGTAGCCTGCTAGTGGGCTCCTAGTGCTGCTGTAGGAATGCCAGACCTTTCCTCCTGCTAACCAACAAGGGGGAGTGAGCAGCAGCTAACCAAGGACTGCTGTCAGCTTTGTTAAACATCTAGAAAGAAGTGGAATTAACTAAGCTATTACAAGGCAGTAGTCTAGCAACAATTAGCATAAACCTTGTTAAACATTTTAAGAACATTAATGAGCTCACCTAGAGACCTGAATTGTCATTTCATACCTGCTTCTTTTCCAGTGGGATCATTTTTAATAGAAATAAAATGTGATAATAATAACCTTAAACTGTCTTTTTAAGGGTAGAATATTGGATTTTATGACTTCTGAGGAAATATATTGGCAATACTCTTTGGCTTTTGATTGCTAGTGAGAACATCAACACAATCTAACTTAGATAAGTAGGAACTTGAATTCCAGGTTCCTGTGGGTTTTGTGGGATTGAACACTCACTTTTGTTCTCCCAGCCCTTCTTTTCCATTTCTCTTTCAGGACTGTTGAGATGATCCCAGTTGTAGGATTTTCTAAAGAGTAAATAAAAAAGGAATTCAAACAATCAGCCCAACTTTTAATTAAAACCAGTTACTTAAAGTACCCAAAAATATTTTGTGACTTAATTTCCATTTACTTTGAGTATAGAAGTAAAAAAAAAAAAAATTGCAATATCTTTATACAAACAGCTCTTGCAGCCAGCACTGACTATCTGGGGAGCTCTCTTGCCAGGCCTGAGAGCTTCACTAGACCGTGGAAGTTTGCATAATCAAAGTATTAGCAAGACAGCATCCCATTCCAGAGTTTTTCCCATGTAGTCTGTGGCTGCCACTGCTGTTTGTTCCCAGAAACCGTTGTCTTTTTTTAATGTGTAAACTAGTTAATTTATTTTTACATTGCCTCTGTTGTGATTGAGGGATTAGTTACAACAAAATTCCCATCCACATTTTTCAGTTTAGGGCTTCTGAAAGGGGGAGAGTTGCCAAATACCCAACTGTCTGGCAAAAACTGAACTTCTCTGTGTGGCCAGTTTAAAATGAAATATAAATGGTACAATATTATCGTTTAAATAATTTAAAACTTCCAGTTCCTCTTTGAGAGTTCCCCTCCCCTTTCTCCTTGAACAAATTAAACCTGACACATGTAACCCATGTTTTATGAGGAAAACGGGGCTCAGAGCCTGAGGAAAGCAAGCTGGCAGTTTGAGCATGGAAGGAGCAGTAGATAGAAGCCCTCAGCACTTCTGTGGGTGTGCTGGGAGACAGGAGAAGCTTTTTAAAAGGTCAGTGCTGAATAGGAACGGCTGACATGCTCAGATGTTTATCTTACAGCTTTGTCTGCTTCTTTGCAAGAAGTGTTCTTGCACTTCTGAGGGCTTTGTTTGTTTGTTATAAGTAGCTCTAGCTGAAAGCAGAATTCCTTTTTTTGCTTTTTTTCTTCTTTCTTTTTTTAACATTCTTGCGAAACACCACAGCACAAACTCTTGTGCTGCTGAGCTGTTCTTCGAGGACTTCTGCAAATTCAAGAGTCCTGTGATTCTCAGGAATCCAGTACTTGATCACTTGTCTGTCCTATTTTCAGGATAATCAAGATTTGAGCTGCTGTTCCTTCTAATGCAGGGACACAGTGCTGCCATGCTTTTTAGAACAGCTGCTCTTATTTTCTTAAAATCCTGGAGTAGTTTGGGTTAGAAAAAAATTATTATCTCACTCCAACCCCCTGCCATGGGCTGGGACACCTTCCACTATCCCAAGCTGCTCCAAGCCCCATCCAACGGGGCCTTGAACACTACAGGGATGGGGCAGCCACAGCTTCTCTGGGCACCCTGTGTCAGGGCCTCACCACCCTCACAGGGAAGAATTTCTCCCTAATATCCCATCTAAATCTACCGTCTTTCAGCTTAAAGCCGTTCCCCCTTGTCCTGTCACTGCATGCCCTTGTCCAAAATCTGTCTCCAGCTCTTTTGGAGCCCCTTTAGGCACTGTGTTCCTGTGAATTTTATTCAAAGAAAAGCAAAAAGAAACCAGCTGTTTTCCTCCTCTCTTCCATACATGTTTTCTTATCCTTAAAGAAACGTAAGCACCTTTCTGAGCAGCAAACCAGCCAACATCTCTGAGGCTGCACCTTCCACAGCATTAACCTACAGTGTGCAGGTTAAGCAGCACAGGAGAGAGGCAGCAGTGCAACTTCTGCCATAGATTTTAGGTTGCTGTAGGCTGGATAAATTAATTACTTTATATCTCTGAAGCCAATATTTTATAAAGCTGTTGACCTAAGGAGACAGATCTACAAGATACAACTTGTCCTTGGGAAGCAACATGTTGGAAGATGCCTACAGAGCTCTTCTCTTGTGAGTGGCCATCTGGGCCAGCTTGCAGCAGCTTCAGCTCACTGTGATAGAAGTTAGAAAGGGGCAATTATCCTAAATCCAGCCCATTCCAAAAGAAATGGCAGGAATTTATTTTCTATTTGGGTTCTTTATGAATTTGCTGGAAGCAAAATGACACCTTGTACCTCTGGCCCAGGGATCTGTCACGTTCACTTTGTCCAGCAACCTGCTGAGTTGGGACCCAGCCACCTTCCTGGTGCTGCTCTTTGGGGGAGATGCTTTGGATTGAGTTCTGGATTTCCAGTTCTTCAGCTAACTCACTCTAGCACACCTCACCTCAAGCAAGGGCTTAGCTGGCCTCCTCAGTACAAAGGGCCGCTTGATTCTGTGAAAAAATTCCTAAGGAGCTTTGCTAAACAGCCTCAGCCTGTGCTGCTGCCTCTGTGATCCAGCATCTGTCTGTCTTCCTCTGCTAGAAGTGCCTGAGAAAAATGCATCTCCCAGGAAATTCATCTATCTGCTCTTCTTATAGAATCACAGTCATTAAGGTTGGAAAAGATCTCCAAGACCAAGTCCAACCATTAACCCAGCACTGCCAAGGCCATAACTAAGCCATGTCCCTAAGCACCACATCTGCAGGGTTTTTATCACTTCCAGGGAGGGAGATTCCTGTGAGGGGTTTCAGGCAAAGCTGTGGAGAACCCCTGAAACCTTTCCTGCCTGGGAGAGTCCCTCTAACAGTGCCAGCTCTCCTGCCTGCCAGCCCCAGTGTTCAGCTGCCGTGCCCTGGCCTGGAACTCACATGTCTAACATTGTTTTCCAAGTATTTTTCGGGTTGTCCTTACCAGATCTATTGTGGTGTTTTCCTGTTTACCTCGGCAGGCCTCTGTTGTATTTAAGCAGTGTAGTTAAGTCAGGAAATTCTACACCTAATAGTCAGTAATTTCCCTTTGCTGACCCAGTTACCCTTAGCACCGTGTGAAATCGCTGCCCTTCAGCTGCCTCTGCCCTGCCTGTCGCAATCGCACCGGTGTCGTGAGCAGTTCCACTGCAGGGGTAGAGGCAAACCTTCCACGCCTGGGTGTTAAACTGGAGCCTGACCTGCTCTGCAGAGCCCTGCTGCAGCTCTGGAGCTGAGGCAGCATGTGCTGTGCTCTCCTCCTCTGCCTCATCCTCCTCCTCACCCTCACCTTTGAGACTCCGCACTTTGCACACTTTGGGCTCTCCTGCCTCCGCTGCCCAGGGTCACCTTTGGCAGAGGAGTGGGAGCTGGGAGCTGGGACAGTTTTGCTTTAAACCCTTGTGCCAAGGCTTGCCAGAGCTCGGTGGTGTGGTGGGAGGAGGATCTGGGAGGAAGAGTGACTCTACCCTGGGCTCTGACTCCTCCACCTGCGGGGAAAACCAAACTGTTTTCATAGGAGTGTTGCCTGAAGACTCTTTTTTCTAACACTTCACTGTGGCTAATACCCATTTAAAAAAAACCCCAAAAGGTGTAAATTTAACATTTCAAAACCTAACTGATATCCAGTATTCTACCCTTAAAAGCTTTTCACGATCAAGATTAGAATCATCAATCCATCTTGATGGTTTTAATATGTGGTCGAGAAGTTACTCGTCTTACGCTGGCATCCAGTCACGTCATTCCCCATAATCTTTCTCTTGTTTTTTTTAGCCTTGTTGTTCATAATTTCCTTTCCAAGTTGTTTCTTTATTTGAAATGCCATTTATATTTTGTTGCCTTTTTTTTTTTTTTCCAGCACATCTTACATCTTTGTTTTTGTTTTGTTTTTAATCTTATTTCTGGCGTTTTCCATCGCTCTGTGGCCATGATTGTGGATGTGTTTTGGTTTTTGCCTGCCTTGCTGTTCTCTCGCTGCACTCCCTAGATCCCTGTTGCACAGTCCTCTGTCATGGATGACATTGAGGAGTGGCTCAGTACCGACTTGGTGAGATTCTTTATATTTTCATTTTTCACTTGCATGGGTAACTTTCAATGCATTGCTGACTCCCTGGTACTTCTCATAGCGGGAAGCAGTGAAACTTCCCAAGCAGAGAGTTTGGTTCTCTTTGAAGGGAATATCTAAGCAGGAGGAGACAGGGTCATGTTCAGCAATTCAATCAAAACACTTTTTTTCCGGAGCTGTTTTATTTTCCCTTCTCTATGTGAACATCACAGAATAGCATGTGTTCCAGAAAATGTGGGATTCTGGTCCCCAAATAGGGAAGCATTAAATATGGGCTGAATTTTTCTCTACCAGACTTAAAGCCCATGTTTAAAGCTGCATTATTTAGACAGGATCTAAGTTCATGCTTATGTTGAGGCATGCTTTTAAGAGATGCTGGATCAGGGCTTAGATTCCTTTCAAATCAAGATGTCTTTGTTAAACTGGCAGGCAATCTTGACATGTTTCATAATAGTAATAATAAAAATTTATAACAGTCTCTCTTCCATGTTAATAACTTTCAGTTTGTCCTAAATGATTATTGTCTGGTAATTATTAAACAAACAAACAAAAAGCAGAACAAAAAGTAGCTTTGCCTTCACCCTGGAGTTTGTTTTGATGTCCCAATACACATTTGGTTTAATCAGGATACAACTAGTACACATTTATTCTAGTTTGTTTTTTTTTCATTGTAAGTATCTGACTGAACCAAGTGCATTTTGGGGGCGGGTGGTGGGTTGTGTTCACACTGTTCTTTTAAACATGGTTTTAGTGAACTGAACTCCTTGTGGTCACCAAGGATCACCTCCTTCCACTGTTCCAACTTCAGACAGAAAACTCTCAAGTCCTTAGGGTGTCCCCCAGCCCTTGCTGCTGCCTGCTCAGCTGCCAGCTGGGAGCTGTGGGATTCAGGCTCCATTCCCCAGCTCTGGAAACAGAGGTGCAGGCATGCTCTGCCATGTCAGCCCTTGCTCTGGCACTGGAGGAGTTGGCTGTACTGGAAGAAAGGAAGTTCTCCAGCTCTCCAAAGGTGCCTGAAGGGCTTAAACACATTCTGGGTTCAGTGTTTGATTTTGGCAGACTGACTGGCTGTCTCTGAAATGTCACTGGGTTCCAGCTGCAGGTAGGTTTGTCAGGCCTCGGTAAAGGAGTCACTCTCAAATTTAATTACAAACTGGCCTCATTTTGTTAAAGAAATACAGTAAATGTAGCATGTCCACTCTGCTCAAACAATAAACTTTTGTCTTTGCCATTTAAATTAATTTAGTGGGAGAGAAGATCTGATGGAGAGATATGGAGATAGCTCTGTGCATCTGTCATCCCCAGCACAGACTTACTCCAAAGGAACAAAGCAGAGAAGTGTCCTGTAAATGTCTGAGCAAACCCTGGGTCCCCATCCTGACTGTGTGTGGGTGCAGCACAGAGATGCCTGAGAAAATTTGAACTGGATTTTTGTTTTTCACTCAGGGTCCCCTCTTCCTTTTTTTGTTATGGTTCATTTCAATTCTCTACTTCCCAGGCAAGGAAGTTGCAGGTTAGGTTAGGTAATTGTTATTTCCTTAACCCTTTTTGAGGTATACTGGGACAGTAGCTCTGCCTGTGAAGAAGCTGCTCTGTGAACCTTTGGAGGAAGCCAGGAGATGCTCAGGCTCTAGAAACCTTTGTGAGGCCAGTCAGTATGTTCCCACTCCTGGCAGAGAAGCCAGGTATAGATAAATGCTTTACTTTTTCAAAGCAGGTTCAACATGGGGTTTTCAACTGGTATTTTTATCCATCTTTAACATCCTGATAGATTGACAAGGATGCATATTCCTGAACTTTTAAATTCCTTATTGGAAATGCACATTTTGAAAAAATGCACCAACTGGAGTGACCAATGCAGTGACCCCCTGGCATTCCTAGCCTTTGGTTCTCATGGACAGACACCTAACTGCTGTCAGTATCCTTCACCCAGCCCACCCTGGTCTTGTTTTTGTACAGCATGGACACAGGAAAGCTGCTATATTTTTGTATGAAACCTAAAATGAACTCTCACAGGAGG
Organism: Climacteris rufus; assembly: GCA_013398175.1. Taxonomy (NCBI): domain Eukaryota; kingdom Metazoa; phylum Chordata; class Aves; order Passeriformes; family Climacteridae; genus Climacteris; species Climacteris rufus. The sequence goes on along the minus strand of VZRZ01005092.1, from coordinate 526,855 downwards.
AATGTTGGCCCCAAACAGTTTTGCACGTGTCCTTTGTCAGCTAAAAGTGCATTTTATTTGAAGACACAATGCAAACCACAGTCCTGACTTTTTTAAGGTCTGTGTGACAGAAAAGATGCCATCTGGTACAGGGTATGTGTGACTCACACAGCACAGATTTGGACCAGAATTGCTGTCTGAAGGGGAAACAGTGCTGGACTGACATTCAGATCCAACAGGGAAAGCTTAGCTCTCCACCAGCAACCTTCAGAAGCACCTCAGTGCTCATCCTCCTGCTCTGCAGCACAGTGAAATGTCAGTCCCCTCCTGACGTGGGAGCTGTGTGACTTCCCCAGGTCGCCCTGCTCCGATGGTTAATATGTGGAAACAAGTGGTGGAAACTGTCCAGTTGTATTAAAGGTGCAGGGGATGACAGGGAAGGGGAAGCACTGCCTGTGCTCACGTGCCTTTTTGTTCCCATTGCAGAAAGGCAACGAACTGGAAGAAGGAGTGACCAGTGAAGGTAAGCAGAGATGCCCGTGGCTATGAGCCATTCTCAGGTTAGTGCTCAGATGGAATTTGCTTTGATCCCTGCTGAGATGCTGCCTTCTCCCAGCCTGATGTTCCCCAGCAAATGCTTCCCTGCTCAGAAGGGCGGGAGGAGAGCATTTCACAGCAAAAAGGTTCATATTTATGGTGTGGGGAGCCCTCCTGGCTCTGAGTGCTTCCCTGCCATCCTCCTTGGCTGTGCTCTGTGTTTGTGCCAGCAGGAATGTGTCCCCAAGCTGCTCAGCCCTTTGGAATGATGTTTCCCTGGTTCTGTCACAGCCAGTGCACAGTGTGGGTTTGATTCCAGCTGCTGCCTGAGCTCGGGTGTCTCCAAGGACGGCTGTACCCTTTCCCAAGGAAGTCAGGCTGTGCCACTATTTGTGCCTGCAAACACAGCCCGACAGGATGCCAGGCTCTGGAATTTCAGCCCCCGCCAACCTCTGCCCCTGGGGCCAAACCCAGACTCCCTGTTCTTACCTGCCTTCCTTTTGTTTTTGCATTGCAGAGTTTGACAAATTTTTAGAAGAGCGAGCCAAAGCGGCGGAGATGGTTCCCAATCTGCCGTCCCCTCCTCTGGAAGCCCCCACCCCTCCGACAAACCCTCCCGGCAGGAAAAAGCAGGAGCGCTCGGAGGACGCCCTCTTTGCACTGTGAGGGCGGCTCGGAGCCGCCCGCCCCTCCCCGTGCTCCGCCGGCGAACGGCGCTGGACGGCCGCTCTGTCCTCCACAGCCCCTGGCTAACAACGACCCCCGGCCCCCCCACTCCATAGTTTGCTTCTCCTTCCTCCCCAAACCATCCACCCCCACGAGCTGACTCTTTCTATTTAAATCCAACACTATTCCTGCCAGACCACGATTCTCCAGCACTCGCTTAATCCCCTCCTTCCTGTCCCAGCTGCACAAAACCAGCTCTTGATGCTGAAAACCCCTTCAGAATGCACGAGTACATCACACTGGGCTAAAACAAAAGCCCAGGGGGGAGAGAGCAGCCTTGCCCTTCAATTTATGTAGGGATCATCCTCTTCTGTAGGCAGGTCCTGCCAAGTAGACGGCTCTGTCAATCAGCATGTAATTGACTGAGCTGGAATGTTCAGGAGGAGTGTGTCTTTATTTTTAGATAAAATGTTAATGTATTGGCTTTCGTGTTGGATTCGACAGCAAGGAACAACTGTTCCCCTTTCAACATGTGCTTCACAAGTTAAAATCCTTTACTCTCCCACTCACACATCTCCTGGTACCATATGGTGGTCGCTTTTCCCCACTTTCTGTGGCGTTTCGTTTCTAAATCTCACAGGGTATTTTTTGCCTTGTGTTTTATCTGGGCTTGCTCTAATTTGAAGCAGTCTGTTGGCCATGTCCAGTAGCTCTGGCAGTTGATAAGGATGGAAAACGCTGGGCTAAATGGATGCTGTAAGGATGGTACAGGGAGCACCTCACTCTTTGGGAGAGCTCACAGGAGTTTTCCTGGTGTGTCTGCCTTCTAAAATAGCTCGGTTATTTTTTCTTACCTTAGACTCCTTCTTTGGTGACTGTGGAGCTCTGCATTTGGTGTAAACCACCCATGCAGATGGATGGGACTTGCTCATGGATTGGGTGTGAACTGAGGTTCCTGGATCCCCTGCCATGCCTGGTAGGATAGACCTGCTGGTTCTTGGGGGTAGGAATGAGAAAAAGAGACAAACCTCAGAGGCTTGTATGGAACGCTGAGGGAGATGGTTACCACGGAGAGATTAGCCATGCCAGCCTGTGCTGGAGGTAAAACTCCTCGTTTCCTTTTGGTTTTAGGCCTGAGAAAGTGTTGGATGACCGTGACTGTGCTCTTTGTAATTTTTGGAATGTCCTTTGATCCTTCTGCCCTTCATTAACTCCTGGCTCCTACGGGGCTGCAGTCTCTGTGCAAACAAGCATATTCCCTTGCTTGCCAGAGGCATGGCCAGGATTCCTGCTCCTCTGGGGCTGCCAGAAGGGATTCCAGCATGTGTGCCTGCCTTGCTGGGCTGACAGGCAGAGCTGGAGCAGGCAGCTCCAGCCATCGCCGTATCCCCCAGTGTGTTCCTTGGGAGGAAGCCAGTGGTGCAGGATGGCAGGATCAAAGAGAGAGCTGAGCAGTGCATGGCAGGAGAATCTCCCATCCTGACAGGGAGGCACTTTATCAGCTGAAGGCCCATGCAGGCAGCAGGCTCCAGCCCCTCTTCTCAGAGTGTTCCTTGGCTTAGGCAAACAGCCACTTCCTTCTGACCTGACATATCTGAGCTTTCAGGGATGCTGATTTGTGTCGAGCTCTCTTGGAAGTTGTTCTGGGCCAAGTGATAGAAGCTTTTATCTGAGCATAGCATTTTATCAACCCATACCATACTCTCTTGGGACCACCCCCTTTGGGAGGTTGTGACACACAAAGCCTGTTACCAAATGCCTGATTGCAGCACTGATGGACTTGGAGAGCAGACACATTAATCTTTGAAGGGAAACATTGTTTGGTGCAGGATTTCTAGGCTGTCCCAGGTCAGGTTTCACTCTGTGCTCTCCCTGCTCATCGTCTCCTCTGTCCTGCCCTGCCTGCAACCTCTCCCAGGATCCCTCCATATGTAGCTGGGCCCAGGCAGGACTGTCCTGCCACCCCTCTGCACTGACGTGGCACCCCGTCACTGCTGCCCTGTAGCATGGCTTGCAAGTGGACAGGGAAAACCAGTTTAAGGATGGAGATAGCTTGGGGATCAAGCTTTTCTCCACATTTTCTGGCCCTCTCCCCAGCTGAAGCCCTTCTGTGTGGGTGTGCAGAGGCTTTCTCCCATTCCATCTTCTCTGTGGCTAATGGAACGTGCCAGGACAGTCTGCCTCAGCTGCCCTGCACACTCCTGCTCTCACCCAGTGCCCTCACTGCTCCACACAAGGTGAGCCCAGTGCTCAGGGATTGGCACTGCCAGCTTGCTGCAACACGTCAGATGTGGGCACCAGCTCCCAGAAACCTGAGGAAACTTCTGTGGCTGCTGATTTGATTTCAGACAGCGTCTGGTGATCGCCTGAGCGGTCTTGCCAGCACAGAATGACTTGCTGGTATTCCTATCAATGCAGAAAGCTCCGTGGGTGTTTTAAGTGTGTATTTTCTCTTCTAAATCCTTGATACACATTGACCCTGTAAATGGCCACATCAGGTGATTCTAAGCATGTTAATCCAGCTTCCCTGCCAAGCCAGAGGAGATAATCGCATTGCTCAGGCATGGGGAGGCTGTCAGATGGTGCAGAGTGGCACAGATGTCACTGTCACCGAGCCCCTGCAGTGTCCCACTGCTGTGGCTGTGCTGGCCCTCCGTCCCCCACCCCTCAGCCAAAAGGTGCTGGGGACAGTGTGCTGTTAGTGCTTCTTTCTGTCACACTAAACCTGTCCTGGGAGCTCCAAGGTGTTGCATTAGGGAGAATCTGGTCCCGTTTCTGGGAGATTCTGCAGAGCTGTCAGTGACTGCTCTCTCCAGCTGGGAGGAAAAGAGATGGAATGAGAAGGCTGGGGGGAAAATACAGAGCGTGTGTTGGCACAGCTTGAGGGGCTCCTTTGGTGTGTGCAGCCTCAGGCAAGCCGTGGTCCTCGCTGACACTCCACATTATGTGCTGGAAAGCCATGGCACTGCTTGCTGGGGCTGGCAGGTGCCATCAGTACAAGCAGTGGCTTTACTGGAAGTAGGGCAGTTCCCAGGAGATGCCTTCCTTGAGAGGAAATGTACTTTTGGAAGGACCCTGGGTGGGGCTGGAGCCCAAATCCACCACACTTGGCTCTCAGGGCTGGAAGCACCAAAGGGAACAGAGTGTGTGGCAAAGCAGGTGGTTTAGCCCAAACCTTCTTTAACAAATCCAAGAGCTACGCTAGAGCTTCCCAAATGTCCTGTATCAGGATCTCTCATCTTCCCTTCCTCTTGTGGTCTGCAGCAAACTGGAGCAGTGGGAACTGTTTGAGGGAAAGGGAAGGGGTTTTTCACTTCAGGAGACCAACTTCTCATTTTATTCTCCCTCCGCTTTCACTCTTAAGTGCTTCCTCTGTGCGAGTGGGCAGAGGACTCACCTGGCTCCAGTGCTTGCAAGAACAGGGATGGAGCTGCAGCCTGATCCACTTTCCATAAGAAATAACATCCCAGTGCTTTCTAGGCATATTAGGAATCACAGCTTGACACTCAATGACACTAAATTATTCTTGGGGTCCTTTATAAGTTCTAATCGTGCCCTATTCTAGGTTAAAATATTTATTTTGTCTATATATTTTCTTTCCGGTGTGTTTTTTAACCTCTTCTGTTAACTCTTCATGTGCTGAGATGTAAGAAATCAATGGTTTCTATTTAAATATATCCTTCAGGGTTGGTTTTTTTTAATTGTTCTGTGTAGATTTCAGCTGCATCTTCAGCAGGTGTAATAGATAACAATGTGCTGTACAGACATTTAGGGTGTTTAGGATGTAGGTAAGGCTCATAGGAGAACTGCTCATAAAAACGTAGCACGGTGTCTCTTAAAGGGAACAGTGTAAACACAGAGACTGGTCCATCCTGGGACCCTCACGTAGCCTCCAACATACCTTTTCCCTCTGATTATCTCAGCCTCCATCTCTGGGATGTGCTGATCAAACCAGCTCTGCCATCCCCAGGGCTGCTCTTGCACCTCCAAGCTCAAAGATTTTTAGTGAGGATTTCTGTTTGTTTGACTTCATTCAGCATTTTTTGATGGGACACATTGGCTGTTTCCACTCTGAAATGGAGGCCTGGGAGCTGGCTGTGGTGGCGAGATGTTTCCCTCCAGTGGTGGAAGAACAGATCCAGGCCGTGGTTGCAGGCCCAGGGCAGGGGTGCTGGTCCCTCCGTGCAGGAGCTGGGCCCACACTCCACACCCTGGCCCCAGCACAGCCTGTCCCTGCTCCTCTCTTCCCTGCTCTCCTGCTGTCACCCACAGGGACAGGATGTGCAGCCCAGGAGAGCAAACAAGACAGATTTCCAACACTCTGTCTCATCTGATGAATTGTTGAGTCTCCTGTGGCTGCTGGGAGTCCTGGAGTGGGAACTGCTTGTGCTATCTCCATCCCCGTCCATCCCATCCAGCTCCGTCATTGTTTACCTCCTCAGGGCTGACCACAAGCCTTGCAGAGCCTCCCCTGGAAAAAAACAGCTCAGGACAGTTATTTTTATGGAAATAATGAAGCAGTGAGTGGATTTAGAGCTGTGTTGGAGGTAACCCTTGTGCTGCTGTGGGCTCCCACCAGCCGAGGAGACGAGGTGCCCACACAGCACCTCCCAGCCGTCCGTCCCAAGCCGCAGCCTCTGGAGCAGGCTGTGCCTGCCTGCTCCAGCCCCAGGTTCCTCACACCTCCTCCTCACCTGGAGAGAGCTGAGGCTGTGTATCACCCAGAGCCAGCTGGCCTCGAGCAGCACCAAGCTCTGCTGCTGGTTCTCTTTAGCCTGTGGCAAACCCACTACTCCAAAATTCCCACCCTGCTCCGTGTTTTTATGAGTACGAGCTCCTCATTCCCTCCGTGTTCCTATGAGCTGTTGTTAACCCTACAAACGTAACCTGTGTAATAGCTTCTCTGTATATTACAGCTGTAGGCTTTCCAGATAAAAGTGGATAATATTTATTTACTGAAGATACTGGATATTTTTTTGTTTGGGAATGGGGTAGGGGGAGAAAGGGGACATAACTGTTTAAAGAGATCAACTATGTAAAGAGAAACAAAATACACAAAAAGCAGAGAAACCCAACACTAAAACATCGCTGTATTCAAGTAGAAAGTGTTTCCATTACGGACAAGACAACTGTATTAATCTGCCATTGTTTAACTTGCTCCAGAAATCATCTCCTTGGTTCCTGCATGTGAGATATTCCAATAAATACACTGTTAGTGTGAGCTGGGGGTGCAGTTGTCTATCTCTCAGCTGGGCACTTGCTCAGCTCCACTGCCCTGAGCGCAGGGAGTGAGCGAGGGGAACACACACGGCCCTTGGTGCCCACCAGAGCCAAAGTTGGGAGTCCTCAGCCTCCTCCACATGACACAACCTGGGTGTTCCCAGCAGGGGAAGGCGTGTCCCCAGCTCTCTCTGTCTGTTTGTGGCTCGTGGTGTGCACGGTGCTGTGTTGCCAGTGCTGAGAGAGTCGTTGCCCATTAAATTCTGGCACGTCTCTTGAGGCTGACATCAGGCAGGCCCAAGGTGACAACCTGGGTGCTCAGTGGGACACCTGCCACCTCCAGGGCTTGACTGATGGTCCTTGGAGGGCAGCTGGGGATCACCACCTTGGTGACCTAGAAAGTGGTGGGTGACATTTCCAGCCCATCCAAAGCCTACTTTCCTGACTCATCAGCCAGGAATTTGTTCCAACATCACCATTATGATGATGGATTTGATGGACAGAGAGGGAAGAGCACCAACTTAGGAACCCTGGAGAAGTGGCACTGTCCAAAACCAACCCAGTCTGGCAGAATGTTGCCCTCGATTCTGCATGTGGAGATCCAAGCTGATGGTTTAAATCTGGGGAAGAGGGCTGTGGAATAGCTGGAAAGATGGGTTTCCCCTCCCTGTAGCCACATATTAGCATTAAACAGCCCTGCCCCAGCTTGTTTACCCCACACTGATCATGTGCCTGGCTCGGATACGTTCAGGGAGGTTCCTGGCCTGGATCTGTTGGGAAAGGTGTGGAGCTGCTACTGCCCTGACAGGGCAGAAATCACACAAAAAGCAGGGTCAGGAATATCCAGTGCTGTCCAGGAGGGGCTGTGGGAATGGAGCTGTAGGAATGGGGGCTGTGCCTTCCAGGAGCTTCACCACACTGTCCTCTGCAGCCCCACAGTTACACTCGAGAGGGAAGAATCCCTCTAACCCCAAATTCTGCCTCCAACAGGGGCCGGAGTGGGTGGAAAGGGAAGAGTGTAAGAGCAGGACGAGGAAATTGGGAGTTGCTTTTCCCACATGTGCCCCCCCAAGCTGCTGGTGGTCCAAGTCCCCAGACTGAGCATGGTTTCTCCAGTTTTGTGAACCCTGAAGGGCTTCTCTTCTCCAAACCTGCTCCTGCAGACCGTGCAAACTCCCAGCATGGGCTGGAGGCTTCCACACATCATTGCCCTCCCCCGTGGGCTGCCAAGCCCCAGCACAGAGCACAGCACTGAACCCCACGTGGGCAGAGCCTCGGACAGGTGAGTGTCACTGCTTTCTGGCACTGGGCAGCAGGTTTGGATGCCAGTGTGAATGGGAAATGACCACACGTGCATTTGCCTTTTCCCATTTCACCCGGGGGTAAACCCGGAGCGGGGACTGCACTGGAGTGCCACCAAACTGGCTGCGTCTCCCCGGGCTGTGGCTCAGGAAGGGACAGTTCCGAGTGACAGGGAGTGAAAGAGAGACTTTTGAATCTGTTTGCGACACAAATTAATGATTAACGCCGCTCTCAGCCATAGCAAAACAACCCCCGGGGCGGGCAGGATGCCCGAGGCTGGGCACGCAGCATGGCCTAAGGTGTGCTGGCAGGTGAGAAACACCGCGGGGCTCGCTTTGGGACAGCCCAGCCTGAGCGAGGGGGCAGCAGGACGGGGGATGCTCCGTTCCGCGGCTGCCGCGTTCATGCACAGCGCGTCCCGGCGCTGCACCAGAGCCGCACCAGCCTGCCCGGCCGGCTCGGCGGCCCAACCATCCCGGGGCCGGTTTGTTTTCTGTCTCATCCTGCGGTTTCCTCCCAGCCTGCGCTCAGGAAAACGTCTCAGCGGCTCCGGAGCCACCACGTGGCGCGGCCGCCATCCCCGCAGGACTGACATGATGTAATCGCGGGCCCCGAGCCGTGATGCAGGATCACTCCACTCAGGGCCGCCGCGCTTATTGGCTGCATGGCCCTGGTCCTACGGGCGGGGTTTTCCCTACCCCGCAACCCAGCGCACCCCCGGGAGCCCCACCCCGCCCGGAATCCATCGCCCCCAAACCCGGCCCGCGGAGCTTCAGCCTTGCCCTGTGCGTGGAGGATGCTGCTGAGTGCTGGGGTGTCCCCCCGACCCCCGGAGCAGGGGAAGCGTCTCCTGTGGGTTCCCGAGGGCCATGGATTCTCTGGATTGGGATCGGGAAAGGGGCTTGGCAAAATCCGGGTTCACACACAGCTTGTGCAGAAATGAAGCAGTGTTTATGTGTGTTATTTCCACCTCCGTGTTTATGCGTGATTTTCCCCCCTCTGTGTTTATGTGTGTGGTTCTGCCCCTCCGTATCCCTCAGGGAAGGCTGTGCCCCCGATCTTGTGTGGGTTATGAAAGGTCTGTGCCCCCCATGCTCACACGAGGCCTCTCTAAATCCGTGGGGGCTGCAGCACATCAAACCCCCCAGCACTGGAACCCTGCCCTCTCCTCCTGCAGCACACGGACTGCTCCAAGGGAAGGGAAACACCACCACCACCGAGCCAGGCTTCTCCCCGGTGACCCCAATAAAAACGGGGGGCAGGCACACGGTCCCCTGCATGCCCCATGGCAGGTTGTGGATCTCCCGAGGGTTTTCCCTCCATGATGTTTGCTGTGGGTGAGGGATGTCCAAGAGGCTGCTGGTGCCCCATGTGTGGGTGACACTGCCCCAGCTGCTGGCAGGGAGCTGAGCCAGGATTCCCCGGGCTCGTCCCCAGCTCGGGCACAGGTCAATGTCCCCGGACTGAGGAGGATGGAGTGGGGGTGAGGGTGCAGAGGGGACCAGCAGGGCTGTGCACCCCCAGCTCCACCACGTGCACACACAGAGTGCTCTGAGCGCTTCCCACGGAGCCCTGTGTTGCCTTGGGGTGCCCCATGCCACACAGGGGATCCCTTTATTGCAGAGGGGTGCCTGCTGTGCTGCCACGTGGGAGCCAGTGAGGCTGGGGGAAGCTTTTAAGGTGCTGCCAGGTTAATGAATTTCCAGGTAGCCTCAGATTGTGCTTGGTGGCATGGAAGAGAAGAGGGGGCAAACTTCCAGGGAGCTGATGTTGCAGCACATTTTCTTGTCCTAAATGAATCCCAGCAGCAGGAAAAACCATGGAGCTCTGCAGGGCACAGGGCACAGGGCACAGGGCACAGGGCATGGCATTGCTCTGTTGCGAGACTCCCACACTGAGAGCCACCATTCGTGGCTAGCCACAGCACTGATCCCAATGGCACCAGCATTTTTCCTGGATCCCACAACTGATGGCCCCCAGGAAGGTGCATGAGCTCAGCTGGGGCTCACAGGGCAGCATTGGTGTGTCCCTAACACCTTCTCCCACCCTGGGCCATGCCATGGTCGGGCAGCACAGGTGGGCCATGCTCTGAACACTGGAGCTGGCACAGGGAAGGCACAGGGCCCTTGAGAGGTGGTTCAGTGGCCCAACCTCACCCCAGCACGTGGGCTCCACGAGGTGCTGAGGCTTCTGCAGCCACGGCCACCACCTCCTGCCCATTCTGGCCCTCCCACCTGCTCCCTGCATGCCCTGGCTGGGGTTGAGTGGGTTTAATGCCCAGCCCAAGTGTTTAAAGTCCAGCCCAGGGATTTGGTGCATGTCCCCAGGGCATGGGTGCGTGTCCCCAGGGATGGGTGCGTGTCTCCAGGGACGGGTGCGTGTCCCCAGGGGTGGATGACATCCTCAGTGATCGACGACTTTTCCAGGGCTCAGTGTCTGTTCCCAGGGCTGGGTGCCCATCTCCAGGGGTCGGTGACATCCCCAGGGCTCGCTGACATTCCCAGGTGTCCTGCTCGGGGGCTGCATCCTGCTCTTCTCCCCTCTCGGCTTCTGGTGCACCAGCTCCCTTCCCGGTGCCCCGGGGTCCCCTCCCGGTGTCGCGGAATCGCCGCCCGGTGCCCCCGAGGGTCCCCTCCCGGTGCCGCCGGGGGTCCCGGTGAGGCGGGGCGGGGAGGCGGTGCGGGGCGGGGCGGGACGCGGCGGCGGTCCCGCCTCCATCCATCC
>VZRZ01005092.1:467500-503903 GCA_013398175.1 Climacteris rufus | reverse complement strand
CGCTGGCGGTGGGGCGGGTGCCCGCGGGCGCTACAGCGGCTGCCTCTGCGGGGAGAACGGGGGTGTCAGCCCAGGGGTCCCGTTGGAGGCGGAGGGGTGGCCCTGGGTTGTCCCCATCAGCACCCCCCGCCAATAACCGCGCACCCACCCAGGACGCAGCACTTTCAGAAGGGTTTAACCACTGCCCACCACCCCGTTGGTGCTCAGGGAAGGGGATAAGACCCCCTTGAGAGCTTGGCTGGGGGGTCCCAGACCCAGCACCCAGTCGCTGGCCCACCCGGTACCCCCAGGGATGTGGTGCTCCCGCGATGCCCACACAGAGCTGAGTACCCAGGATGGGTGTCTGCGGGAATTTGGGGTCAAAAGGCCTCCTGCTACAAGGAGCTGAACAGCACTGGGGGCTACATGGGGGGTTCTGGGCTTACCTTATGTTTGGGACATCTCAGAGAGAAGCTCTCCTCGGTTAATAAGCAACCTGCAAGGAGAGGACAAGGACGTGTCAGGGGAGACCCCATGCTGCAAGACAGCTGTCCCCGGGCAGGGGGACTGCAGTGTCCCCTTGATCCACAGCCACCCACCAGCCACAGCTTTTGTGTGAAGGGCTCAGCTGAGGCCAGACAAACTCGTGACACCTGCCAGTGCTGCTGGCACAGTGGGCATCATCCTGGCAGGCAGCCAGCCACGAGCCCACCCTGACCTTGGAGCAACAGGCCCCGTGTCCAGCTGGGTGGGAGAGTGCACAGGACCCCGTGCCCTGTCCCCTCAGCTCACCTGTGTCGACGGCACACGCGTAGTGGTAGGTGTGGGGACACCCCTTCTGGCAGCAGCCCACGGTGGCTCCCGCTTGCTGGCAGCTCGAGCACTTCTGTACACGCACCCGGGAATTTGGAGCAGGGAAGGAGAGATGTGGAGAGACAGAGAGACCCCATCAGAGCCCAGTGCAGGAGACGAGAACCCCGATGGCCCCAGCAGCGAGGGCAACATGGATGCCCCTGATCCTCACCAGCCCCTCGTTGCCTCTCCCAGGCAACATCCTCCCGTGTCAGTGCACCACGGACCACGCCATGCCTCTCAATCGAACTTCTGCAGCCATGCACAAAGTTTATACCTCCCATTCCACCTCCCTGGACAACACTGAGCTCGCAGCCATGCTCCAGGGGAGAGGAGGTGAAAGGACGTGACCTGAGCTGTGCCATGCCTCAGTGGCAGAAGTGGTGGAAGACCATGGTGTTCCCCATCTCCTGCCTCATCCCCAGCGGGTGCTGCAGGGATGGGAGCACCTGGCTCTGTGGTGAGGGCAGAAGCCTCCAGCCTGACATGAGTATGAAAGCTTGGGAATACAGCCAGCCCCAAACCTGGCACTGGGGGACTTTGCTGGAGACCCCCTGCCTGGCCTCTGCTGGAGACTGTCCCCTCCCTCTCCCCAGCACTAAAAGCCTGTGTCACAGAATCCCAGAATGGTTTGGAAGGGACCTTAAAGCTCATTTTGTTCCGCCCTCTGCCATGGGCAGGGACACCTTCCACTGGACCAGGTAGCTCAAAGCCCTGTCCAACCCAGACTTAAACACCTCCAGGGATGGGGCAGCCACAGCTTCTTGTCCCCATCAGTGACCTCCTTATTTTGCTTGCTCAATGTACCTGTGCTCCAATTGCTGTGGGAGAGGAGCAGGGCATGGTCATCCGCTCCCTCCAGCTCCCCTTACCCTGCTGGCCATCACTGTGACATCAGCCCATGTTGTGCCCATTTTTGTCTGCTCTATCTGTCTTGCTCTGAGCCACCCTCTGACACATGGCTGGGCCAGGGGATGTGACACTGCCAGGGGACCCAGCTGCCTTCCTAAACATAGTACCATAGATATTTCTGTGCCTAAAAGGGGGGAGTTTAGGTGCTATCAGAGATGGGCAGCACAAAACTCGTAGGGACACAGCAGGGCTCATGGTGCTGAGCACCTGCTCTGCTCTCCCAGGACAAAACTATTAATTTTCATCCCGACCAGAGGCGCAGACACGGGAATGATGTTGGCTGAAGGAGGCCAGCGGGAGATGCCGCGTCGGGATGTGGCGCCGGGCGTGTGGCCGAGCTCTTACCAGGTCGGCAGCCGCCTTGACAGCCTCCTGCAGCCCATAGAGCTTCCCTGCCACCAGGAAAACCCCAGCGGTCCATACAGCACAGGCCTCGTGCAGCCAGTGCTCCTGCGTGTCGCCCGCCGGCTCCTGCGGCGGGGACTCGGCCTTGTGACATTCGTGCCGCCGGGGCTTTTCGGCCGCCTCCTCGCCCTCTGTCCTCTCGTCACAGCAGTAGCAGCTCTGCAGCCGACGGAACATGCCCCGCGGGCTGGAGCGCAGCGCGCTCTGCTTGGCCGCCTCGGCGGCACCCTCGGGCCGCGCCTCGTCGCCGGGCGAGTTGACGACGGTGCAGGTGGTGGTGAACTCTCCGCGCCGTTCCACGCGGACGTAGGGAGCGAAGGGTGGGGCCCGGCTGTCCGCCCGCAGCCGCTTGCAGGAGATGTACTTGAGCCGGATCTCGGGCTCGGCGGGGGGCCGCCGCGGGGCCTGCTGGGGCTGCCGCCGCCGCTTCCCGCGGCTCTTGCACCGCGCCGGCACCGCCTTGGCCTTGCCGTGGCCCAGACGCTTCCGCTGCCGCTTGGAGTAGCCGTTGTAGTTGGAGTGGTTGGCCCGCGGCTTCGGCCCCCGTGCTGGCCCGGCAGCAGAACGGCCCTCAGGAGGGCCATCGCTGCTCCCCGCCTCCTTCTCCTCAGTCTTTGGTTTCTTCTCCCGCGGTGCCTCCTCCGCACCGCCCGGGCTGGCCACGCGCTCCCGGGGCAGCGGTGGCGGTGGCGCAGGGCCCAGGGGCGCCTTGGCCATGCCCAGAGCTGCTGCTTTGCCCTTGCGGTTCCTCTTCTTGGGCAGCAGCCCCAGGTTCTTGGCCACCACGGTGGGGCTGGACTGGGTCCCTGGTGTTGGACCACAGGCCTCCCCCTGGCAGCCGTCATGGGACAGCTTCTTCCCACCGCCCAGCTTCCCCTTCGGTGCTCGGCCGTTGGGGTTCCGGCAGAGCGGCTCGGCCACCAGCATGGTGGGCACCTTCTGTGTCGCTGCTGGCTTGGGCAGCCGCACATCACCCACCGCCACGGCCACCCCACTGTGCTTCACCACCCGCTCCCGCTCCGCCCCGGCCGGACTCAGGGAGGAGCCGTAGGCAGCCACTGTGGCCGCCACCGCTGTGGCTGCTGGTTTGCAGGTGAACTTCTTCAGGTTGGGCGAGGTGATCTTCTGGACAATGGCCTCCAGCTTGAGGCCACGGCCCTTGCGGGGAGGCAGCACTTTGGTCTTGGTGGCCTCCTGGAAGGCCGCCCGGGAGGTGATCTTGATGCAGACATCAGGGGCCTCCTTTGGCAGGGGGGCCTTTGGGATGGCTTCGCCAGAGCTCTTGGGGGGCAGCTTGGCTTTCACCTTCTTGGCCACTGGCATCTTCTTAAAGAGGCTGGGGGGACCCTCTGGCTTCTCCTCCTTCACTCCGCCGCTGTTGCTCCGCAGGACCAGGTTCCTCTTCTTGGTGGGGATGGGGGAGATGAAGGTGGACTTCCTCTTCAGTGAGTGCAGGGGCCGCTCTGACATCTTGCCCCCCATGCCTGGCCCCGCTTTGGGCAGCTTCATCCGGGCACCCACCTTGCCTTCCTTATGGGGGCTGCCCGGTGCCGCCAGCTTGAAGGCAGGTGGGAGGTGGTTGTTGGATAGGAGCTTTTTGGGCGCCTTGCAGTTCTTCAGCCGGACATCGGCCGCTCGCTTGCCCCGCTGCCGCTTGGTGTAGAAAACCTCCTGCGTCTTCGTCCGGGAGCGCAGGATCATCGACCGCTGGTCCCTCTCCCCGGCCTCCACCGCGTCCCCCTCCAGCGGTGTTGGCCCTGCCACCTCCTCCGCTGCCACCAAGCCGGGCACCAGGAGGGTGGCATCGCTGGTGTTTTGGACCACCCTGGGGGCCGGCCGGCTGTTGCGCTTCCTGGCTTTGAAAGCCACCCGCTGTTTCACACCACATCCAGGCTTCTTCCCCAGCTTGTCCTGGTGCGCGGGGGCCTTCAGCCCCTCCAGCGGGGCCGGGGTGCGGGGCTCAGCCATGGCGGTGAAGGACCGGGTGCACATGCGTGCCGGCAGACCCTCAGCTGGAAATCGGGGCGTTTGGCTCTGGGCACTCTTGCTGGGAACCTCCGTCTGTCCATCTGGCCCCAGGCAGGCGCCGGCCATACCGCCAGTGGCTGGCAGCTCATCGAATGGGCTCAGCACGGTGCTGCCGGGGCCATCCCCCTCCGGCAGCCGGCAGTGGACCCTCTTGTTGCGGAGGCTCTTGCCCCGTGAGAGAGGTGCCACCTTCCCCAGCACCTTTTCAGGGGTGAGCTGCTGCTTCACCATGACCGACGAAGCGGATTCAGCATCAGCTGCCTCCAGGTGGGACGTCTCTGCTCCGCCGCTCTCCTCCTCAGGCTGGATGTGGGGCAGGGAGGACTTGAACCAGCTCTTCACCTTGGTCTCCGTGCCCACAGCAGGGCCCAGCAGGATGACGGACTGGCCGGAGAGGCGTGGGGTGGGAGTTGAGCTCTCCTTCTCCACCGTGCTGACAGTCTCCTCGGCGGACACGGGCACCTCGCTGGAGGACAGCACGGCCGGCATCTCCGGGGGCTTGGGTGGGGAGGCATCGTACGTCACTGACTTCTGCTCCGAGCCGGCCAGCTCGCAGAGCGAGGAGTACTCCTCTGCCTCCAGGTCCGACTCCTTCAGATCTGGCGAGGAGATGATGGGGATCTCGCTGAAGTCCCCAGCTGAGCAGCAGTGTCGGGTGTCCTGCAGCCACCTCTCGCTGTCTGCCTTTGTTGCTTCATCGTAGGTCAGCGTCTCCTCCTCCATTGCCTGCTGGCTGAAGTCCTGGGCCGGCTCGCTCTTGGCTGGCTGCTCACCATCACACAGATCCAAGCTGCAGGCGTTTTTTTTCTCCTTGCAGGAGCTCACCAATTTGCTGGGGAACAAGCCCTTGGGGAGGTCAGTAGCCTGGAGGTCCTTCCACCGCAGGCAGGCCTCGCCCAGGCTCTCCTCTGGCCACTCAAAATGCTCCATGGCATTCTCAGACCCCACGGAGTTGGCGGTGGTGTTTGAGTAGCAGCTGTAGCCGGTGGCTCCTGCGCTCGACGTCGCTGCTGGGATGCTGGGCTTAGAGTTGAAGGCCAGTGGGGCAGTGTCCTTCAGCACATCCTTGGTTTCAGTGGCTGTGAACTCCACCTGGGGACCCTCGTACACCTCCTCACTAAAGTCTTTCCCCGTGCTGGCCCCTGAAGCTTTGTCCATCTTGAGGGGCTCAGTGAGTGTGCTGGAGTCACCCTGGCTGGGCCAGGTGCCCTTCACCATGGAGTCCAGGTTGGGCCGGTGGTTCTCCAGCTGGAAGGGAGACTTGGTGGCCTCCTTGCTCAGCATGGGCAAGTTGGCCCAGGCTTTGTCCGCCTTCTCACTGATGGCATCCTGCAGGACAATGATCTCGGAAGCCAGCTCCTCCTGAGACAGGGCACTGAGGAGCAGCCGGGGACAGTCCCGTTCATTGGTCACATACTTGGTGAAGGTCTCCAGGGGCAGGGTGGCGTGGATGCTCTGGAAGGAGTCATCTGATTTGGTGGACATGTCATCAGGGGAGGTCACGGAGCAGGTGGACACCGACTCAGGCTTTGCCTTGGAGTTGCTGTTGACACGGGCAGGGCTGCGGTTCTGGTTGCAGTACAAGAAACTCCTCTCCAGCTGGTCCTCCGACCCACTGAGATAGTCAGTGTCCTGTGTCTCAGCATGGACAGACTGGGGGGTGCTCAGTGGATCAGACAGGGGGGTTCCCACCTGCTCTGCCGAGTAGGTGCTGCTCTCAGGGCTGCAGTGCTGCCCCTTGAGCTGCTCGGGGGTCCTCGCTGGGGTCTTGATGCCCTTTTTCTGGGGCACAGCTGCTTTGGAGAGCAGCAGCTGCTGGACGGTGTTGGAGATGTTCTCCACCTGGGAAGTGAGGGCTGTTAGGCTCTGCAGGCTCAGGTCTGACAGCAGGTTTTCAGGCAGCTTCTCCTTCTGCAGGTTTTTGCAGTTCCCAGATTGAGCATCAGGGCTCGTCCCATCAGTGGGAGAAGGGTTCAGCAGTGGCATGAAGTGGCTGTGGTCAGCAATCCCGGCCGGGAAGGCGCCGGTGCTCAGCGGCTGCTGGCTGTATTGGAAGTTCTCCAGGTTGGGCATCAGTGGGGAAGGAGTGGAGCTGTAGGACGGGGATCTGCCAACGGAGCGAGCTGGTGAGTGGCTGGCACTGGGGCTGAAGGTCTGGTAGTACTGCTCCGGCGTCCGCACGGGCGGCGCGTCTCCCTGGCAGTAGGTCTGGCCTGGTTGGTTGTAATGTTGGTACTTGGCCAGGTTTTGGTAGTGGAGGGTCTCCGGGGCGTGATGCCGCCCGTGCAGGGGCTGTGGTGGCTGCGGGGGCTGTGGTGGCTGCGGGGGCTGCGGCGGCGGCGGCTGCGGGGGCTGCGGCGGTGGCTGTGGGGGCTGCTCGTAGCCAATGCGGTTGGGCTGGTAGCCGTGCAGGTTGGGCACGCGGGGGCCGGGGGCCAGGCTGGCAGCGCTGCCCAGGGGCCGCTCCAGTGGTGGCTGCCCCGAGGGCGCTGTGCAGCTCTTGTAGGAGTGTGCAGGCTGGCTGCCCCCTGGCACCGAGGAGTAGGTGGAGGAGGCGGGGAAGGACTGTGAGTGCTGCCCGAAGTGAGGGCTCTGTGAGAAGGGCATGGGCGAGGAGACATCGTTAGGCAGCTTCTGCCGCTGCAGTTTGGGGTAGGGGAGCGCGGGCGGCTGCTGCTGCTGCTGCTGCTGCTGCTGTTGGGGCTGCTGCTGGAAGTGAGTCCGGAAGGGCAGCGAGGCGGCCGCTGGCTCATGGTACGGCCGCCCACCCGCCAACGCCGCCGTCTTCTTCATCAGGTTGTCCTCATACTTGGCCACGCCACCGGGCAGTGCCTGTGGCTGGCCACCCCATGCCTGCAGGCTCTCGTCCCCAGAATAGCGGGCCGGATAAGGGCTGTTCTCCTGCACGGTGTAATTGGAAAAGGCCGGCCTGCCCTGCAGCTGCTGCCCCGCTAATTGCTTGTTTCCCCGGTGGTATTTCTCCACGGTGCTGTTCTCGTAGCCCGCGTACGGCAGCTGCTGCTGACTGTAGTACTCCTTCGCCACCAGCCTCTGCCGCTCGCAGTTCGGCCCTGCCTGACTTTGATGCCTGTAATTCTCCAGGCGTGATGTATCTTGTGAAGTCGGCTGGTAGCTCTGCTGGTTGCCATGGAAACCACACCTTTCTCGAAAGGACTGCATGGCGCGGGCTCGTTATCTGCGAAGAGAGAGAGGCGAGAATTCAAATGAAGCGTCACCACCGCGGTGGGCCGGGGACCGAGAGGGCCGGTGTCACCTGCACCACGGGGGACATCGTAGCCTCGCCTCACCTCGACTGCTGGGCATGGCCCCACTGGGCATCGCCTCGCAGCCGCCCTGGAACGCAGCACCTGATGCTGCATCACATCGCATCGCCCTGCATTGTCTGGCATCACCCCACAGTGCATTGCATTGCTCTCCATCACCTCGCATCGTGTTTCACCTCCTTGCATTGTGTTGCCTTGCATTACATTGCCCTGCATTGCACTCCCTTGCATTTCATCTCCCTGCATCTTGTTGCCTTGCATCACCCGCAACTGCATTGCCCTGCATCACATCACCACGTTGCATTGCCCTGATTTGCCCTGCATTGCATCGCCTCACACTACTCTTCGTGTTGCCTTGCATTTCATCACCCTGGTTTGCACTGCCCTGCATCACATTGCTTTGCATCCTCCTGCATCGCATCACTTTCCATTTCATCTCCCTGCATTGTGTTGCCTTGCCTTGCATCGCCCTGAATTGCATTGCCCTGCATTGCATCCTCCTGCATCACCTCACATCACCCTGCACCACATCACCTTGCATTTCATCTCCCTGTATTGTGTTGCCCTGCATTGCATTGGCTTGCATTGCCCTGCATTTCATTGCCCTGCATCCCATCCCATGGCCCTGCATTGCATCCCCACGTGCTGCACCGCCCTGGATGGCAGCAGCTGGCTCCGTGTCACCTCGCATTGCTCTGCATCGCGCCGTGTCGCCCCGCATCACATCACCTGGCGCTGCATCCCCACCTTGCAGGCCCTGCATCCTCCTCTATCCCATCTCTTGGCAACGCAGCACAGTGCCCATGGGCAGGAGGGTGCTGGGGTCTGGCTGCAGCAGGCCCATCCCTGCCTGCAGCAGGCCCAGCCACCCTCCTGCCCCTGCTGCCCATCCCTGCTGCCCACCCCGCCCTGCCTGCCCTGCCTGGTGCAGTGAGCCCCCTCACCGTGTCAGGGTTCTCCAGCCCCTGCTTTGTGTTTCACACATCCACCACCCCTCACACCCGCAAACCACTCCCGCCCTTCTCACACGCCTCCCCGGGGACGCCGCGATCCTGCGAGCGCCTCTGCACACCCCTCTTATCGCCATTCTTTTTAATTATTGGGCTAATTACTGGAAGCAGCAGCGTGGAGGGCCAGAACCGCAGGCTCTGCTGCAAAAAAAGTCATTTCAACTTGCTGGCTCTGCCCGTCTCTGCCGGCTGCTGCCTTCCGCAGCCCCCCCGGCCGCAGCGATCCCCCTGCCCCGGCGCGATGCCATCTGGAAGCTGTCTGCTCCCGCCAGCAGCCATCATTACTGAGAGCCTCGCCACTGTTGTCATTAAAACTCCCCATTTCCTCACCCTGCCTGCTCTGGGAGCAGGGACACACCTGGGTCACTGGTTTGATCTCTTGAGGCAGCCAAGTGGCTTGTGGGGGCTAATGAAGGGCTTGGTGGTGGGGGGATGCATCCTGTCTGATCCCAGCACTGGTGGGTTGAAGGTGCTTGGCTGGGCACCAGCCTGTTTGGGATATGGATTGAGATTTGGAAGCCTGGTTTAGGGCAGCCCCAAGGGTCTGTATCTCTCCAGGGACATCCCCAGTGCTGCTCCCTTGGCAGTGACGCAGCAGTGACACCAGTGCTGTCTCCTCAGACTCCATCAAAGCAATGAGTGTAACAAGGGGAGAGGACCGGCTGGCAGTATCTGTGCCGAGCCCATCCCAGCTCCTGGCACACTTCCCTGTGGTGCCAGGCAGCCTTTAGCCAGGATGTGGATCCGTGTGTGTCCCCATGTGTCCCCCATCACCCTCATGCCACTGCCACAACGTGCCAAACACTGTGTGTCTCCACGTGGTCCCTTTGCTGGTGGCTCTGCCAGCAAACCGCTGGTTTGACAGGTCCCAGCTCAGCCCCATCTCCTTGCAGCACCCACCAGTAATGCTTCAGCACCTTTTTGGGGTTTACATACACACACAGGGCTCTATTTAGTTTTATTTCCATAACCAGCAGCTGCTCAGGAATGCACCTATCACACAGTGTCCTCTGGCCCCACTGGAGCCAGGCTCAGTGCCACCCACAGCCCATCCCTCCCTGTTCCCCATCCCCTTTTGGGATGTTTTACATGTCACTGCCACATATTGCAGTTGCATCTTGCAGGCTCTGCGGGCAACTGAGTGCACTTAAAGCCTAAATTTCAGGGAAAAGACAGGTCAAAAGAATCTGGAAAGCTGGCACAAAAGCCCCTACCACAGCACGGTGTCCTGTGCCACCAATGTGCCAGTGCTGCTGGAATAAAGGCAGGAAAATCAAAGCCAGGCTGTGGGGCAGCCCTGGGTTGTGGTAGGAGAATTAACGGGAGAAAAGGGCCCCTCATGCTCTGTGGGGGAATTGGTTTCAAAAATGAAATCGACTTGAGAAGACCCTGGGCTGGAGCTTTAGGGGGAGCTTCTCTCCCCTTCTCCTTTATTATTAATTATCGTGATTAATTAATGTTATTAATTAATTATTATTAATTTCCCAAACAGCTGGGACAATGCTGGGACGAGCAAAAGCGCACGGTGCGAGGGGCAGATCAGCCACTGGCACGCAGAGGTGGGGATGCACAGAGGGAACGTGTTCCAGCTGAAACCCCAGGAACCCAGAGCCATGGTCCCATCCCCTGTGGGCCACCTGGGCACCAGGCTGTGCCTGGCAGGGGACACCATCATCACCAGCAGCACCCGGACCCGCTGGCAGAGCTGGAGGCTAGCTCTGCCCTCGGATCCCCCACAGCTCTGCCGGGGAAGGGCCGTGCCAGATGTTGTGCCTGATGCAGGCTGTTTCCGAGCAAACGCTTTAATGGCATCAAATCAAGCTGTCGACAGCAGGGAGGTTACGGCCCTCCCCGGGAGGGGGAGGTGGCTGTGGCTCATCCCAGGGGCCCTGCACACTTACTGTCCCTGCCACGGCCCTGCTGGACGTGCTCTCCTGACCCCGAAGAAGTTTCCAGCCACTGCCCCCGAGATGGGAATCGATACAGGGCTGTCGGTGCACGGCTGTGGCTGGACACCTGCCCTTGGCAAAGCCACTGTGCTGTGGCCAGGGCTCATGGCGTGGGTCCCTGGGAAGGGGCCCCAGAGAAGGCAGGGACTTGGAGACCGCATGGTGACCAGCACTGGCACAACCCTGTCCCTGCATTGCAAGGAGCTGTGCTGACTGCTGGCTACAGCCACCACAGAGCATCCTGTCCCCGGTCTCCCAAGGGAGCCCAGCACAGCTCCATGTCACCCACAAGGACCTGATGCACCTCTGAGCGCCAGGGCATGACCCAGGGCCATGGTGGTGCCCAAAGTCATGCAAGGGCCTGAAACTGTGCTGGGGGCCGCTGCTGGGAGCAGAGCTGGGGCACTGCACGGTGTCCCACAGCCCACTGGCTGCTCGGGAGGATTTGTGCCGCCTGGCTGGATTCCGTGTTATTGTCCTCCCCGCACTCCTCCTTCCTTCCTTCCTTCCTTCCCTGCCTTTTCCCCTTTCCTCCCCCTTCCTCCTGCCTGGCAGGGACATGGCATGGCCGGATCCGGAGCCCTCTGAAGGCAGCCCAGGACTTCCCATGGCAGGGACCCTCGGTAAGCACCCAAGACCCCCAACGCCTCAGCCCCAGGGGGCAGAGGGCGTCCCCCGTTTCCCTTCACCCTGGCCTTGCTTCCCAGCTGCTGCTCATCCCGCGGGGCCTCATCCAGCCCTGCTGCTCCTCCGGCTGCTCCCTCGCCTTCGCTGCTGCGCCATCAACAAGGACTCGGCGACTAAAAATAGCAGCGCTCTCGCAGGGGATGCTCCGCCATCGGAGCAGTGCTGGCACCGCCGGCACCCCGCTCCAAACCTCGGCACAAACCCCCTCCCAGCCCTCGCCCCCCACCCAGGGGCGCAGCCCCATACGGGGAGGTGGCATCGGAGCTGGGAACGAAGGGACAGGACCCCCCTGGATCCCCCGGCGGCTCTCGGGGAGGGGAATAAGCGCCTATCGAGTAGCGTCAGCCCCGGATTTGTTTAATTGTGAGCTGGTGGAGTTTAAAGAAACCCTTTCTGGCTGGCTGCCACACCGCAAAGTGCTCCGGAGAATTTGATTATTAAGGGAGGAGAGAAAAGGGGAGGCTGCGGGGGGGAGCCGGGGTGTGTGGGACAGACCAGGAAAGGGCATCCTGCCTCAGGAGCTGGGAATGAGAGGAACTGGGGGGGGGGATGAAATACAGACAGACCCCCCCAGCAGTGCAAAGGGACCCGTGGGGCTCGCCCGGGGTAGGGGCAAACCCTTGGCGCAGTTGTGGAGCTGCTGCTGTTTGTCTGTCCCTGCAGCCCACGGACACCCCGCTGCCAATGCAGCCCCTCTTCAATGCCCCCTCCAAAGCACCCTCCCTCCAGTGAAGCCCTTTAATGCACCCACTCACTGCACTGTCCCCCAATAAACCCCTTTAAAGCACCCCAATGATGGTCCCCCGCAGTGAACCCCTTTAATACATCTTCTCCCCAATCCCTCCCATCACCACCACCGTGTCCCAGCACAGCAGGGCAGCGGCCGGGGGCGGCGGTACCCGGGGCAGCCCGCAGCCCCCGCGCCCCCCCAGCCCCGCGTCCCGCCCCATTTCGGCGCTCAGCCGACCGGAGCAGCTGTTCCCTGCACACTTCACTTGCCCGCAGATGATGATAAATGGAGCTGGGGCTGCGCCGCCCACTGCGTGGGGGTGGGCGGATGTGGGTGAGGAGGAGGAGGAGGAGGAAGGATGGGGTCTCCATCTCCTGCAGCCCCCCCAGATCACGCTGCTCCTCCCATCCAGCTGCTGGGGAATTCCCTGGGCAGGTTCACCCCGCTACCCAAACCGCCTTCCTAGGGGTTGGAACCTGCTCAGGGAATTCCCAAGGCAATGGGGTGCATCCCCATCCGCAGAGCAGTGCCCCATTTGGGGGGCACAGTCTTCCACTGCTGCCCCCCTCCCAGCTCTGCTCCTCCCCAGTGAGGAATTTTACTTGGGAAAAAATCCACCGCCTGCGAACCGCACTCATGACTCAACGTTTCTGCTGGCCCTGGTTCCTCTGTCGCTTGCCAGGGGAAGCCCGTGGCCGTCCCAACCTCATCCCCTCACATGGAAATCCGGCTCAGCCGCCAGCTCCAGCCTCTCTCCCTTTAGGTTTTTCTCCTTTATTTTGGAGGGGGGGTTTGGGTCCTTGATGTCAGAGATGGGAGGTTTGCAGAGGGATGGGCTGGAGAGGATGACGGGAAGCTCTGGGAGTCAGAGCAAGTTGCTGGGTTTTTTTTTCTTGCTGGTGGAAAATGTCAGTTGGTAAGGAAGGGCTTGAACAGGAAGGGGAGAAAAGGGGAATAAAAGAAAGAAAAAAGGAAAAAAAGAGAAAGGGGAGGGGGAAGGGAAAAATTTAGAAAGGGGGAAAGGAGGAAAAGAAAAAACAAGGAAAAAGGAGAAAGAAAAAAGGGATAAAAAGAAAAAAGAAAAAGAAAAAAAGGGGGGAGAAAAAGAGAAGAAAAAAAAAAAAGAAAAGGCTGGAGGGTCACAGCAAAACAGATGCTCAGCCTGAGCCTTCCTGGGCAAATTCCCTCTCCGGAGGTGAACTGTGTTCCACTGTGGAGCAAAATTCATGGCCAGATGTACCATGGAGCGAGGCTCCACATGATTCCACTCCCCGCCAGCGGCTGGACATCGACCTTGGGGCTCTGACAGGAGAGGAAAACCAGCCCTACAGGAGGCTGGAAATACAGCCGAGGTTAGGAGGGATCCAGCAATCCCAGTCTCCAAACCTAAATCCGGGTGCAGACCAAAAAGGGGGGAGAAAAACAACAGTGCTGGGGCACCGAGGGGCACAACCGTGGCCGTGGGGTCACTGTCACCACCACGGTGACCTTCAGCCACCCCTCCAAGCCTCACCCCAAACAAGCAGAGCAGTGCTGGAGTGAAGCGACAGCCTGGCCGGTTCTCCACACACTCCCGTTTTTCTTCTTTACTCATTTTCTGCCTGACAGGTTGGGATCCTTCTTCCTTCCTCCCTTCCTTCCTCCCTCCCCTCCTGCTCTCGGCCTGACTCACTTCAATTCCAATAATAA
Source organism: Climacteris rufus (assembly GCA_013398175.1). NCBI lineage: Eukaryota > Metazoa > Chordata > Aves > Passeriformes > Climacteridae > Climacteris > Climacteris rufus. Next base: position 490,378 of record VZRZ01005092.1, on the reverse strand, counting down.
TTAACCATTCCAATCATTACTGTGACCGCTAATATTAAACCCCCCCCCCTTCTCCCACATCCTGTTTGTTCCCTGCCTCAGTTTCCCCTTGAAGCAGGACAGAAGCTCCAACCCTGCAAGGAAAGGCAGGAGGCAGAGAAGCCAGAGCCATGCCATGCCCTTGGCACCCTCCTCAGCGATGCTGATGCCCCAAGGGGTTCATGCCCCTTGCAACAAAAATAAAAACATCATAAAATCACAGTGTTGATGTTGGGAAATGCCAGCCCAGGAGCATGGGGATGGACCAGGCTCGTGTCCCAGCCCCCCAGGATCCTGGACCTCCTCCCCAGTAGGTCTCTCCATCCCCAACAGACCTGGAGATCCCAAAGGATGACAGGTGGCCGTCATCCCCAGGACATTCCCAGCTCTTCTGAATGTGCCACTGGGTCCAGCCCCTCTGGCTCTTCCCTGGTCACAGCTGGTTTTTCTACTGGGAGAACTTTCAGCAAATTCCCGCTGCCACATCCAAAACCAGGAGGCCTCGGCTGCTGTGGGACGGCTGCTGACAGCAAAGGACAGACCCTGGCACCATCCCACACCCCCTGCCCATCCCAAACCCCCTCTCCCTCTCCAGGAGGACATGGGGCTTTGCCCCAGTATCCCTGCCATGATGGGCACATGGAGACATTCGTGCCCATGTTTAGATGAATGCTATTCCATTACAACTGATGGTCCCAGAGAGATTCCCATTCCCAGTCCCAGTTCAAATGGCCCAAGTCCCACTGAGACCCCCTCACCAGGATCCATGGTTATGGGGGACATGACCCCATTCCTGTTTTGCCTTCCTGTGGCAACTCCTGCCTTCACTTTCGGGGCAGACAATCTCATGAGCCCCCAACCACCAGCTCCCCACTGCCATCACAGCAAAACCCCTTGGATACGGGCACCCCATGGATGCCACGTTTCAGTGTCTGCCCACAGACAGGTCCACCCACCAGAGCTGAATCCGGCTGTGCTGCTGCCAGGCTCTGCCCTAAGCCATCCCCTGCCAGCAGCAGACAGCTCGGTAATGAAGCGTAATGCTCCGACACTCCCCTGAGTGACAGTGGCCAGCACCGGCTGTCCCCACAGCTCTGCCTGCCAGGGAGGGGATGAGCATCCCCCTGCCAGGAGCAGGGCTGGGGGCTGCAGAGTGGTCACCTGCTAGGGGATGAAGGGGAGGAATCCCCTGGGAAAAAGGAAAAAATAAGAATAACATGGGGTTGAAAGAAATAAATAAAGTAAAAAAAAATTGTAAAAGAAAAGAAGGCTGAAAATAATAAATCGAGGTTTGATGCTGTGTGGTAAATTATTTCGGTATTATACATTCCCCAGCTTCAAATCCTGAAGACAAATAGTGGGGCAGGTGAAGTGGGAAGCAGATTTCCAAAGGCCTTCTCCCGGCTCCCGGTTATTGACTCTGTCAATCACGGCGGGCGCCATCCCCACCTTTGGCACCCCGCAAAATCGGTTCCTTTTGTTCCTGCTGAAAAACTGGGGAGAGGGAAGAGGAGGGGAGAGGAATTTGGGGCAGGGAACTTCCAAAAGAGATGATTAAGGAGTTAATCTGCCTGAAATAGATAAGGAGCTTAGAGCTGCTGGTATTTGACTGTCCAAGTTTGGATTCAGCGTGTCTTAAACACTGGCTGGAATGTACTTAGATATGACCAAAGTACATGTCCCCCCGAGGAATTACCAGGTTGCCAATTAGATTTGCTTCCCAGATTCACTCAAACCTTCACAAGCTTCTTCAGAGCAGGAAAATTGCTGCCTGTCCCTGGGGAGACGGCGGAGCAGCCGCTGCTGCCTGGCCCCGCAGCCGGCACAGCACGGCATGGCACGACACAAGATCCCAGTGGGCAGCCACAGGATTTGCAGGAAAGTGGCACAGCCTGGATGATGGCAAGGCAGGGATGCCCATGCCAGGGAATGAGGGGGGTTTGGGTGGTTTTGGGTGCTCGGGGTGCAGGTGTGAGCCTCACCGTGGTCATGGTGCCAGTGCACTGGTGGGGCTGTCACCAGACCAGGCTCAGCATTCCATGGAGTTCCCAAACTGGGGCTCTCCCTACCTCCAACCAGCTCACAGTGCTGCCATGCAGCCAAATCCAACCCAAAACACTCCAACTCAACCTCCAGGCAAGGGACACAACACAGAACGGAGCCACGATGGCACACGGGGAAGGTAAACAAGCACCAGAATGTGAACAAACCCCAGTGGTGAACACTTGGCTCCTGGTCCCCATGGGCACCTGGCACACCACAAACTCACCACAACCCAGTGCTCAGAGCAGTGAGACCCCTGCCCATGACCACTCTGGGGGCACAACAACATCCAGCACTGGGGCGAAGTGGAGGTAGAAAAGCAAACACCAATCCTTGCAGAAACCATTCCCTACCCATTTATTTTAACCACTCCCTTCCCCTCCTTGTTATTTATGGAGCTCCATAACATGATGGTGAAAGTAATGAAGTCTGGGGGGCTGCATGACTGACACAGAGGTAGGGGGATTCCACCACCAGCTCCCACATGCAGGCACTGAGCTCCTTTCCAATCCCGGGCTGTGTTCACTCAATCTGAGCTTGGTTTCTCTTGGTTGGCATCCCAGTCCCATGGAGAGGTGTTGGGAATGGCAGCCAGTCTCACCGGGGCAGTGTCGGCATCATCAGCACGGTGGTGGCGCAGTGATGGAAAGTTGCTGAACATCAGCTTTGGATGCTGAGTCCTGGTAACAGTTGCTATGTGAAACATTCAGAGGTGGAATTTACTGTCACAGTTAATAATAGATGAAGGTTTTAGAATTTTTGATGCTTTACATTTTAAGCTGTTTGATTTATAATGTTTCAGAAAAGGGTGGGGGGAGGCAGGAGCTGAACAGCAGCATGAGGTAAACAAAGCCAGCGGGGAGGAGGGCGAAGGGCTCCATCCATCCATCCATCCATCCATCCATCCATCCATCCATCTCCCTGCCCACTCCAGGGATGTGCTGAGATCCCCCACAGCCATTGGGATGGGGTCTCCCCACCAACACCAGTGAGCATCCCTGTGGAAAACCACGGCACGACTGGGACGGAGCCCCTCAATTCCACATCACACTTCATCTTTGGTTTTGTTTTTCTCCTTCAATTGCTCCATCTCTTCTCCCTGTTTTCATTCTGGCGGGTTGCTGGGTTATTTACTTGCTGGCTCTCCTCTCTCCTCTCCCCTCTTGCAGGTGTATTTCAAGTAGCTCCGTAAATAGCAGCGTGTGGCGTGCCTGCGGCGGAGCGCGCGGGTCCTGCTGATTAGGAACTCGCTGCCAAAAAAAAGAAGGGTCTCACTTCCCTGCCGAGCTGCTGCTGTGTTTCCACAAAGAGGTGCCAAGGTCCTGGCATGTAGGGATGCTCCAGCTGGATCCCAGGGGGTTGGTGCATGCTGTGTCCACTCCTTCCTGGAAAGGAGCAGCGAGCACAAGTGCTGTGTGAAGGACCTCAGCGTCCCACGGTGTCCCTTAGTGTCCCTCAGTGTCCCACTAAGGGCTCCAAAGCTGCCCAGTGTGTGATGGCTTCAGCTCTGGCACCTTCTTCCTGCTCCTCTCAAACCCTGGAGCATCCCACCATTTCAAATGTGTGTGTGAAGAATTCCAACACCTCAGATGTGTGGTCAGGAGGATTTAATCCCAGCTCAGCAGGGCTTCAGGTCATGATACAGGGAGCAGAGGGGACTCCACACCTCCTCTATCAGTGCTGGGCATGCAGTGATGCCTTGATAAAACTGGGGGATGGATGGAAGAGAGGAGGTTTCCCTCTGCTCCCACAAACCAAGAGAGGTGCCCCAGTGCAGAGAGCTGGAGACACTTTGCAATGCTGTTGTGAGGACGTGGAGACTGAAGCTGGGATGCTGGAGCCTCCAACACCTGGAAACACTCCAGCCCTAACCAGATCCATGGCTGCTGCCAAAGCCCTGGGAGCACACAGGGGCTGCTGGACCCCAGGAGGTGGCTGAGGTGCATCCCCCACTGCCAGCACCCTACAGCCCCTCCAAAGCCCCCATTCCCCCAGGACTGGAGATCACCAGGGGTCCAGGGCTGAGCTGCCCTGTGATGTCTCAATCAGGGCTGTGCATTGCCCCATTTACATATGCACAGCCCGGCTGGAGCCCAGCATAATTTCCTTACAAAGCAGCTTTGACACACGGGGTAGCTCGCCTTAATGAGGAGGGTTATTCCACAAAGATCTGTTACTAATGGGCTTGGGGCAGGCAATGCCTGTGTGCCAACTCTTGCTGCCAAACCCAGCACCACACCACACCCAGATCTCCCCACGGACACAGCATCCCCACTGGAATTACACCCACGGCTGAGCCAGTGCTGGCAACCTCTGACTTGGTGGGATCCCACCCTGATCCTGGTAGGATCCTGTGCTTCTGCCAGCTGCCTCTCTGCTTTGCATCAAAACCCACTTGGAGGTCCAAAAAGGCAACTGTGAGGCATGGAAACCATTCAACCTTTCCCAAAAAACAGCTCCAGGGAGGGAGATCGAGGTCAGGCATCCCCCAGTAAGCACAAGGTCCCTGAAACATCAAACCATCCACGTCCCTGTCCGAGGACACCGCTCCTGCCTGGCACAGGCTCTGCCACCAACCAGCCCATCACTACCAGAACTGCCTCATTAAAAAACATATTAAAACCCCCCAAGAGCAAGTCCCTCCCAGGAGAGCCCTGACAAATTCAATGCAAGGGTTCAACCCTGGCACTCCCCCCGGTGCCCCCCGGGACCCCCGTTAGCGGCGGGTGCCTCGTTAGCCGGCGCTTGGCTGGAGCTCGTTTGTGGCTCTGCCCCAGACACCTTCTCCTGCGACCGGAGGCGCGCCGTGTCCCAGGGCACTGTCACAATATATTAAGACGCGGTGCTAAAAATAAGCAACGGCAAAAATAAGCAGGAAAATCGTGGTCCCTGCCCACCCCTGCCGGCCTCGCGCCGGTGGAGCCCCCACTGCCGCACGCGAGCTGGGGAAGCACGTCAGGAATGAGAGGATTTTGCTGGGTTTTATTAAAACGACGTGTTTCCCCCTTCCCTCCGCCCCCATCTCCAGCCTCTCCGAGGAGCGAGCCCCGCGGTGACACGCAGGACTTGGTGACAAATCATCCCGGGGGTGGGCGGTTTCTCTGCATGCTGGTGGTTCGGGGCACGGCCATGGCTGGCGTGAGGCCCTGCCTGTCCCTCTGGGGCTGGAGCAGATCCTTGCCCACCCCACACAGCCCAGGATGGGGCCCTGCTCCCTGATGGGGACATCCCCAGGAGCCACGGGCACTGCTTCCTGTGCCCAGCCATGGGGTGCCGTAGAAGGACGGATGGGTTTTGGCCAGCCCAGTGTTAGACACAACAGCCAGGCTGGCTTCCCATGGCCATCCCCACTCCCACAGCTCCCCACCATCTGCAAACACCCCATTTTCCCCACTCACTGCTGCCCAGGCAAGTGAGTATCAGTGTGGTACAGCCCATGGGATGGGAGCTGGGACTATCCTGTACCCGGGAATGCATCCTGGAGCACCTGGGGAGAGGGCAAGAGGCTGCTCACACCCATCCCGCTGCCTACACCCCGTGGGGCAGCATCCTGCGGGCCGGATTGCTGGGGGCTGTCGGAGGCACGGGCAGGGACACAGCCTCTGCTTGTCTCCGTGAGATGAAAGAGCAGCTCCGGGCGCGGGGACGGCTCCGTGCCTCCAGCCCAAGGCGTGCGGCCGCCCTGCTGCCTCGGCTGTGGCTGGAACGAATGCGTGCACATACCTCTGCCCCGGCACGGGTGTTTGCTCTTCTCTTCCGCGGCTGTGATTGATTAAAGGATCAGGGACATCTGAGAATGGAGGCAGCAGCGGCAGCAGCAGAAGCAGCTCCCTTTGGACTTGGAGAGCTTCCTTGCCTGCTGCTTGCTGCTGCCGTTGCCTGTCAGGCAGCTTTTAATCAAGGTTTGCTTATATCTGCAAAGGCCTTTCCCAGAGGGATGAAGGGAGGAAAAGAGGGGGGGAGAGTATATTAACATGCCAGCCACCCTCCCTCTCCCTCTCCTTTGTTTATGGAGAGGGTCAGTGCTTGGAAACGGCTGGCGGGGACTGGGAAAGGCGCTTTGGGGGTGCTGGGGGTGCTGGATTGTGCAAGTCTGGGTATCATGGCACAGCCCTGGGTAGGGAGGGTATCACACCTGGCTGGGATGTGCTCAATAATAGCACTGGTGTGTGGAGGGACCAGGACCTGGGGGCCAGGGCTTGGTGGCTTCCTCCGGGTGGCCCTGGATGACTGGCATGTCCTCACAGGTGCTGCAGTGGGCACAGCAGGCAGGGGACTAACCCACACACCCCCAAACTGGGCTCTCAGCCCGGACAGACCAACACCAAACATGCTGAGACCAGCACTGCCATTCACCCAGACCAGTCAGGCAGAGGGAGCCCAGGCCCCTCCATCCCACCCCTGGCCTCATGGAATGTCAGGGTCTCCACACTCATCCTACCGCTCACCAGGACTGCATCAGGAGCCCCAGGATGGCCACATCACAACACCCCATCTCCCTTCTGCAGGGTGGGCTCTGGCAGTGATACCAGGGCTGAGTGGGATGGACACCGGCCCCACAGCTGCCCCAGGGATTGGTTTGCCCCATAGCACTGAGATTTCAGCACAGCACAGGCTGGGAGCACCCTGGCATCACCCACCACGCCACCATCGCCCACCACAGCCACCACCGGAGCCGTGCACACCCGCACAAGCAGCGTGGGAGGACGGGTGACCCCCAGCCCCGTGTGCCCTCATCAAGCACCATCTCTGCCTCTGCTGCCATTCCTGCACATCACTTTGGCTCTCCACGTTATCTTATTGCTGGGCTAATGACCTGCTAAAAGTATTATGTGAAAAACCGCGCTCTTAGCCAGCCATTAGACTGGTTAGGACCAGCGGGTCATGCTTTATTGCTTTAATAACTGAGTTTATGAAAGGTCGTCTCATAACTGATAACATGCATAATTTTTGTAACTTAATTAATGCTGCTAATATACTGGAGTCTCCATCAGCTGCTGGTGCAACTGATGCACAGTGTGCATCCAGAGTGGGGCTGGGAAGAGTATCCTGGGCCAGGTTCTGCCCCCATGTCCTGGCCAAACAGCACCCACAGCAGGAACGCAGTTCAAATCCACACCAAAACCTTGCCATGCCACTTTTCCACACTGGAGCATCCCCTTCAGAAATGCTCCAGCAGGGACAGGGATTGCTGTGAGTGGGCAGAGGGAAATGGGAACTAATTCAGTTCCCAACCCCACAAGCCTGAAAAGAAGGGATTTCTTTGCTTCCTCCCTGCCCAGCCCATGGAGAAGTCAAGGGTAGATGTGGGACCTGCAGTCAGGGAGAGTTTTATCTGTGGAAGGACCAAAAACCTTGCAGGATGGGAGTTGCTCCAGCAATCCCATACATCCCTGCCTGGAATTAAAACTGAGCAAAGGAGCTTTGCCCTCCCTGATTGGGGATTTGTGCCTGTGCCCAAGAAGGTTCCCCTGGGAACCCCAGGACTGTCCCTGCTCCCTGGCAATGCTGCAGGCAGCCAGGCTGGCATGGGGCAGGATCCTGCTGGAACTGCTGCCTTTCTTCTCAGCACTCTGTTTTTTAAGGACAACCTCCCTGACAAGAATTCTGACAGTATTTTATGAGAATTTATTTTCAGAACACCCTCCTGTGAGAGTGGTGAGGTCTTGGCACAGCTGCCCAGACACTGTGACTGCCCCATCCCTACAAGTGTTCAAGGCCAGGTTGGACAGGGCTTGGAGCAACCTGGTCTAGTGGAAGGTGTCCCTGCCCACAGAATGGGGGTGGAACTGGATGGTCTTTAAGTCCCTTCTAACCCAAACCACTCTAGAATTCTATGATTCAGTGACAAGAACACATTTTTCTCATTAAAAGAAAAAAACCGCAAAAGCAAACAACTTCTCCCCCCTGCCCTAGCTCACACCTGGGGGGCTGAGCGTCCACAGGAAAAGCTGGGAATCAGAGGCATTTTCCAGGCAGCAAAACCAGGCCCTTCCCTTGAAAAAAAAAAAAGAAAAAAAAGGAAAAATCATGTAAATAGGCGCCCAGGTGCATGCGGTGTGCGAGTCCCTGATATGCTGCCACCAGCAAATCTGGTGAGCTGTGAATCCCCGGCACCGTGCATCCAACGCTGCAAATCCGAGCTGCTCCAGTCGCCTGCTTAGTTTTGCAAATTCTTTCCTGCTGGCTGAGAAAAGCCAATATGTCTGCTGCTCCCGCTCCAGCGCAATAATTGTTCAGCACTGGTTATCATCCTGCCAGAAAGGCACGAGCTACCGCTGGGGCACTCTGCTTGCTGTAAATGCAGTGAGATGATTTCCTAGCAAATGCAAGTTTTCCAAGGAAGTGGGTGGAATCTGCTTGTCTCTGATTAGACAGCTTGGGTTTTTGTTTTCCTGGTGCTTTAGAGAGAGAGAGAGAGAGAGAGAGAGAGAGAGAGAGAGAAAAAATAAAAGAGGCATAAAATATGTGGCTTTGCATCCCCTCTGCCCTGAATCGCAGGCTCGCATGCATCCAGGCGATGGTCCCCTTGGGACACGCAGCTTTGCCCACACTCTGAGCAATGATCCCGTGGAATGAGGCTATGATCTTTCATCAATCATTGCTGAGCGCTTCTCCCTCCCTCGCCCGCTCCCCGGGCTGTGCCCGCTGCGAGCGTGCAGCCCCACAGCTCCGCTTTCCCTGCCTGCCTCCAAAAATCAAGGGGTGCAGGGTTGGCCCCCCAAGTGCCTGTGGGGTCAGGACCCTGCCTGGGGACAAGGAGCACAGGGCAGCCCCTCTTTCATCCTCCCAGGTCAGCACAATCAAGGGATGCTTGGGGGGGGGTGCAGGATGCCAGAGAGGCTTGCAGGACCACACGGTGAATCCCGAATTCTGGCGCAGCAACCAGACTAACCAGGATGCTGTGAGGGAGGTGGGATCAGGACAAGCCCTGAGGCTGTGGAGAGACAGGTCTGCCTCCCCGCCCTTGCCAGGGGAGGAAAAATGACTTGAAATTAAGATTTCCTGATGTTTGGGGGCTTGGAGACCTTGACACCCCCTGCGTCCATCTGGCTCTTCCCCTCTTGTGGCAGCTCGCTCCTGCGTTCCTGTCTATCCGTGAATACCAATTATGGTTTAGGAGAATGTATATCTGAGATGTGCAAATACAAAAGGCAGGAAATAAAAGTCATCTCTTACTGAAGAGGAGAGGTAACCATGACTACCTGGGACCTCATTTAAAACTGTGCCGGCCGCAGGCTAAAAGGCAACGCTTCCTATTGTTACACACGTTTACGGGAAGCTTTGAAAACCCGTTTCCCCCCCCAAAACCAGCTGGGAAGTAAGAATGAAAACGAGAATTGGAGTGGGGTGGGGGGAAGGACATAGCAGATATTTATTGGTGTTTGTGGGCTGGTTTTGCATCCCACCTGCATGAAAACAGCCGGTGAGCTGAAACTTCAAATGAGCAACTCGGATGGAGACGGAGCGCCAGCGGCTGCGGCATCGCGGCTCCAGCGCCACGTGGCAGCCGGCCGGGAGCCCGCGCGGCGCAGGCAGACCTGTGACTGGAGTGCTTGGAGGGAGATGCACCCCTGGAGGAAAGTGAGCCTGTAAGGGCTCCCCTTGCTGCAAACACCACCAGGATGTGATGGGGTCTGGGGAGAACCGGGAGGAGATGGTGGCTCTTGGTGCCGGCCCCAGCTGGCACCCTGACAAGCTTTGCCCAGTGTCACAGCCCACGGTTGGTTGGATTTTGTGCCCTGAGTTTGCCAAGTTCTCCCATGCAGTGGGAGATAGGGTGCCAGATCCTGCAGCCTGCAAGAGGGATACTCCGGATGGTGGGAGATAACTGGGAATTGCCAGGTGCCCAGCTGAACCTCTTCACCAGCCGGATCCGTAGTGCCAGCGCAGAGCTGGGGAGTACCGGCTCGTTGTCCTTGGCAAAGACACCCGGTTGGTCTGACACATGTGTAACCACAACCTGTCCCAGCCACATCACAGACCCAGGAGAGCCATCCTCCAGCCACCAGCCCAGCCAGGACCTCACACTGCTCTTGAGCTTGCAGTTACAAGGCCAATGACCAAGCAATTGCACTGATTTCTGGTTCAAAGGCCGTCCCACCTGCCACGCTCGCTGGCACACACAGACAGCAGGAACCTCCTCAAAACCGGCACAAGGATCTGTGTTCAGCACCAAGAGGCAGCACTGTGGATGCAGACAAACATGGTGCTCACCTTTGCCCCCATCATTCCCAGGCACCTGCCAGAAGCTCCCACCAGCAAAGCTCTTCCTGCCCGCTGCCGGCACAGCCGTGGCTCTCAGGCCCCCCTGCCAGCACTCCGGACCCACACCTGGGACCACACAACGGGGCTGCAGGCAGGAGCCCGAGCCAGGAATTATGGTCTGTACAAAAGACAATGACAGTGAATCTTGTTACTGGCTTTTCAGCAAACGTAATTCCTTTTTATTAGAAAATTAAAGGGTATGAAAAGCTTTCCAAGGCTGAAGAGCTGAAATGTGCTTTCATAAAATATGCGGCGTCTGATAAAACGGATTTGCTTGTCTGCCTGCCCCGGCCCCCTCCCCCTCCTGGCTATTATTCCTACCAGCAAGGTGATGCCTTTTGCCAAAACACCGACCCCAGTGTGACCAGCTCTCATCTGAGGAGACTCTTGGTGACCAGCTCTGCCATCCAGCATCCCAGTCATCCAGCCATGAGGCACCCTGCAGCCTGCTCCTGTTTGAGGTCAGGTTTGGGTTGGGGTTTTTAGCTATATAAAACTCTGAGGGACAGTTCTTCCCCTCAGGGTTGCAGGTGAAGGCTGACAACAACCCAAACCATCACCCCACACACAGCCACGAGGATGCCAGCAGGAGAAGGTGAAGCCAGGCAATGGCAGAGACAAAGCAATGGATTCCCCCAGACATCACACAAACAGCAACTATTAAAATCCTCCCAGGAAGTTCCCTCCTGAGGAGAAAGTCATGTGCCCTCCCATGCCCCAGCCCTGAGCTGCGTGCGAGAGGTGCCGAGGGCCTGCGAGTTAGCAGCACCAGGCAGCGGGCAGCTAAGGTAATGCGAGGAATCTCCATTTCTTCCCTTTAATCCTTCCCTCTCTCTGTCTCTTTCATCTTTCAGATGGTCCAAGTCAACCTTCCATATCTGTGAGGTTAAAGATTCTTGCTATCTCCCACTCAGGGCTGAGGGGTTGGCACAGTCCAGGGATCACGGCACCCTGGAGCGATGCTGGCAGGTGGTGCTGCCTCTTTCATCTTTTGTGGGCAAAACGCCCCTCGCCAGCCCTCCACAAGGGCCACAACATTGGGGCTCACCTCAACCCCCCAGGTTTTTTATTTCCATTCCATTGCCAGGTCAATTTTGCCTCTGCAAGTCCCTGGGGATGAATGGCAATGGGATGCATGCATCCCCCCACAGAGATCCCACAGGGATGGTACACAGGGGCCTTGCTGTGGCCACCGTGTGCACAGAGCTGGCACCCTCTGATGGTTTGTCACCCTTGGCATGGCAGAAACAGGGGAAGTGAAACAACATCCCCTGGATGCCATCAGAGAACTGACACCTCGGCTGGGAGAAGACCTGGCAGCCCTGGCCACTGTCCCCAAATGACTCCAGCCCCGGCGATGTGACACGGGGGCAGGAAGCGAGGAGGCAGCAGCACCACAGGCACACACCCACTGCAGCATGCAGGACAAGCCACCGGACATGGGGTCACTGCGTGGTGGGAACAAGGACAGGCAGATCCAGCCATGTCCCTGCCACCATGCTGGGCACCAGCACTGCCGCCATGGGGAGACACAACTCCACTGGCAACACCATGTCCCCACATGCCCCCTCTCTTCTCTTGCAAGCAAACATGCCATGACCCAGCCACAGCATCTTCTCCTTCCCACCCCATCCACCCCAGCAGCCGCGGGCTCCCGGTGCCACTGCAGGCTCCCGGTGCCGCTGGCAGTGCCGTGTGAGTGCCACCCGGCTGGCTATTACCACAGGAAGAGCTGTAACACTACAGCAAACCTCCCTGCTCAGCCCTGCTACAAATCAGGGTCAGGCGGCAGCGCTGTTAGACAGAGCCTGCCGGTACGTGCTCCTGCTCCTAATGTCCTCCCGGCACAGGCTTAATGGGGACGCACAGGAGAGCGATGAGACGAGGTGCAGGCTCAGCCCCGCTGCCCATCCCGGGGTTCCTGCCCTCGGATCCGGCTCCCCACAACCGGTGGAGCCAGGGCTTAACACCAGGGAGGCACGGCTGGGGATGTTTTCTTCCCCGGGGCTGCTCTGGCTTTACCTTTAACATCTGCAAATGTGGTTAAAAGTTTGCTGAGCCTATTTTTAGAGCCTCTCACCACATGCGATTTCTCCATCGTGAGACAGGAAACGCTGATGAGGTCGTTCGCCACGGAGCTGCTTTCTCCTCCCTGGACGGCCTCTGAGCTGCTCTGGCCTGCGCGGTGCTGCCACGCCACTGGTTCCCCGGTCCCCACCTCCCGGTGTGGCCCATGGTGGCAGCTATGGCAAGCCCAAGAGCCAAACTGCTGGAGGGTGCTGGCCCTGTGCCTGCCAGTGCGGTGGTCACACTAAAGTCCCCATCCATGGTCCCCAGGCAGTGGGGGGGATGTGTCTTAATGTTGTTCAGCCCCAGGGACTTGGGGCAAAACCAAGCAATGGAAATACAAAACCCAGAAGGTGAAACCAGGCCCCACCACTGAGGACTTTGTCCACCAGCTCGCCCTGTGCCTCAGTTTCCCCAAGGGAACGGTATTTTGCTTGGCTGCCCACCCTGGATCAGCCCTAAGGGCTCGGCATCTGCTGCACCTCCCTGACCATGGGATGCGTTAGCACCAGACACAGGGGCCGCCAGCAAACAGACCCTGGCAGGGGTGCCCACCACCCACCCCCGTGCCCACCACGGCCAGCATGGGCTGCTCAGTTAACACCACCATCACACTTAACACAAACTGGAGCCGAAGCAGACCTGGCTGCCCCATCGGGCTCTGGCCCTTCTCCGTGCCTGGGCCGGTGTGGCGGGCTCGGCAGCACGCAGGCGCGGCTGCGGCCGGGCGGCGCGGGTACCTGCTGTTTGAATGTCAACACCTCATTTATACATCTTGATTGGCTCTCATCAGCCATGCTGCGCTACACCTGATTGCTCTGAGCCGACGCGGGGTGCCAGGCTGCAGCGCCTAATTCCAGTTAATTGGCCCTTCATCCGAAGCAAAACAGAAATACAGGAATAAAGAAACAATAAAGCATCCTCCCCCGCTAAAAAAAAAAAATCTAAAATCTCAGCGTTCTGGGGGTTGGTTTTATTTTGCAACCATGAGCAGGCCTTGCTGTGGGCTGTGGGAATTCCTTCCCAAGAGTGCTGGACCTTGCATGAGCTGGGAGATGCTTTGCCACCCCACAGGCTGGGCTCACTCGTGCTCCCCCTCATCCCACGCTGAGCCCCGCGTTCGTGTCACGCTCGCCTGTGCTCCTGCTCCCGCCTGCTCCCGCGAACCACTGAGGCTGAAATTTCAATTAAGAAGGAGAAATAATTACCCGCCGCTCCACATTTCCTCTAAAATGGTAGCCAATGCCGGCAAGCCGAGTCACCGCCTCCTGCCACGTCCTGGCGCTCACCGGCGGGCTGGCATTCGGGTGACATTTCCAGGATAATGCCGGCCCAGCTGCTGCACACTGGTGGCTGCTCCCACAGCCATGCTGAGAGACCAATGCTTGGAAGAGATGCTCTCTTCCTCAGTGGGAGTGGGGCTGCTGAGAGCCCTGCCACGCTGGCTCAGCCTCTGAACCCTCTGCCCAGTGCTGCCCGCTCCCAGTCGTGCCCTGGGCTGGGATCCTGGTCCCCTGCTCTCCACCTGGCAGAGCTGATCCGTGATAATGACTTGGCTCAGCTCCTTCCAAGCCACACGTCACGGGGAACCACCACGCTGCTGTCCCCGACAGCCACCGTGCACAGGGATGGGGCACATGGGGACGTTCCCCTCGCTCCAAGGTAGACATTGAGGGGCTGGAGCACATCCAGAAAAGGGCAACAGAGCTGGGGAAGGATCTGGAGCACAAGGAATGACTGAGGGAGCTGGGGAGGCTCAGTATGGAGGAAAGGAGGCTCGGGGGAACCTTCTCACTCTCTACAACTCCTTGACAATACGGTGCAGCCAGCTGGGGGTCAGGCTCTGCTCCCAGGGAACAAGCCACAGGACAAGGGGAAATGGCCTCAAGTTGAGTCAGAGCAGGTTTAAGTTGGATATTAGGAAAAATTTCTTCACCAAAAGGATGGTCAGACATCAGAAAAGGCTGCCCAGCATATTGGAGTCACCATCCCTGGATGTGTCCAAAAAACGTCTGGATGTGGCACCTGGGGACATGGTTTAGTGGTGGGCTTGGAAGTGTTGGGTTAATGGTTGGACTTGATGGTCTTAGAAGGGTTTCCCAACCTTAATAACTCCATGATTCAATGATTCTATGCAGAGGGGCAGGATCAAGAGAATGGGCAGCAGCCTTGGCAGCACCGCTGGTGTGTGGAGCAGCACTGGGCAAGGGCAGATGGACACACCTTCAGGCCAAGTCCCCAGCCTGAGGACACCAGCAGTGTGGCCATGTCAGCCTTCCCCATGGTGCTACTCCAGGCAGATGCCCCAATCCAGTACTCACCAGGGCACCTCAGACCTGCCCACAGCTCCAGAAATCACACTTCTTGCACTGTTTCATTTTAGCACAGCCAGAAATAAAAGAGGAACAAACCCCATCGGAGTTGGAAAGGCTGCAAACCCTGATCAGAAGATCCTCTGGCATCCCACAAGTGCTCTTGCAGCTTCTCCTGTCCAGCCAGCCTGTCTTGGCTCCAGCTCCTGCCCTGCTGGGGTGACACAACCCTGTCACAGTGGCACAACCCCATTGCAGGTCCCCACGGATAGTGGTGGGAGATGCAAATCCCAGGAGAATTAGAGATGGGACACTGACCTGGGCACAAAAGGCTCCCTCCATCATGAGGATGGAAGAGGTCAAGGGAAGGAAGAACAAGGATCCACACTGCAGCAGAACAAGCTGGTGTGGAACATGAGCCATGTCCCCAAAAACAGTCTCTGCCATCAATGTGGATGGTGTCCTATTTTCCCTGGATGTTTTCCCATTTCTCTTCCCATAATCCAGAGCTGGGGGGCCACTGCAAAGGCTGCAAGTCCCGTGACTCCAGTGGCAGGAGATGCAGGAGCCCTGGGCAGCGATCACAAGAGCGGGGAAAGCAGCAACCTCAGGTTGCAGATTAGCTTCATTTTACAGCCAGGGAGGCAGAAACCTCCCGTGGTTCAACATCTCACAGGAGACCACACAGGGAGCCTGGGGAAAGCCAGAGAGAGGTCGCGGGTCTCTGCGGGGTGAGAGCATCCTCTCCCCGGGGAGGAAGGGAGCTCAGAGCCAGCAGGACC
The DNA here is from genome assembly GCA_013398175.1 of Climacteris rufus. Lineage (NCBI taxonomy): Eukaryota > Metazoa > Chordata > Aves > Passeriformes > Climacteridae > Climacteris > Climacteris rufus. The sequence continues at coordinate 474,888 of VZRZ01005092.1, read as the reverse complement.
CCACAGCTGCCCCACTCCATCACCGCACCCCAAACCTCACACGGGGCCACACTCTGCAACCCTTCCCCCTCTGATCCCAAACACCCACCACTGCAACACCGGTGGGGGCTGCAGAAACCAGTCTGGCGAAGAGAGAGAGGCTCTTTAACCAAGTTTAAATGCACTTCCCTTGACTCGGTTCCCAGTTCAGCATAGAGGAGACCCAGCTTGGCCGGCAGCCACGGCGCTCAGCTCTGCACGTCCCTGCCCAGAGACACATTCCTCAGCACTGCAGCTAAGTGCAGCACAGCCTTTGAGGCCTTCACCCCTCCTTCAATGATAATTTATGCCCTCTGACCCAACTCCCCCTTTTAAATCAGGCTGATCAATAGAGAAATCAGACAATCCTTTTAAGAAACTATCTCATCTGATCCTGCCAGCTAATGATCTCTGCTCTCCTTACAGCCGTTTGCAGATCTGTAGCCCAGGCTGCTGGGGGAAGAGGGAGGAAAAAAAGCCACTGGGCCAAATTCCTCCTTCCCCAGTCCAAGCAGGAGCAGCAGCAACGCTGACGATTTGTACAGAAGCAAAGCGGGAGATGCCAACTCCTGTTCTTTTGGAAAACAAGCCAAGCATCATGCTGCAGGGAAGCACTGGCTCCCAAAATCGGCTCCCTAATCTATCTCGCCACCAAACATGCTCTTCTCCCACTCTGGGAGCCCTCACAAGACATTCTCACTCTTCCTACAGGCTCCAGCTTCCAGGCACGGCTTTCCAATCCCTCCCCTCCAAAGAAAACCCAGCAACACAAAGCAACCACCCCAAATTTGATTCCTGGCTGAGCCATGGTCACCTGCACCCTGTTCTGTGCACAGCCACGGCTCCAAGGGGATGCTGTGAGCACTGGGATCTCCATCACTTGGCTGGAAAATCCTCCCCTCATAGGGACCCCCACTTTAACAGGGCAGCAAAAGCTCAGGGGTTCAGTCACCTTCTGCCCATGGAGGAGCTAAACCAAATCAGTGGAAGAGGGAGGGATGTCCAGCACAGTGCTGGGAAGAGAATGGCGTGGCAATGTCCACAGAAGAGCCTCCAGAAGGGCTTTATTGATGGCAGCTGCATTTCTATTTAACTGGCAAAGGAACAGGGTTAACCAGCGAAGAGGGAAGCATCAGAGAACCCTTTAAGTCTTCAAAGTAAATCAGCTCCTGGAACAAACGCACTCGGTAGCCAAATGTCCCCTTCTCCTTTGTGTGTGCAGATATTGACATTTATTATGATGCCCAAACCACCCAAAGGAAGGATGCTTTCCTTGCATCCAAGGGCCATTTTTCCCCCTGGCACACTCACAGAGATTTCTCCCCTGCCCAGGCAGGGTCTGGCCCTCAGCATTCCCTCCTTCAAACCACCCAGGAGGCAGGATGGGGCCATACCCCAGGCATGTTCAGCACCTTTCCTGTGCCCACCGGGAGTCAGGGACCAGGCACCAAGCCTGGGTCACCTCCAAGGTCCCCCCACCACACGTCCCCTCCCACCCAGCCCTTGCTCTGAAGCCCAAGAGCAGATGCAAAAGCCAAGGGGTCTGAAGGGCTGCGGCAGCACAGCACGGTGCAGGTCCTGCCACAGCAGTCACAGTGAATTACAAGGTATTAGAGCCCCGCGCTGCCGTGTCTCCCGCAGCAGCAGTCACGGTGAAGGACATGCTATGATAGGACTAGAGTCTCCTCTGGAGAATCCAGTCACCGGCCTGGTGGAAGGCTGTGGTATGAGAGGCCAGCCCTGTTCTATAGATCATGCAGCGACAGGCATGTGAAGGACACGCTATTACAGGACGAGGCGGGCTGAGAGCCGTGGGGTTTGGGGAGGGGGGGACGGCTGTGCCTCGCTGGATCACTGAGTGCCCACGCTTTGCGAGCCAGCAGCCGTGAACGTTTTTAATTATGCTTTCCTACTTTATCGAGCATCTCATTTTCATTTACACGCCGGCCATCTCCACCTGAGAACGTGGCCACTGCTGCTCCTTTCCAGCATTGCTCCCATATTCCCTCACGCATGAGCTGGAGGGACTCAGAGGAGCTGGAGGTCCATCCTCAGCACAGGGGACCCATTTGGTAACCGACCTGCCCTGCAGCTCCCCTACACACCCCACATGAAGCACCATAAGGGAGCTGGGCAGAGCCTCCCTGATGCTCAGTGTCCCTCCCCGTCGGAGCAGCCAATTTTAGTGGCTGCCATAAATGCAGCAGGAGCAGTGTCCCCTGGTGAGGCATTGAGCGGTGACTAAGAGCGGAGATGACAATAAAGCGGAGGAAGCAAGGTCTGACTGCAAAGCAGCAAACCACCCTCCCCCCGAATCCTGCTCGGAGGCACTGACTGATGATGCTCCCCCAAACCAGAGCCTGAGCCCTGTGAAGGAGAGCCAGGCTCTCCAGGGCTCAGGCTGAGCCCCAGCACAGGCTCGGTTTGGGTGGAAATCCCATAAAAAGGAGGGGGGAAAGGCTTCCCCCACCAGGACACCGGGATGGTGTTCAAGCCTCTCAGCAAAGCACACAGAGAGACTTGTGTACAGACCCTGCAGATAAATCTACCCCCTTAAAACCTTCTCAGCAGTGAATGCAGTAGAGACTGTGCAGGACTTGACAGCTCAAGGTGTATTTATGGTGCCTTGGCACTGGGGATACAACCAGTTGGGATTTTTGCTCGGCTCTACCACTTGGGCATAGCGCAGCCACAACAAACCCATTTGAATACCTCTTGTTTCAAGCAAGGCAGAGATCCAGCCTATTCCCCGCGGAGCAAGCACCAGACCCTGGGCCAAATTAATCTCCGATGGATCTCCATCAACTTCATGGAGTTACAACTACAATTTGGCCCATGCCTGACACGTAAATCTGCTCATTTTTCTTCCAAATCGTCCAAATACCGCAGCATTTGTTAGCGCAGGAGAGGGGACGCATCCTCCGGGAGAGATCTCTTTGGATACCGCGCCAGCCCTGCCTTTTTTTTATTTCCTTTGCTGCCTGGGATAAAAGGCAAGCGAGACGGACTGTGGTACGTGTCTGAGCTGTTTGGGAGAGAAATAGGAATTTCCTCCTGCCATTCCCAGTCTTTTGATAGGCAGGTGGGATGCGAGCAGGAATAACTCAATCAAGACAGAGCAATTTTTAATTAATTTGTGGATCCCTTCGCCGGCTGATTGCCTTGGAGACAAAAGGGAAGCCTCTCCTTTAACACTTGTGTGTGCCTGGTACTCTGAGCCTCCCCTTTTCACCGGCACATCTTTGGTCTTGAAAGCTGCACAAAAGGAAGAATTCCTTGATCTTTTGCCTCGGCTTTTGCCAAGAAGGAGACACACATGAGGGGGAGCTCGGCTGGGGGGCTTTTTGGGGGTTTCCTTTATATTTTGGGGGGAATAGCAAAGCCCAAAATGCACACAGAGAGGGCTGGGGAGGGAAAAAAATAGAAGGAAAGGGGAATAAAAACCCTCAAAGCTAAGAAAGGAGAGCGTTTTCCGTCAACACCTTCTGCCCAGCCCGCTCCATCCCCAAGGGGAGGGAGTTGAAAGGTTCAAGCTACATCAAGTGGTGAGTAATGCAGCGGGAGGCTCCTGCTCGGGGCCAGGCTCTCGCCCTCCGCCATCCTCCCTGCCCTGTGCCCGGTGCTGGTGGGGCAGAGCCCAGCTCCCACCCTCCCCTCCTCACCCCCACCAGCGACCGTGGGGATGCGGGAACTTCCAAGGCAGTGAGTGACACCACAATTATCGATTGCCGGCTGCAAAGGCTTGCTCTCGCCTCCCCCCCTCTTCTCACTTGTTTTCTTCTGTGCAGCAGTGCCAGCCTTCAGAGACTGCTGCTGTAAAAGGCTCGGATTGACGGGGTGTCAAGATATCCGCTGCCCCTGGCTTTTAACGTTCCCTTGCAGGGGGGAGCGGGAAGAGCCCCTGCACCGGTGAGGGGAGCTTGGATAGCTCCAAAAGAAAGGGAGGAATGAAAAGCCTCCCTCTCTCCTCCATCGAGGAGATGCTCTTGAACCACAAGCAGCTTTTTCAGCCTCAGCTTGGCTGCGTGCGTCTCGGAAATCTCAAGATGCTGGGAAGGAGGAGAGGCGATGTGCCAGCCGGCCCCCGCCAGCGCCTGCGTCCTGCCCAAAAACAAGGCACCCAGAAAACCCAGCACCCTCCCCAGCAGCTCTCTGCGGGGTGGCACACACACCTGACCACCCAGCACGTTGGGCAGTGGCCATTTTAGAGGTGGGGAAAGCAAGACACTACAGGCCAGACGAGGTCACCCAGCAGAGGCTGCAGAAGGACCAGGACACCCCAGCTTGGGCACATCCTCTGTTGCTCAACACTGATGGCACGAGGGGACCAGATCAGAGGGTTTTCCTAGCAAACACTGGCAAAGCAGGAGCTCCAGGTAATCCCTGGGTCCCCCATCAAAGGCTGTGATGCCACCCTGCCCCATGGCTCTGGGATGCTCCCCTGCCGGCCCTGTGTCCCCAGCTCAGCAAGTGCCATCCCTGCCACAAAATGGGGACGGTCACCTGCCTGTGGAGGTGTTTGCTTGCAAAGCCTGGCGGCACCTTGGGACCACAGCTAAGTGTTACGTGCTGGAGCCAGAGGCCTGAAATTAAAGCTGGCTCCACGACTGTCGGTGTCGACACCTGGTGATGGGAGGAGAGGGATCGATGATGGAGAGTCTGTCGCTCCTGATGCATCGCTGTCAGGGTCAATACACAATTCCCGGGGAGATCAGATGTCCAGGTTAACTGCTTTGCCTCCGTGCTAAGCCGATGGGCTGGCAGAGCCCTGTCCTGCTCACACACCCTCTTCCCCAGCCACACTCACCCCACAGCCACCAAATGCCACCGAGAGCAGCCCCGGGGCTTGTGGCTCTTGTTTTCATCCATGTAGAGACCAAGTGTCGTTCAAATGGATGCCCAAGGCTGGGAAAGGGACACAGGGACAACAGGGACCTGCCCCCCAGGAGCTTTTGGCTGCACCAAACCAGCCCTACCATGGGCAACATCACCATGGAACCTCACGGGGACATGGGGCTTGGCCACCAGCTCCTCTGGCCACCCCAGGGAGCTGGGAGTGGAAGTGGGGGAGATGAGACCTCTGTAGCGGGGAGCCCCATCTGCCAACCCTGTCCTGAATTCCTGGGCAAAAGAAAAGGCAGGAGAGGGGGGAAACTCGCCTCTCCTGCCTGGCACAGGTCCTGCAGGTCCGGGTGGGCAGAGGATCACGTGGCTTTGGCACACCACCTGTCCTCTCCAGGTGACACTGTGGGAAAGGAGAGCTGTTTCAGCCGGGCTGCATCGTGCCCTCTGCACCAAGCAGGCTTGTGGCACCCCACAGCACCCTGAAAGCCACGGCAGTGCGCCCAGGCAGGAGGCAGAAGCCCTGCTTTGCACCCTCGCTGCTGCCATTCCCGTGTGCCACGCCGGGCAGGATCCGTCCCCTATCCCAGGGGGTCCTGTGAGGACGAGAGCCACCCGCAGCCAGACTGCAGCGTCTCACCCCGACAGCTCCCGGGGGGCTCAGCTGCACATCTCCTCCTCCAGCACAGCACAGCCTACCCGGGGAGCCCGCTGTGACCCCCTGAGCAGGGGACCTGGGGGTCCTACCTGTCCTCAGCCCACGGAGCAGCTTGGGGGGGACACAGCATCGCACCCGGCGCAGCCAGACTTGCACCACCCCCCCAAAAAAAAAAATCCCAAGAAAACAGAGCGCGGCATGAATAACAAAAGCAGCGATCAGTAAAGACTCTCCCAAGAGGCTGCAAGTTCTTCAATTAGAGCTCACATTATAGGAATGAGAAACTCCACGCCGTCTTCCGTACGGATAACACTTTTTTCCCCCCTTCTCTTTTAAAGAATAAAGGGAGGGAGGGAGAGGAAGGGCTGCATCTCTAATGCAACAGACAGGTCTGCTGAGATTCACTTTGGCTCTTATTTTGACTTTCATCTAAAAGAGCTGCCCTGGGAATCCATTAAGTCCAATTTAAATCGGCTCTCCGCCCTCACGGCTTCTCCCCGCCTTCGCGCCCCCCCCTCCCCTCCCCAGCTCCCTTCTCCCCCCTCCTTGGAAGCAAACAAACACAAAAGCAAGGCCAGGAAGGGCAGGCAGCGAAGGGCAGGCAGAGAAGGGCAGCACCGGCGCGGTTTGGGAGCCGTTCCCGGGGGGATTACAGCCTTCCCCAGGGCAGTTGCTCCATCTTTATTTCCGCCCAAATAAACACAATCCGGCCACGTTTGGATATCGCCTCGGCATCCCCCAGCCCGGCGGCGCTTTTGGGGGGACCAGTGGGGCTTCTGCTCCCCACACATCCACCCCCTCCGCACGCAGGCATATTTTCCCCCGGTTTTATTATTTTTGAGTACAATTAGCTCCATCAACGCCGCAACCGGCAAAGTTGGACGGGATATAATAACATACTTCAGGTTTGGGGTTTTTTGTATTTTTTTTCCCCCCAGTGAGCTTCCCCACCTTCCATCATTCCTCTGCCTTTGGGAATCGCTCCCCCCCTCGCAGCCCCGCAGCCGGGCGAGGGACGGACCCCTCGCCTTTCATCTCACCACACTCATTCAAGCTCTGCTTCTGTCGTATAAGCAGTTTTCCAGCTCTTCCCCCCCCGCCCCGTAACACACCCGCTCTGCATTGCATCCTATTCATATGTTTTCAATCATCGCCGTTTCGTTATTTAAAACAAAAGCACACGGTTCACCCCCCCACCACCACCACCCCCGGCAGCACTCGGAGCCCCCTCCCCGGGCTCCACGGTTATTCCCTGGTTTGTTTGTTTATTAATGTCAACGGAGGATTTGGAGGCAAAATCTGCCGTGGGAGAAAGGGAGCGGGAGGTGAAAGTCCCACCGAGGGGCTTTCCGAAGGCGCAGCCAGATGTGCAAACCCCACGATTCCTCGGGTTATCTGCTAGATCCATTTTTTCCTGCCCCGCCAGCCACCGAATAAAAGAAAGAAAATCCATCAAGTCAGCGTTCTCACGTGCAGACAACGGCAAGGAGAGCCAGGCGCCCGCCCGCGGCACCGCCGCAACTTTTGGAAGTATAAAACCATGCACATCCATAACTCCTCAATTAAATAAGCCTCCCCGGGAAGATTTCCCTCTGCAGAGGCTTTCGCAGCCCCGTGCCCATTATTATTTCAACTTTGCAAAAAAGTAGGCAGTCAGGACAAGCAAAACGAATCCATCCCTTCCACACACAAATATTTCCAAGTCTCAGCTGTATCTTTGTTCAGACACCCATCAATCGGCAAGTCAGGAGGGGTTTTGGACCGGTTGCAAATTTCTTTATTACTTCCAGAAAAGCAAAACAACCACCACCACCCCCCCTACGCCCCCCCACGCCCCCCGGCTCCTCGGTTGCTGCTGCAAACAGGACAC